>WNWK01001418.1:0-112500 GCA_009830355.1 Cherax destructor
AAGAAGAACTGGCATGGTCGTCAGCACCACAGACTGGGCATTCGGCCATGGACCTGCAATATTTTGCTGGATGACCAAAACGCCAGCAGTTTCTACACTGCTGCGGTGTAGGGGTCACTTTTCGAACTTGTAAACGTTGACCTGCAATGTAGACCGAAGGTGGCAGTTCTCGGCAGTCAAACGTTAAACGAACTATATTGCAAGGATAACGTCTTCGCTTATTGGCTGGGAGGACAAAAGTGTCAACTTTAAGGATAGGGAGTTCCTGGAGCTCAAGCTGCTCGAAAATGTCATCACCACATGTCTGGAAATTCCGTTGGACAATGGTGTGGGGCAAAATGACAGAACCACAACAAGAATTGAGGGAATGGTGCTTGTCAATAGTAACAGGAGTAGTATCAATAGTTGTAAGAAGAGAAAGATCGCGAGCTTGGCCAGCATTCTGGACCGTGATGATGCGAGTGCCGCTCTTGAGAGCGTGAAATGAGATGTTTTGACCAACATGGCGTAGCAGAGCCTTACCAATACTATGGTCTGAAAGATAGGTATTAGGAGAAGTCGGTGGAAGAGTAAAAAACTTTGTCCATTGAGTAGTTTGAAACAGAGAGTTTACGGGGAGTGCGTGACGAGCTTGTCGTTTCTGAGATGAACGAGAAGAAAGTGTCAAATCGTCATGTGTGGATCTTGGTCGTTTGGGAGTGGGACCAGGGGTGGTCCGATGTGAGACGGGCGAACGATTCGAAAATTGCCGCACCGTCGAGGGAGAAGCCGGAATCAAGGTCAGAGAAGAGCGAAGGTCAGACGTATCGAAAGGGCCAGTCGGGTCCCTGGTACCTGAAGCAGGTGACGAACCGGCACCAGCAAGAGGTACAGGGCATGAGGTGTCCAAAGAGTTGTCCGTTAACGAGGCAGGGTCAGTACTGGGTGCGGTATCAGGAAGGGCCCGGGGTAGTGGGTTCATGGATTGGGTCAGCCATGGTTAGGTTACTTCTTTCTTTTTATTTTTAAGAAAAAAAGAAAGAAGAAAAGATAATAAAAATAAAAAAAAGAATAAAAAAGGGGGAACGTGGAGGAATAGGTCCTAGGAAAATTGAAAGGGAGCGCAAATCCCCCTCCGTGCCCAAGAGGACCTCAACACCGCAAGTAGTGCAGATGCTGCATGGAACCCTTGCCATACCCTACCCTTCATGTCAGTAAACCAGCAATCCGGGATAGCAACCTCACATCCACCGAGCCATCTCGGCGGACAAAAGAGAGGGTGGCCGGATATCCGCCACAAAGCATACCGCCTTCGGCCACCACCCCCGGAATCCGAAAGGTGGCCTCCAGAGATACACCCGTCGCCCGAAAGATACCCAAAGCCACCCCCCCCCCACGGGTGACCGGGGAGGGATCGGGACATCCCCAGGCGATCCAGATTCCACGGCAAACTACACCACCGCCAAGGACCTCAACGGAATGGGATGGACTACGATACCCTTCCCCCTACCTAGGAACCAGAATGCCTGAGGAGAGAAGCTCCCAGGGCAAAACTGGGAAGGAAATAAGGGAGGGATGAGGAGGAGGAGGAGGATGGGGAAGATGGGAAAAGGGAGGATGGGGAAGATGGGAAAAGGGAGGATGGGGAAGATGGGAAAAGGGAGGGGGGATTGGGGGGTAATTAGGTTCGGTCTGAGGAAGAAGACCAAGAGGTCCAATTCCTCAGACCGATAGCCTCTTTACCACGACAAGGAGCTCCCCTTAAAGAGGCACAAAATCACAGCTTCCCTGTCTTCATCAACATTTAACAACTCCTCAAAATATTCCCTCCATCTTCCCGATACCTCTAACTCTCCATTTAATAACTCTCCTCTCCTATTTTTAACTGTCAGATCCATTTGTTCCCTACGCTTCCTCAACTTATTAATCTCACTCCAAAACTTTTTCTTATTTTCAACAAAATTTGTTGATAACATCTCACCCACTCTCTCAGTTGCTCTCTTTTTACATTGCTTCACCACTCTCTTAACCTCTCTTTTTCTCTCCATATACTCTTCCCTCCTTGCATCACTTCTACTTTGTAAAAACCTCTCATATGCTAACTTTTTCTCCCTTACTACTCTCTTTACATCATCATTCCACCAATCGTTTTAAATATATATTAAATATATACATATATATATATATATATATATATATATATATATATATATATATATATATATATATATATATATATATATATATATATATATATATATATATATATATATATATATATATATATATATGTCGTGCCGATTAGGTAAAACTGGTCAATTAGCAAGAACTCATTTAAAATTAATTCTTTCTAAAATTTTCTCTTATACGTTTAAAGATATATTTTTTCATTTATGTTAATGTAAGAATCATAATTTTGTACTAAGAGAAACTTTGAAAACCTACCTAACCTTATTACAACAAGCGCAATTTAATTTAGCCTAACCCAACTAAATATATTTTAGATACGTTAACATTAATTTAATAATAAACAAACACAATGAAATATATTTTTTCGTTATGTTCAGAATGATTTTGTCGAAATTATTGAATACACAAATTTTCACTTGTCTTATATGGCAAGGTGAGCGTTGCTATTTAAGCCAAAATCGCAAGTTTTACCTAATCGGCACGACATATATATAATTATAAGACTGCATGGAAAACTGGTCTTTAAGTCAGAACTCACTGAATCTCAAGTCCTTTAAATTTTCTTATACGTTTAAAGATTTGTTTTCATTTATGCTAATGTAAGATTTATATTGTAGTCAAGAGAAATCTTCGAAAATCTGACCTTATTGAACAGTGAATTTAATTTAGTTTCACCACTAATTATTTTGATAGTTAACATAATTAATATAAACAAATCTGAATATATTTTTCGTTATGTCAGGAATGATTTGGAAATTATTGCATACACATTTTCACTGTCTTATATAAGGTGGCGTTGCATTTAAGCAAATCGCAGTGACTGAATCGCACAATATATATATATATATATATATATATATATATGTCGTGCCGATTAAAGTTCTGGTCAATTACAGAACTCATTTAAATTAAGTTTCTAAAATTTTTCCATCGTTTAAGGATATTTTCATTTATGTTAATTGTAAAAATTAATCTCTAGAAACTTTGAATCTCATGATACAATGAATTTAAGCTTAGCCTAACACTAAATATATTTAGATACTTACGATTAACTAATAGCGTACTAATGCAAAGTATTTTGTTGTTAGTCAGAATGATTTGCGATTCATTGCATACACAATTTTCACTTGTCTTATATGGCAAGTAGTGAGTGTTTATATTTAAGTATATAATCGATTTTACTAATCGATAATATATATATATATATATATATATATATATATGTCCATAGTAACTTGATTATAAATAGTATCATATATATATATATATATATATATATATGTCGTGCCGATTAGGTAAAACTTGCGATTTTGGCTTAAATAGCAACGCTCACCTTGCCATATAAGACAAGTGAAAATTTGTGTATGCAATAATTTCGCCAAAATCATTCTGAACATAACGAAAAAATATATTTCATTGTGTTTGTTTATTAAATTAATGTTAACGTATCTAAAATATATTTAATTGGGATAGGCTAAATTAAATTGCGCTTGTTGTAATAAGGTTAGGTAGGTTTTTAAAGTTTCTCTTGGTACAAAATTATAAATTCTTACATTAACATAAATGGAAAAAAATATCTTTAAACGTATAGAGAAAATTTTAGAAAGACTTAATTTTAGATGAGTTCTGTTATTGACCAGTTTTACCGAATCGGCAACTATATATATATATATATATATATATATATATATATATATGTCGTGCCGATTAGGTAAAACTCGCGATTTTGGCTTAAATAGCAACGCTCTTCTTGCCATATAAGACAAGCGAAAATTTGTGTATGAAATAATTTCGCAAAATCATTCTGAACTAACGAAAAAATATATTTCATTGTGTTTGTTTATTATTAAATTAATGTTAACGTATCTAAAATATATTTAGTTGGGTTAGGCTAAATTAAATTGCGCTTGTTGTAATAAGGTTAGGTAGGTTTTCAAAGTTTCTCTTGGTACAAAATTATATTTTACATTAACATAAATGAAAAATATATCTTTAAACGTATAAGAGAAATTTTAGAAAGGACTTAATTTTAGATGAGTTCTTGCTAATTGACCAGTTTTACCTAATCGGCACGACTATATATATATATATATTATTTTTTTTTTTTTTTTCAACAAGTCGGCCGTCTCCCACCGAGGCAGGGTGACCCAAAAAGAAAGAAAATCCCCAAAAAGAAAATACTTTCATCATAATTCAACACTTTCACCACACTCATACATAATCAATGTCTTTGCAGAGGAGCTCAGATACGACAGCTGAAAAAAGTCCCTCCCAGCTGTCACTATCTCAGACCCCTCCTTTAAAGTGCAGGCATTGTACTTCCCATTTCCAGGACTCAAGTATAACTAAATCAATTAACTGGTTTCCCTGAATCCCTTCACAAAATGTTACCCTGCTCACACTCCAACAGATCGTCATGTCCCAAAACCATTCGTCTCCATTCACTCCTATCTAACACGCTCACACATGCTTGCTGGAAGTCCAAGCCCTCGCCCACAAAACCTCCTTTACCCCTTCCCTCCAACCTTTTCTAGGACGACCCCTACCCCGCCTTCCTTCCCCTACAGATTTATACGCTCTCCAAGTCATTCTACTTTGATCCATTCTCTCTAAATGACCAAACCACCTCAACAACCCCTCTTAAGCCCTCTGACAAATACTTTTAGTAACTCCACACCTTCTCCTAATTTCCACATTCCGAATTTTCTGCATAATATTTACACCACACATTGCCCTTAGACAGGACATCTCCACTGCCTCCAGCCTCCTCCTAGCTGCAGCATTTGCAACCCATGCTTCACACCCATGTAAGAGTGTTGGTACCACTATACTTTCGTACATTCCCTTCTTTGCCTCCATGGATAACGTTTTTTGTCTCCACAGATACCTCAATGCACCACTCACCTTTTTTCCTTCATCAATTCTATGGTTAACCTCATCCTTCATAAACCCATCCGCTGACACATCAACTCCCAAATATCTGAAAACATTTATTTCTTCCATAATCCCTCTCTCCAATGTGATATCCAATTTTTCTTTATTTAAATCGTTTGATACCCTCATCACCTTACTCTTATCTATGTTCACTTTTAACTTTCTACCTTTACACACTCTCCCAAACTCGTCCACTAACCTTTGCAACTTTTCTTTAGAATCTCCCATAAGCACAGTATCATCAGCAAAAAGTAACTGTGTCAACTCCCATTTTGCATTTAATTCTCCATAATTTAATCCCACCCCTCTCCCCAACACCCTAGCATTTACTTCTTTTACAACCCCATCTATAAATATATTAAACAACCATGGTGACATTACACATCCCTGTCTAAGACCTAGTTTTACCAGGAAGTAATCTCCCTCTCTCCTACACACCCTAACCTGAGCCTCACTATCCTCATAAAAACTCTTTACAGCCTTCAGTAACTTACTACCTATTCCATACACTTGCAACATTTGCAACATTGCTCCCCTATCCACTCTATCATATGCCTTTTCTAAATCCATAAATGCAATAAAAACTTCTCTACCTTTATCTAAATACTGTTCACATATATGCTTCACTGTAAACACTTGATCTACACATCCCCTACCCACTCTAAAGCCTCCTTGCTCATCTGCTATCCTACTCTCTGTCTTACCTCTAATTCTTTCAATAATAACCCTGCCGTACACTTTACCTGGTATACTCAGTAAACTTATTCCCCTATAATTTTTACACTCTCTTTTATCCCCCTTCCCTTTATATAAAGGAACTATACATGCTCTCTGCCAATCCCTAGGTACCTTCCCCTCTTTCATACATTTATTAAACAAAAATACCAACCACTCCAGCACTATATCCCCCCCTGCTTTTAACATTTCTGTCATGATTCCGTCAATTCCAGCTGCTTTACCCCCTTTGATTCTACGTAATGCCTCACGCACCTCCTCCACACTCACATCCTGCTCTTCTTCACTACTAAACGATGTTGTACCTCCCTGGCCAGTACATGAAATTACCGCCTCCCTTTTTTCATCGACATTTAAAAGTTCCTCAAAATATTCCCGCCATCTACCCAATACCTCCAGCTCCCCATCTACTAACTCCCCTACTCTGTTTTTAACTGACAAATCCATTCATTCCCAAGGCTTTCTTACCTTGTTTATCTCACTCCAAAAAATTTTCTTGTTTTCAGCAAAATTTCTTGACAGAGCCTCTCCCATTCTTTCATCCGCTCTTCTTTTGCACTCTCTCACCACTCTATTCACCTTTCTTTTACTCTCCATATACTCTGCTCTTCTATTAACACTTCTGTTTTGTAAAAACCTCTCATAAGTTACCTTTTTCTCTTTTATCACACCCTTTACTTCTTCATTCCACCACTCACTCCTCTTTCCTCCTGCACCCACCCTCCTATAGCCACAAACTTCTGCCCCACATTCTAATACTGCATTTTTAAAACTATCCCAACTCTCTTCAACCCCCCCACTACTCCTACTTGCACTAGCCCACCTTTCTGCCAATAGTTGCTTATATCTCACCCTAACTTCCTCCTCCCTTATTTTATACACTTTTACCTCTCTCTTACTTGTTGTTGCCATTTTCTTTTTGTCCCATCTACCTTTTACTCTAACTGTAGCTACAACCAAATAATGATCTGATATATCCGTTGCCCCTCTATAAACATGTACATCCTGAAGCCTACTCGTCAACCTTTTATCCACCAATACATAATCTAACAAACTACTTTCCTTACGTGCTATATCATACCTTGTATATTTATTTATCCTCTTTTTCATAAAATATGTATTACTTATTACCAAACCTCTTTCTAGACATAGCTCAATTAATGGTTCCCCATTTACATTTACCCCTGGCACCCCAAATTTACCTACTACTCCATCCACAACATTTTTACCCACTTTAGCATTAAGATCCCCAACCACAATTACTCTCTCACTTTGTTCAAAACTCCCCACTCCCTCACTCAACATTTCCCAAAATCTCTCTCTCTCTCCTCTACACTTCTCTCTTCTCCAGGTGCATAAACACTTACTATAACCCACTTTTCACATCCAACCTTTATTTTACTCCACATAATCCTTGAATTTATACATTTATATTCCTTCTTTACCTGCCATAACTGATTATTCAACATTATTGCCACTCCTTCTTTAGCTCTAACTCTATTTGAAACCCTTGATCTAATCCCATTTATTTCTGCCAACTGAAACTCTCCTACCCCCTTCAGCTTTGTCTCACTTAAAGCCAGGACATCCAGCTTCTTTTCATTCATAACATCTACAATCATCTCTTTCTTATCATTCGCACAACATCCACGCACATTCAAACATCCCACTTTGACGGTTTTCTTCTTCTTCTTTTTAGTAAGCTATACAGGAAAAGGGGTTACTAGCCCATTGTTCCCGGCATTTTAGTTGACTTTTACAACACGCATCGCTTACAGAGGAAAGATTCTTATTCCACTTCCCCATGGATATGAAAGGGAAAAGCAATAAGAACAAGAACTATTAAGATAAAATCAAAGACAACTCAGATGAGTGTGTATACATAAACGTGTACATGTTTGCGTAGTGTGACCTAAGTGTAAGTAGAAGTAGCAAGACGTACCTGAAATCTTGCATGTTTATGAGACAGAAAAATGACACCAGCAATCCTACCATCATTTAAAACAGTTTCAGGTTTCTGTTTCACAGTCACCTGGCAGGATGGTAGTACCTCCCTGGGTGGTTGCTGTCTACCAACCTATATGTCGTGCCGATTAGGTAAAACTGGTCAATTAGCAAGAACTCATTAAAAATTAAGTCCTTTCTAAAAATTTATCTTATACGTATCTAAAATATATTTAGTTGGGTTAGGCTAAATTAAATTGCGCTTGTTGTAATAAGGTTAGGTAGGTTTTCAAAGTTTCTCTTGGTACAAAATTATAAATTTTTACATTAACATAAATGAAAAAATATATCTTTAAACGTATAAGAGAAATTTTTAGAAAGGACTTAATTTTTAATGAGTTCTTGCTAATTGACCAGTTTTACCTAATCGGCACGACATATAGGTTGGTAGACAGCAACCACCCAGGGAGGTACTACCATCCTGCCAGGTGACTGTGAAACAGAAACCTGAAACTGTTTTACATGATGGTAGGATTGCTGGTGTCTTTTTTCTGTCTCATAAACATGCAAGATTTCAGGTACGTCTGTATATTCCCTCCTCCTACCCTTACCCAACCTTTTCCCATATTTCTATCCTTACCCATCCTTCTTCCATCCCAGCTTACCGAAGCTCAGGTCATCAAGCTCCAAGCACTACGGAAGAAGTTACTCAGTTAATTTTCTGCTTCTCTTATATTGATGTGATTTGAATGGCTGTCTAAATTAAGAACCTCATATTTTCTTAATTACTGATTTAATATATTCATATGCTTACGAATATTATTTTTTATAAATTAAATGTTTTAGGAAAAGGAGTTATTTTATATCATAATAAATGCACATGTTTTGCAGATGTTTTTGGCTGGAAGGTGGTTAAGAGCGGGGCAATGATAGTGCCACTGCCCCACCGCCACCGTCACTACCTCAGTACGTATTCCAACACTCCTTCACAACCCAGACTCACTTTGGGGCAGACTACCCTACAACTGGGATGGGATGGTTCCGCCTTGGTTGACATGACTCACTATGACAACAAATATCAGAGACCTCTACCAGCAGCCACTGAACATCACTTCGTTATATCTTGCAATTCTTCTCATGCCGATGCTGTCATCTGTAACATTGAGGTAAATATGTTATAGATACACTACAGAGTTATGCAATTCACTGATGCTATAACAGAAAAACGGAACAAATTTTTTAAACTTATGTTTAGACCTAGCATATTCTTTTTTGTTGTTCGTCGATGTCGCACCAAATGAGAAATCTGAAATATTTTTCAGGCTGGGAAGACAATTTTAAAATCTGTGAATTTAGTGGAGTTACCAACCTCGGTAACTGTTCAGGAAAAATCAGAGGAGCAGTTCTATGTATTCTATCACCGAGTTAATGACAATGTTACTGACGATTTAGTAGCTTCATCTGCTGGAGGTAAGAAAACTGATTATTGTACTGTTGTTAATTTCTTGAAATTCAGATAATGTAATATTCCATTGCCTCCTCTTAGAAATAATGCGCTAACACATGTCTTGTGCAATCTCTCTTGGAAAAGTGATATGATGTTGATTACAGAATTTAATTGAAAATATAATGTGAAAAACACCTCAGATTTCCTTCCCTGGATACGCTTGTAATCAGAAGTAATCCATCAGCAGAAGCTATTGCTTAACATAATCACACGGAGCTGGGGAAATATATTTGATCTAGCTACTAATTTCCACAGTTTTAGGGAAGTGCAGCCCTGAGTTTCCTCTGGATATCCAATTGCCTGAAATGAAGATACTCAAAATATCATAAATCTTAATTGTAACAACGAAGGTAACGTTATAATTTTATAAGACGATTGTGACAAGTGGGGGACTTGCTACTGAATAAGTGAAGTTAGGTGCTAGACGTCTAGTCAGGTACTATACATGCCGTGAGAAAAAGCTGCATACGTCTCTACTGATGAAGAATTTTCTTAGTGATGTTTTGTAATCCCGAATTATCTCATGTTACAACACTGGTAACACTGGTAACACTGGCAACACTGGTAACAAGGCCAATTAAGAGAATAAATAAGTACCTGGTGAATCTTGAATTTAGTATGGGTAAAATCAAATGCGATAGGTAGTAGGTTGGTAGACAGCAACCACCCAGGGAGGTACTACCGTCCTGCCAGGTGACTGTGAAACAGAAACCTGAAACTGTTTTACATGATGGTAGGATTGCTGGTGTCTTTTTTCTGTCTCATAAACACGCTGGATAACAGGTATATCTAGCTACTTCTACTTACACTTTAGGTCACACTACACTGGCATACACATGCATATATATACATACACACATCTAGGTTTTTCTTCTTTTTCTTAATAGCTCTTGTTCTTTTTATTTTCTCTATTGTCCATGGGGAAGTGGAAAAGAATCTTTCCTCCGTAAGCCATGCGTGTCGTATGAGGCGACTAAGATGCCGGGAGCAATGGGCTAGTAACCCCTTCTCCTGTACAAATCTACTAAAAACGAGAAGAAGAAAACTTTATAAAATTGGGTTGTCTGAATGTGCGTGGATGTAGTGCGGATGATAAGAAAGAGATGATTGCCGATGTTATGAATGAAAAGAAGTTGGATGTCCTGGCCCTAAGCGAAACAAAGCTGAAGGGGTAGGCGAGTTTCAGTGGGGAGAAATAAATGGGATTAAGTCAGGAGTATCTGAGAGAGTTAGAGCTAAGGAAGGGTAGCAATAATGTTGAAGGATCAGTTATGGAAGGAAAGAGGGAATATAAATGTGTAAATTCAAGGATTATGTGGATTAAAATAAGGGTCGGATGCGAAAAGTGGGTCATAATAAGCGTGTATGCACCTGGAGAAGAGAGGAGTGTAGAGGAGAGAGAGATTTTGGGAGATGTTAAGCGAATGTATAGGAACTTTTGAACCAAATGAGAGAGTAATTGTGGTAGGGGACCTAAATGCTAAAGTGGGAGAAATATGCAGAGAGGGTGTAGTAGGTAAGTTTGGGGTGCCAGGTGTAAATGATAATGGGAGCCCTTTGATTGAACTTTGTATAGAAAGGGGTTTAGTTATAGGTAATACATATTTTAAGAAAAAGAGGATAAATAAGTATACAAGATATGATGTAGGGCGTAATGACAGTAGTTTGTTGGACTATGTATTGGTAGATAAAAGACTGTTGAGTAGACTTCAGGATGTACATGTTTATAGAGGGCTACAGATATATCAGATCACTTTTTAGTTATAGCTACAGTGGGAGTAAAAGGTAGATGGGATACAAGGAAAATAGAATCAGTAAGTAAAAGAGAGGTGAAGGTTTATAAACTAAAAGAGGAGGCAGTTAGGGTAAGATATAAACAACTATTGGAGGATAGATGGGCTAGTGAGAGTGTAGGCAATGGGGTCGAAAATGTATGGGGTAGATTTAAAAATGTAGTGTTAGAGTGTTCAGCAGAAGTTTGTGGTTACAGGCGAGTGGGTGCGGGAGGGAAGAGGAGCGATTGGTGGAATGATGATGTAAAGAGAGTAGTAAGGAGAAAAAGTTAGCATATGAGAGGTTTTACAAAGTAGAAGTGATGCAAGGAGGGAAGAGTATATGGAGAGAAAAAGAGAGGTTAAAAGAGTGGTGAAGCAATGTAAAAAGAGAGCAGATGAGAGAGTGGGTGAGATGTTATCAGCAAATTTTGTTGAAAATAAGAAAAAGTTTTGGAATGAGATTAATAAGTTGAGGAAGCCTAGAGAACAAATGGATTTGACAGTTAAAAATAGGAGAGGAGAGTTATTAAATGGAGAGTTAGAGGTATCGGGAAGATGGAGAGAATATTTTGAGGATTTGTTAAATGTTGATGAAGACAGGGAAGCTGTGATTTCGTGTGTAGGGCAAGGAGGAATAACATCTTGTAGGAGTGTGGAAGAGCCAGTTGTGGGTGTAGGGAAGTTCGTGAGGCAGTGGGTAGAATGAAAGGGGTAAGGCAGCTGGGATTGATGGGATAAAGATAGAAATGTTAAAAGCAGGTGGGGATATAATTTTGGAGTGGTTGGTGCTATTATTTAATAAATGTATGGAAGAGGGTAAGGTACCTAGGGATTGGCAGAGAGCGTGTATTGTTCCTTTGTATAAAGGCAAAGGGGACAAAAGAGAGTGCAAAAATTATAGGGGAATAAGTCTGTTGAGTGTACCTGGTAAAGTGTATGGTAGAGTTATTATTGAAAGAATTAAGAGTAAAACAGAAAGCAGGATAGCAGATGAACAAGGGGCTTTAGGAAAGGTAGGGGGTGTGTAGACCAAGTGTTTACAGTGAAACATATAGGTGAACAGTATTTGGATAAGGGTAAAGATGTTTTTGTGGCATTTATGGATTTGGAAAAGGCGTATGATAGGGTAGATAGGGGGGCAATGTGGCAGATGTTGCAGGTGTATGGAATAGGAGGAAGGTTACTGAAAGCAGTGAAGAGTTTTTATGAGGATAGTGAGGCTCAGGTTAGAGTGTGTAGAGAGAAGGGACTATTTCCCAGTAAAAGTGGGCCTTAGACAAGGATGTGTGATGTCACCGTGGTTGTTCAATATATTTATAGATGGGGTTGTAAGAGAAGTGAATGCGAGGGTCTTGGCAAGAGGTGTTGGGCTAAAAGATAAAGAAGCAAATACAAAGTGGGAGTTGTCACAGTTGCTTTTTGCTGATGACACTGTGCTTTGGGAGATTCTGAAGAGAAGCTGCAGAGGTTGGTGGATGAATTTGGTAGGGTGTGTAAAAGAAGAAAATTGAAAGTGAATATAGGAAAGAGTAAGGTGATGAGGATAACAAAAAGAATAGGTGACGAAAGATTGGATATCAGATTGGAGGGAGAGAGTATGGAGGAGGTGAATGTATTCAGATATTTGGGAGTGGACATGTCGGCGGATGGGTCTATGAAGGATGAGGTGAATCATAGAATTGATGAGGGAAAAGGGTGAGTGGAGCACTTCGGAGTCTGTGGAGACAAAGAACCTTGTCCATGGAAGTAAAGAGGGAATGTATGAGAGTATAGTTATACCAACGCTCTTATATGGGTGTGAAGCATGGGTGATGAATGTTGCAACGAGGAGAAGGCTGGAGGCAGTGGAGATGTCATGTCTGAGGTCAATGTGTGGTGTGAATATAATGCAGAGAATTCGGAGTTTGGAAATTAGGAGGAGGTGCGGGATTACCAAAACGATTGTCCAGAGAGCTGAGGAGGGGTTGTTGAGGTGGTTTGGACATGTAGAGAGAATGGAACAAGACAGAGTGACTTCGAGAGTGTATAAATCTGTAGTGGAGGGAAGGCGGGGTAGGGGTCGGCCTAGGAAAGGTTGGAGGGAGGGGTAAAGGAAGTTTTGTGTGCGAGGGCTTGGACTTCCAACAAGCATGGGGAGCGTATTTGATAGGAGTGAATGGAGGCATATGGTTTTTAATACTTGACGTGCTGTTGGAGTGTGAGCAAAGTAACATTTATGAAGGGATTCAGGGAAACCGGCAGGCCGGACTTGAGTTCTGGAGATGGGAAGTACAGTGCCGGCACTCTAAAGGAGGGGTGTTAATGTTGCAGTTTTATAACTGTAGTGTAAAGCACCCTTCTGGCAAGACAGTGATGGAGTGAATGATGATGAAAGTTTTTCTTTTTCGGGCCACCCTGCCTTGGTGGGAATCGGCCGATGTGTTAATAAAAAAAAAAAAAAAATCAAATGCTAACCATCTGGTTAGGAGAAGAGTGAGATGAGAACCAGGGTTAAGTAATTTGTGCTGCTGCATACGTGAGCTCATATGCTGGCATTTGAACTTTGTATAGAGAAAAAAAACAATAAGTAAGTATAGAAGACCTGACATAGGGCTTAATGACAGAAGTTTGTTAGACTGTGTATTGATTGATGTACGGTTGATGGGTTGACTTCAGGATGTGTTTGTTTATAGACGGACAACGGATTTATCAGATCATATTTTTTAGCTGTAGCTACAGTGAGAGTAAAAGGGAGATGAGTTATGTAAGATATAAGAAACTATTGGTAGAAAGATGAGCTACTGAGAGTATAGACAATGACGTTCAAGATGTATGGGGTAGATTTAAGAATACAGTGTTAGAATGTTAGCAGAAGTATGTGGATATAAGAGGGTGGGAGCGGGAGGGAGGGAGCGAGTGTTGGAATGAGGTAAAGAGAACATTTACAAAGTAGAAGTGATATTTGGAGGTAGGAGTATAAGGAGAGAAAGAAGGTTAAGAGAGTGGTGGTGGAATGTGAAAGGAGAGCAGATGGCAGAGTGGTTGAGATGCTGTCAACAAATTTTCTGAGAATAAGAAAAAGTGTTGGAGTGAGATTAATAAGTTGAGAAAGCCTAGGGATCAAATGTATTTGACAGTTAAAAATAGAAAAGGATAGTTATTAAATAGGGAGTTGGAGGTATCGCGAAGATGGTGGGAATATTTTGAGGAACTATTAAATGTTGATGTAGCTAGGGATTGTGTTATTTTGTGCATTGGCCAGGGAGGTATGACAACTTTTAGGAGTGAGGAAGAGCCAGATGTCAGCGTGTCGGATGTGCGTGAAGCTGTTGGAATGGTTGGTGCTTTCATTTAATAAATGTTTGAAAGCGGGTAAGGTAAGTCAGGATTCTCAGAGAGCATGCATAGTTCCTTAGTATAAAACAAAAGGACACTAAGTAGAGTATAAGAATTATTAAGGAATCAGTCTGTTGAGAATACCTGGTAAGGTGCATGATAGAGTTATTATTGAAAAAATGGGAGTAAGATGGAGAGCAGGTTCGCAGATGAACAAGGAAACTTTATGAAGGGTAGGGGAAGTGTAGGCCAAGTATTTACATTGAAGCCTATAAGTGAAAAGTATTTAGATAAGAGTAAATAGGTTTTTGTTGCATTCATGGCTATGGGAAAGTCATATGATAAGGTGGATAGGGAAGCAATGCGGCAGAGGTTGCAAGTTTATGGAATACGTGGTAGGTTACTGAAAGCAGTTACGAGGAGAGTGAGGCTGTGGTTAGAGTATGTAGGAGAAGAGAGGGAGATTATTTCCTGGTAAAAGTAGGTCTTAGACAGGGATGTGTGATGTCACCATGGTGGTTCAATATATTTATAGATGGGGTTGTAAGAGAAGTAATTCTCGGGAGTTGGGAAAAGGTGTGAAATTAAAAGATAAAGAATCTAACGCAAAATGGGAATTGTCACAGTTGCTTTTTGTAGATAACACAGCTTTTCGGAGATTTCAAAGAGGAGTTGCGAAGGTTAGAGGACGAATTTGGGAAGGTGTGTAAAATAAGGAATTTAAAAGTGAACATAGGATGAGAATAACATAAAATTTAAGAAATGAAAGATTGGATATCAGATTAGAGGGAGGAAGTATGGAGGAAATGAATGTATTCAGATACCATGGAGATGGCTTGTCAGTAGATGGGTCTATGAAAGATGAGGTAAACCATAGAACTGACAAAGTGAAAAAGGTGAGTAAATTACTGAGGAATCTGAGGAGACAAAGAACGTTACCCATGGAGGCAAAAAGGGGAATGTATGAGAGTATATTGGTACCAACGCTCTTATATAGGTGCGAAGCATAAGATGTGGCTGTTGTAGCAAGAAGGACGCTGGAGGCAATGCGGATGTGTCTAAGAGCAATGTGTGGTGTGAATATTATTCAGTGTATCCGTTGCTTAGTGATTAGTAGTATGTGTGGGGATTCTAAAAGTATTATTCAGTGTTGAAGACGGGTTGTTGAGGTGGTTCACTGTGAGATTAAGGAACATATATGAATACTTGGAGAGCTTATAAATCTGTAATGGAAGGAAGACGGGGAAGACGTCGTCCTAGGAAAGATTGGAGGGAAGGGGTAAAGGAGGTTTTGTGTGCGTGAGGCTTAGAGATAGTGCAAGCATATACGAGTGTGTTAGGTACAAGTGAGTTTAGGCAAGTGGATTATTTGTCATGACGTGTTGCTGGAGTGTGAACAAGGTAACATTTATAAATGGATCCATAACCTAGAAACAATAATAATAACTGGCACTCAGGATATCTAAATGCAGTATGTAGAAATGTATGAAAACCATACTAGACGAAAAGTAGTTTAGGATGACAAATAGCTTATTCGACTCTTATACTCTTATAAATTAGAAGGATTTCGTATAATTTCATTGTTTTGTATGTGTACTATCTGCTTAGGAAACGTATTCCCTAAAGCCACATGACTTGTTGACGGCGATTAGATATAGCTTAGGACTCGCTGTTAAATCTCCTATTTTTTTTTGCTTTCTGTAAACCTTGGATGTCCTCTCCCCCAACCTAACCAAAATGGATGTTTGAGGGGACAGGATAAGTAGGTGGCGAACGGTGCCTGTGTCCTGACAATTTCTGATTGGAAAAGGTTTGCATCAACACGTTACCTTATTATTAGAAAACTTCCTCTTATTACATCTGTTGCAACTCTTACAATATCATGTGCCTACTGATGATAGACGAAGACGTCTGAAAGATCTTGAACTGAAGATTTTCATCACCCGTTTTTTGTTTTGTATTTAATGTCTAATTGTATTGATATATATTATATATATATATATATATATATATATAATTATATATTATATATATATATATCACTAGCCAGGGTTCGAACCTATGATGCTTTGGCCCGCCTCATGGTGAGCAAAAATACATAACGCCTTAGACCACTGAACCACACAGTCCTTAAAAGTAGCGCATTCAATAGAACTGAATGTTGTACTCGCTACCAAATTATTATTATAATCAAATAGAAGCGCTAAACCACACGGGTTATACAGCACTCGCTACCAAAGGATATACGATGGTGTGGACGTTATTGTTCAATACTTTTAAGGATTGTGTGGTTCAGTGGTCTAAGGCGTTATGTTTTTTCGCTCACCATGAGGCATGCCAAAGCATCATAGGATCGAACCCTGGCTAGTGCAGCGTAGTTATTGATCAATATCACTCGTTCGTGGTTACAATAATATATATATATTAGTACTCAATGCAGCAGAGCGGCTACCATTTTTGGAGGGGGGCTCTGCTCCCCATCCCCATCCAGAGGTAGAGCGCGCCATATCCATAGAGTTTCACAGAAAAAAATATATTAATAACTCAGAAATAAGTTATTGACATTGTTTGTAATGTTTTGCGAAAAGTATTAATTGGATTGTCATGATTTTTTCACACGTTATTGAGTAATGATGGCTTTACAGCCACCCATGAAGGATTTCCCATATCTTTTACAGCTTTGTTTTTATTGATTTTTTCCCACAAAATAAAGGCAAGAACAAAATCACTAACTTCAACATTTTTTATAATGGAATCTACTGACATTTTTGCTAAAATGGATTGGGTCAACAATTATACAGCCTTTATCTTTCATCTGATGTTAACTAGAGCATTGTACATCTTCCCAATTTTGTAGTTTTTTACAGGTTTTGTGACCCCTAAAATTTGGCACATTTTATTTTTTCTACCTAACCTAAAGGCAAAAAATCATAACAAAGACAGTGTATAGGTTTTTAAAAGCTGTATAAATCACTGTAAAAAATCTCATTGAAATTAGACCAAAATAAAGAAAAAAAACGTAAATTCATTCGCCCCTCCCTTAAGGTTAGATCCAGCAGGTAAGAAGTGACTCTCTCGGAAGGTGAGAGTGAACTGAACTATAACAGAAAACTGAGACTGACGTCACCTCGGAATACGAGGGGTCAGTGGTTAAATGAGAGCCGGGTAGAAAACAACTGTACTCGTAGTTTATAGCACCAAAACATCCTATCTATATACACATAGCTAAATAAATTAAGGCCACATAATATTATAAAGTACTCAATCCTCATTTTAGCTACTAATGAGGCTAGAAATAATATAATATTAAGTGAAAAAGTCGGTTACACATAAATAATACTCGATCGAGAGGGTCTACAAACGAGAGGCGTAACACGGCCCTCTCTTCGAGTTCCCCCTATTTAAAGAGAACCTCTCTCCTTACCCACTCTGTTTTCGAGAACCCCGTTCCACACCCACTTTTTTTGACCCCGACCTCCTGTCAACCTTTTTTTATGAGAACCCCTCTCCTCACAGCCCCTTTTTTCGAGAACCCTCCCTCCTCACCCACCTTATCTTCTTTTACCCCCTACTTTCACCTTCCTTCTCATTGTCTTACTCCCAGATCGCCCCCTCTCCTCACGTCAAGTTTGAGGGTTGCCTTTCTTTTTTTTGTATTAATGTTATATCTCAAAGGGTGCTTCGACTTCATTAGATTTATCTCTTGGATCTCAACTGACATATCCAATCGAGGTAAACAAATTTAGACTTAATATTGACTTATTCATAAGACCAATTTTATATCCTGGCTCTCAGTTAAACACGATTATGTTATTAGCTTCAATCAAGAGGTAATTGGTAGAGTTCTTGGTAATGTTTTTACCACCAAGTGGATATCACAGTTTTTTCTACATCAATATGTTTATAAATCAGAGGTGAATCATTACACAATTTTTTTTATTTAATAATTTACTTGTTACACAATTATTACATTTCATAACATATTCAGTAATATAATTCATTTCATTTTAAGTAATACAATTCAATATATTTCATTACATATTCAGTAATAATTCATTACATTTTAATTAATACAATTCTATATATTTCATTACATATTCAGTAATACAAATCAATACATTTCATTACATATTCAGTAATACTATTCATTACATTTTAAGTAATACACATTTTCGGTAAATTCAACATAACACGAATATTACACATTTTCTTTATTACATGAATTTTCAGTAATACAATTCACTACATTTCTCTAGCCCAACAAACTTCATGTACAACTCAATTTACATCACAATTTTTACATAATATGAATTTTACACATATTCTCTAGTTCGTCAAAAAATACAACATAGGGGAAACATTCAACATGGGATTATTCTAATCTCCTACGTTTAAAAGCTGGAATATCAGGGTGGCTATAAGCCAAGGAATGTCCAGTATCCAGATGATTCCTTTCATCATCAAAAGCTGACAACCCTCTCTTTTTAATCTTTAGTGTACTTATTTCTCCTTTTACATTACTAATAGACTTACAAGTGAATAAATCCTTATCTACATTTTTCAAAACATTCTTATACCTTGCATGGGTTAAATGGTATGAAATGTGATGGAATACCCTTGGCTCTGCTGACAGTATTTGATCTTCCAGCTATCTTTACAGAATACATTTTTGCTTTCACTGCTACCAACTCACTAATATTATAATCACTCATTTCAAATTTCAATTAACCTAACTCTCCTTTCCTACAGTTATCATACAAGGGATGATCAGGACTGAAATTTGAAAAGTCCGTATATCCTGACAATGGTTCTCTTTTTAACTCAGACTAAAAATATAGGAATTGGTATAGGTATACAGAAGTCTTACATCATCTCCATAATGTTGTTTTAAAACTTTATCCCAAAAATGATACAATTTCTATTTGGCAATCTCAAGAATTTGAAATCCGAGATGACTAACAGTCAATTTCGGTCTGGTGAATGTGCAAATCACTTTATCTTGATTCAAAGGTTTGATTTTTTTTAGGAATATAATTTTGGTAGCTCTAGCAAATGCTTACTCATTCATGATGAATCTATATGTCTCACCTTACTTTGTGATTTTTTTTTTATTACAACATCGGCCATTTCCCACCAAGGCAGGGTGGCCCGACAAAGAAAATCTTTCATCATCATTCACTCCATCACTGTCTTGCCAGAGGCGTGCTTACACTGCAGCTACTAAACTGCAACATTAACACCCCTCCTTCAGAGTGCAGACACTGTACTTCCCATCTCCAGGAATCAAGTCCGGCCTGCCGGTTTCCCTGAAACCCTTCATAAATGTTACCCTGTCTACACTCCAACAGCACGTCAAGTCCTAAAAACCATTTGTCTCCATTCGCTTCTATCTAACACGCTCACGCACGCTTGCTGGAAGTCCAAGCCCCTCGCTCACAAAACCTCCCTTACCTCCTCCCTCCAACATTTTCTATGCCGACCCCTACCCCGCCTTCCCTCCACTACAGATTTATACTCTCTCGAAGTCATTATATTTTGTTCCTTCCTTTCTATATGTCCAAACCATCTCAACAACCCTTCCTCAGCTCTCTGGATAATAGTTTTGGTAATCCCACACCTCCTCCTAATCTCCATACTACGGATTCTCTGCATTATATACACACCACACATTGACCTCAGACATTACATCTCCACTGCCTCCAGCCTTCTCTTTGTTGCAACATTCACAACACATGTCTCACACCCATACAAGAGTGTTGGTATAACTATACTCTCGTACATTCCCCTCTTTGTTTTCATGGATGAAGTTCTCTGTCTCCACAAGCTCCTCAGTGCACCACTCACCTTTTTACCCTCGTTAATTCTATGATTCACCTCATCCTTCATATACCCATCTGCTGACACATCCACTCCCAAATATCAGAACACATTCACCTCCTCCATACTCTCTCCCTCCAATCTGATATCCAATCTTCCGTTATCTATTTTTTTGTTATCCTCATCACCTTACTCTTTCCTATATTTACTTTTAATTTCCTTCTTTTGCATACCCTACCAAACTCATCCACCAACCTCTGCAACTTCTCTTCAGAATCTCCCAAAAGCACAGTGTCATCAGCAAAGAGCAACTGTGACAACTCCCACTTTGTGTTAGATTCTTTATCTTTTAACCCCACACCTCTTGCCAACACTCGAGCATTCACTTCTCTTACAACTCCATCTATAAATATATTGAACAGTCATGGTGACATTACACATCCCTGTCTAAGGCCTACTTTTACTGGGAAATAATCTCCCTCTCGCCTACATACTCTAACCTGAGCCTCACTTTCTTCGTAAAAACTTTTCACCGCTTTCAATAACCTACCTCCTATTCCATACATTGCAAGTGTGGTTATCACGTGACGACACACCCCATATGGTTTGATTCAACCTGTTATACCTCGTAGGGGGGATTGGACCTTCACCCTATCTCTTACACGTGGAGAAAATTTATCCAGAAAAGGGGGGAATCAGCCCCTTCAGCCCCCTGAGGGACTCAGCCCTCCAGCGGGACTGATAGCCTCTATTGCTTCCGCTCAACAGTTTAATTTGAAGCACATGTTCGTACCAAAGCGTCACAGTAAATCACATATGTGCAACCTCTGAGGAGTAGTGTTAGTGTTTACGAGTGACAGTTAATGAGAGAAAATGACTCTCTTAGTCAGTCTAGAATTGCTTCAACTATTAATGGAACTTGGGTTAGATTTCGAAAAGGTGCATGCATTATATAAATATACTCAGTCAAAATTTTTAGAACTCTTCGTAACAATCAACATCGTGCAGAGAACAGCCATACAATGTCCCATCAAGTCAAAAGCTTTCAAATTAACCAATAAGGCCATTTATGGGTAATAATTACTTAATATCACAAAGTATAGTGAGACATATAGATTCATCATGAAAGAAAAAACATTTGCTAGAGCTGCCAAAATTCTTTTCCTAAAAAAATCAAACATTTGAATCAAGATAAAGTTATTTGCACATTCACCAGACCGAAATTGACTGTTAGTCAACCTCTTCATCTCGGATTTCAAATTCTTGAGATTGCTAAAAAGAAATTGTATCATTTTTGGAATAAAGTTTTAAAACAACATTATGGAGATGATGTACGACTTCTGTATACCTATACCAATTCCTATATTTTTAGTCTGAGTTAAAAAGAGAACCATTGTCAGGATATACGGACTTTTCAAATTTCAGTCCTGATCATCCCTTGTATGATAACTGTAGGAAAGGAGAGTTAGGTTAATTGAAATTTGAAATGAGTGATTATAATATTAGTGAGTTGGTAGCAGTGAAAGCAAAAATGTATTCTGTAAAGATAGCTGGAAGATCAAATACTGTCAGCAGAGCCAAGGGTATTCCATCACATTTCATACCATTTAACCCATGCAAGGTATAAGAATGTTTTGAAAAATGTAGATAAGGATTTATTCACTTGTAAGTCTATTAGTAATGTAAAAGGAGAAATAAGTACACTAAAGATTAAAAAGAGAGGGTTGTCAGCTTTTGATGATGAAAGGAATCATCTGGATACTGAATATTCCTTGGCTTATAGCCACCCTGATATTCCAGCTTTTAAACGTAGGAGATTAGAATAATCCCATGTTGAATGTTTCCCCTATGTTGTATTTTTTGACGAACTAGAGAAAATGTATAAAATTCATACATTATGGTGTTTAACTGAGATCCAGGATATAAAAATGCCCTTATGAATAAGTCAATATTAAGTCTAAATTTGTCTACCATGATTGGATATGTCAGTTGAGAATCATGAGATAAATCTAATAAAGTCGAGGAACCCTTTGAGATAACACATTAATACGAAAAAAAATGGGCAACCCTCAAACTTGACGTGAGGAGTGGGGGCGATGCGGGAGTAGGAGAGTGGCGATCTGGGAGAAGGGGGTACGGGGGTGACAGAAGGGGGTACGGGGGTGACAGAAGGGGGTACGGGGGTGACAGAAGGGGGTAAAAAGGGTTGGGGTTGAGGAGGGGGGTTCTAGAAAAAAGGGAGGGTGAACAGAGGGGTTCTCGAAAAAATGTGTGAGTAGGGGAATTTCTCGACCAAAAAAAGGGTGATGGGAGGTGAGAGTAATAAAAAAAAAGGGGTGAAGAGGGGGGTTCTCGATAAAAGGGGAGGTAAGGAGAGGGGTTCTCGAGAAAAAAGGAACTCGAAGTGGGCGTGGGCCGCTGCAAAAAAAGTATGTAAGAAAAATGGAGGGTCTAAAAAAAAGGGGCCAGAGCCCCTTTTTTTCAGAAAAAAATTGGGTCAAAACCCCACTCAAAATTTTGGATGGGAGCAGAGTCCCCCATCCAAAATAGGCAGCCGCTCTACTGCATTGAGCACTAATAAATATATATACATATATATATATATAGTATATATGTCGTGCCGATTAGGTAAAACTGGTCAATTAGCAAGAACTCATCTAAAATTAAGTCCTTTCTAAAATTTTCTCCTATACGTTTAAAGATATATTTTTTTCATTTATGTTAATGTAAGAATTTATAATTTTGTACCAAGAGAAACTTTGAAAACCTACCTAACCTTATTACAACAAGCGAAATTTAATTTAGCTAACCCAACTAAATATATTTTAGATACTTTAACAATAATTTAATATTAAACAAACACAATGAAATATATTTTTTCTTTTCGTTCAGAATGATTTTGCGAAATTATTGCATACACAAACTTTCGCTTGTCCGATGTGGCAAAAAGCGTATGTAAATAGGTTAAAATGCAAGCTTTTACAGAAAATTCGGACGACATAAATAATATATATTCGGATGGGTAGAGACCATTCAAATAGCACGCTCTACTCATTGCCATATAAACAATATAATATATATAGTAATATGCATGCATTGAAAACTGTAAATTACAAGAACTCATCTAAAATATAGTCTTCTAATTTTTTAGTTTAAGTTATTTTCATTTATGTATGTAAGAATTATATTTGTATAAGAGAAACTTTGAAACTACAACCTTATTACAACAAGCGAAATTTAATTTAGCTAACCCAATAAATATATTTTAGATACGTTAACATTAATTTAATAATAAACAAACACAATGAAATATATATTTTCGTTATGTCAGAATGATTTTGGAAATTATTGCATACACATTTCACTTGTTTATATGGAAAGGTGAGCTTGCTATTTAGCAAATCACAAGTTTTACCTAATCGGCACGATATATATATATATATATTTTATATATATATATATATATATATATATATATATATATATATATATATATGTCTAATTATAAAAATATGTATTTTGGCTTAAATAGCAACGCTACCTTGCAATATAGAGTCAAGTGAAAATTTTAATGTCATAACTTGACAAAATCATTCTGAACATAACGAAAAAAATGTATTTCATTGTGTTTGTTTATTATTAAATTAATGTTAACGTATCTAAAAAAAATATTTAGTTGGGTTAGGCTAAATTAAATTGCGCTTGTTGTAATAAGGTTAGGTAGGTTTTCAAAGTTTCTCTTGGTACAAAATTATAAATTCTTACATTAACATAAATAAAAAATATATCTTTAAACGTATAAGAGAAAATTTTAGAAAGGACTTAATTTTAGATGAGTTCTTGCTAATTGACCCGTTTTACCTAATCGACACGACAATATATATATATATATATATATATATATATATATATATATATATATATATATATATATATATATATATATATATATCCACAAACACTGATCTCTGGCCGAAGGAGACTCGAACCTACGAACCTTGCATCAAGGTACGCAGTGCTTTGCCGACCGTACCACACTGTTCCAATACCTTGGCGCCCAGCTCACGCTAGACGTTGATCCAAGGCAGCCATCTTTCAGGCAGGTGGCTTACAGCTTTTCATCTCATCCCCTGCATGCATCGACACAACTAGAGATTTTAACAATGCTAGGAATTCGCAAGAACAGACGAAATATTACAAACACTGATCTCTGGCCGAAGGAGACTTCGGCCAGAGATCAACCCCATCTATAAATATGTTAAACAACCATGGTGACATTACACATCGCGGGAAGTAATCTCCCTCTCTCCTACACACCCTAACCTGACCCTCACTATCTTCATAAAAACTCTTTACAGCTTTTAGTAACTTACTTTCTATTTCATACACTTGCAACATCTGCCACATTGCTCCCCTATCCACTCTATCATATGCTTTTTCTAAATCCATAAATGCAATGAAAACTTCCCTATCTTTATTTATATATATATATATATATATATATATATATATATATATATATATATATATATATATATATATATATATATATATATATATATATATATATATATATATATGCAAAAAGATCACAGTAAACAGGTGATATCAAAATATGCAAGACAACAATATGAAAAATATAGAGGAATTCCAAGGCTGTGACTACTCATTATCAAGGAACTATATAAGGAAACATGACAAGAAGGCATAGAGACTACACTCACAGTCACATCACACTAACAAAGACTCACTCACAGTAGCGTAACATCTCACGACTCTTGAGAGGAACATAGAAGGACCTGAAACTCTTCCCTAATCTTAATTCTTGGGAAGAGTTTCAGGTCCTTTCTTATGTTCCTCTTCACAGAGTCGGAGATGTTACGCTACTGTGAGGTGTAGTCTTGTTAGTGTGATGTGACTGTGAGGTGTAGTCTCGCCCCTTATATAAGCCTTCTTGTCATGTTTTCCTGTTATAGTTCCTTGATAATGTGAGTAGTCACGAAAGCGCTTGGAATTCCTCTATATTTTTCATAGTGGTTGTCTTGCTATATATATATATATATATATATATATATATATATATATATATATATATATATATATATATATATATATATATATATATATATATATATGCAAAAAGATCACAGTAAACAGGTGATATCAAAATATGCAGAAATACTATGAAAAATAGAAGATCAGTTGTGATTACTACATTATCAAGGAACTATAGTTCTTGATAATGAGTGTCACGAAAGCGCTTGAATTCTTCTATTTTCATAGTGGTTTTCTTGCATATATATATATATATATATATATATATATATATATATATATATATATATATATATATATATATATATATATATATATATATATATGTCTGCCGATTAAACTTGGATTTTGGTATAGAACGTCACCTTGCCCTATAAGACAAGTGAAAATTTGTATGCAATACTTCGCCAAATCTTCTGAACATAACTGAAAAATATATTCATTGTGTTTGTTCATTAAATTTAATGTTAACGTATCTAAAATATATTTGTTGAGAGCTAAAATGCGCTTGTTGTAATAGTTAGGTAGTTTCAGTTTTCTTGGTACAAAATTATAAATTCTTACATTAACATAAATGAAAATATATCTTTAAACGTATAAGAGAAACATTTAAAAGTGACTTAATTAGATGATTTAATTGACAGTTTTACTAATCGGCACGACATATATATAGATATATATATATATATATATATATATATATATATATATATATATATATATATATATATATATATATATATATATATATGTCGTGCCGATTAGGTAAAACTGGCAATTAGCAAGAACTCATCTAAAATTAAGTCATTTCTAAAATTTTGTCTTATACGTTAGAGATATTTTTTTACATTTATGTTAATGTAAGAATTTATAATTTTGTACCAAGAGAAACTTTGAAAACCTACCTAACCTTATTACAACAAGCGCAGTTTAATTTAGCCTAACCCAACTAAATATATTTTAGATACGTTAACATTAATTTAATAATAAACAAACACAATGAAATATATTTTTCGTTATGTTCAGAATGATTTTGCGAAATTATTGCATACACAAATTTTCACTTGTCTTATATGGCAAGGTGAGCGTTGCTATTTAGCTAAATCGCAAGTTTATATAATCGGCACGTAATAATATATATATATGTCGTGCCGATTAGGTAAAACTGGCCAATTAGCAAGAACTCATCTAAAATTAAGTCATTTCTAAAATTTTCTCTTATACGATTAGAGATATATTTTTTTAATTTATGTTAATGTAAGAATTTATAATTTTGTACCAAGAGAAACTTTGAAAACCTACCTAACCTTATTACAACAAGCGCAATTTAATTTAGCCTAACCCAACTAAATATATTTTAGATACGTTAACATTAATTTAATAATAAACAAACACAATGAAATATTTTTTTTTCGTTATGTTCAGAATGATTTTGCCGAAATTATTGCATACACAAATTTTCACTTGTCTTATATGGCAAGGTGAGCGTTGCTATTTAAGCCAAAATCGCAAGTTTTACCTAATCGGCACGACATATATATATATATATATATATATATATATATATATGTCTGGATTAGTAAAACTATCAATTAAGAACTCATTTAAAATTAAGTCCTTTCAAATTTTCTTTATACGTTTAAGATATGTTTCTTTATGTTAATGTAAAATTTATAATTTTGTACAAGAGAATTCTGAAAACCTACTAACTTATTATCAAACACAATTTAATTTACCTAACACAACTAAATATATTTTAGATATGTTGCACATTAATTTAATAATAAACAAACACAATGAAATATAGTTTTTCGTTAGGTTCAAATGTTTCGAATATATCTCAAACTATCCTTTCTTTATAGGCAAGTGAGTTGCTACTTCCAAAATCGCAAGTTTTACTAATCCAACATATATATATATATATATATATATGTTTTAAATTTATTTCCTTCACAATCGTTCCCTGGGCAGGGTGACCCAAGAAGAAATCCCCAAAAAAAATACTTCATCATCATTCAACACTTTTACCACCTCATACATAATCACTGTCTTGCAGGAGTCATGACAGCTGAAGTCCTCCAGTCACTATCTCAGACCTCCTAAAGTGCAGGCATTGTCTTCCATTTCCGGACTCAGTCAACTAAATCAATTAACTGCCTGATCCAAATGTTACCTGCTACCCCAAGATCGTCTGTCCAAACCATTCGTTCCATTCCTCCTATCTAACACGCAACTGCTGGAGTCAAGCCCTCGCCAAACCTCTTCCCTTCCTCCAACCTTCTAGACCCCTACCGCCTTCCTCCAAGATTTATACGGTCTCCAAGTCATTCTACTTTGATCCATTCTCTCTAAATGACCAAACCACCTCAACAACCCCTCTTCAGCCCTCTGACAAATACTTTTAGTAACTCCACACCTTCTCCTAATTTCCACATTCCGAATTTTCTGCATAATATTTACACCACACATTGCCCTTAGACAGGACATCTCCACTGCCTCCAGCCTCCTCCTCGCTGCAGCATTTGCAACCCATGCTTCACACCCATATAAGAGTGTTGGTACCACTATACTTTCGTACATTCCCTTCTTTGCCTCCATGGATAACGTTTTTTGTCTCCACAGATACCTCAATGCACCACTCACCTTTTTTCCTTCATCAATTCTATGGTTAACCTCATCCTTCATAAACCCATCCGCTGACACGTCAACTCCCAAATATCTGAAAACATTTACTTCTTCCATAATCCCTCTCTCCAATGTGATATCCAATTTTTCTTATTTAAATCGTTTGATACCCTCATCATCTTACTCTTATCTATGTTCACTTTTAACTTTCTACCTTTACACACTCTCCCAAACTCGTCCACTAACCTTTGCAACTTTTCTTTAGAATCTCCCATAAGCACAGTATCATCAGCAAAAAGTAACTGTGTCAACTCCCATTTTGCATTTAATTCTCCATAATTTAATCCCACCCCTCTCCCAACACCTAGCATTTACTTCTTACAACCCCATCTATAAATATATTAAACAACCATGGTGACATTACACATCCCTGTCTAATACCTACTTTTACCGGGAAGTAATCTCCTCTCCTACACACCCTAACCTGAGCCTCACTATCCTCATAAAAACTCTTTACAGCCTTCAGTAACTTACTACCTATTCCATACACTTGCAACATTTGCCACATTGCTCCCCTATCCACTCTATCATATGCCTTTTCTAAATCCATAAATGCAATAAAAACTTCTCTACCTTTATCTAAATACTGTTCACATATATGCTTCACTGTAAACACTTGATCTACACATCCCCTACCCACTCTAAAGCCTCCTTGCTCATCTGCAATCCTACTCTCTGTCTTACCTCTAATTCTTTCAATAATAACCCTGCCATACACTTTACCTGGTATACTCAGTAAACTTATTCCCCTATAATTTTTACACTCTCTTTTATCCCCTTCCCTTTATATAAAGGAACTATACATGCTCTCTGCCAATCCCTAGGTACCTTCCCTCTTTCATACATTTATTAAACAAAAATACCAACCACTCCAGCACTATATCCCCCTGCTTTTAACATTTCTGTCATGATTCCGTCAATTCCAGCTGCTTTACCCCTTTCATTCTACGTAATGCCTCACGCACCTCCCCCACACTCACATCCTGCTCTTCTTCACTCCTAAACGATGTTGTACCTCCCTGGCCAGTACATGAAATTACCGCCTCCTTTTTTCATCGACATTTAAAAGTTCCTCAAAATATTCCCGCCATCTACCCAATACCTCCAGCTCCCCATCTACTAACTCCCCTACTCTGTTTTATAACTGACAAATCCATTCGTTCCCTAGGCTTTCTTACCTTGTTTATCTCACTCCAAAATTTTTCTTGTTTTCAGCAAAATTTCTTGACAAAGCCTCTCCCATTCTTTCATCCGCTCTTCTTTGCACTCTCTCACCACTCTCTTCACCTTTCTTTTACTCTCCATATATCTCTATACTATATATATATATATATATATATATATATATATATTATATATATATATATATATATATATAATATATATATATATATATATATATATATATATATATATATATATATATATATATATATATATATATATGATTATATAATAATTAATAATATTGATGTGTGTGTGTAATGAAATTAATAATATAATTAATAATATATATATATATATATATATATATATATATATATATATATATATATATATATATATATATATATATATATAGTATATGTTTGTATGTGTGTGTGTGTAATGAAATTAATAATTTTATTTATTTTAACATTAAATTCAAGGTAATTTTTGTTTTTAAATATATCTTGTTTATATCTTATCCTCAGTTTTCTTATTTATTAATGAATAAAGCAATCATGTGTAGTGACTTTTCAGGAGACGTCGGTGACCACGAGCATAAGACTTACTTAACAGAAACAATAATACTGTCAGTGTTGCTGGCTGCGGTTCTCTCTATTGTCGCTGTCTTCGCTTGGCGTCACTTTACTCAGGTCAGTGGCTATCTAAATTCATTGTTTATTTTGCATGTTGTGATATCACCTGTTTACTGCGATCTTATTGCATCACTTTAGAACACACGACCCTTCAGAATATTCCCGGTAAACTTTACTTATCGTACTTGTTTTTTCCATAGTAATCTTTTGGGATCGACCTAGTCACATATACTTCGGCTTAATTTAAAACAAAAAAATGTGTTTGAATGTACAAGTTTTTGCCCACATCACTTTTGCCATATAAACTTTAACATGAAAGCTCGCCCTTTCGATAATTTCATGAGAATTATTCTACAGAATCATATTGGGATTACAAAATTAGAAGAAAGGAGGCATTCAAAATATTGAGATAAAAAAAAAATTATATCATCCTATTTAATAAAAAATAAAAACAAAACATTTGTTATTTCATTGTTAAAACAAGCTCAGAAGAATTAGCAATAAGCTCAGGAACTAACTAAATTGCAAGTTAGACTGTCAAATTGGAAACAGTGACTGGACTAATAATGCTAATAAGAACTTTGTTTTTAACTTGTCAGATGAAAAATTAAATAAGAACACAACAGGAAATTGCAAAACGTTTTTATATCTAGGAAAAATATTCTGAAATCAATATAAGTAAGATGATGGTTTATAATGAAAGAAAATTTTCTTAAATGTCCTCAAATATTTATAAAATCATAGGAAAATCTTATTAAAAATAAACATTTGCATGTTAACAGAGCATATTAAATTCAGTAGTAATTTTAAAAGAATCTGATAAGCAAGGAAAATTCAGTAATCTTTTAGATAATACAGATACTTAGTCCAAACTAAGAAAGAATTCCTTAGATTCAGGTAATAGTAAATTGAACAAGAAAGGCTAAAACGAACCAATTACAAAAAATCTTGACTGTATACGTATGGATTAATGGGAACACATAAACCAGATAATCCACCCACAACCATAATTAGCTCTGTAGGTTCAGTTTCCTACAAGTTATCCAAATCGCTACTAGTTATGTTGATCCTAATTGTTGGCAAAGTTTCTACTTTTAATGTTAAAAAGAATTGACTTAGTTGACAAATTAAGCACCATAAATGATTAAAATAAATACAATATGGTAAGTTTTGATATCACTTCAACTCCAGTGGATAACTTAATTAGTTTTCTATTCTATGATCTAGGTAATTGCAGTTTACCATTGCCTGTACCAGGCATTGTTAATTCAAAGCTTGTGTTTGATGGCCACTTTCAAACACAGAAGTTTGGTATGGCTATGGGAAATTCTCTGTTTTACTGCCATCCAAGGACATGCGATGTTGTGGGACCTTCTAGGATAATTTTCATTCTCATCCCTGTTTGGTGTACTAGTCCACGAGCAGCATATATATATATTATTGTAACCACGATCGAGTGGTATTGATCAATAACAATACTGGGCTAAGGCGTCATGTGGTTCTGGCTCACCATGAGGCAGGCCAGTACAACATGGGTTCGAGTCCTTGGCTAGTGCTAGTTTTGTTTACTAGCCTCCACAAGCAGTATATATATTATTGTGACCACGAACGAGTGGTATTGAATCAATAACAACACTGCGACTAGCCGAGGATTCGAACCCATGTTGTTTTGGCACTGCCTCGTGGTGAGAGAAAATCACATGACGCCTTAACCCACTGGACTACACAATTTTGTCCCCGTTTGGTGTACTAGCCTCCTCAAGCAGTATATATATTATTGTGACCACGAACGAGTGGTATTGAATCAATAACAACACTGTGACTAGCCGAGGATTTGAACCCATGTAGTTTTGGCCCTGCCTCGTGGGGAGCGAAAATCCGAAGCTGCTGTCCAAAAAAAAGTATTCGCACGGAGGCAGCCATGATGCTTCAACCAAACCAGCTTGGCTTTGAGGTCCCTCAGGGAAGTGAAGCAGCAGTTCATGCAACAATTGCATATATCAAAAATCTGCCTGAGGAGAGTGTAGTGGTAAAATTATATTTCTAGAATGCTTGGAATCTCCTGAAAAGAGACGTGGTATTAACAGATATACAAGAATATTTCCCCTGGTCGTTTCCCTGTTGTTTCGGCTGGATCCAGGAAGGAATCAATGCTCCTGTTTAGAGAGCATGACATCACGTCATCACAGGGTGTCCAGCAAGGGGATCCTCTCGTCTCATTTCTCTTCTATATAGCAGTTAGGGAAATCACTGTAAGGCTGACCAGTAAGATCAACATCTAGTTCCTGGATGATGCCAGTCTGGCGGGTACAAAGGAGTCCCTTCTAGATGATCTTGACCAGGTGATGACATGAGGACAGGGAATCCATTCAGATTAGAAATCATCTCAGTCAATTAACAATTGATCGACGCAGTTAGATCAGTATTGCCATGTGAATCAGTCATTGCCTCCACAAATAGCGTCTTGCTTGGAGCACCTCGGGGAACTGATGCAATTGACTCAGTTCTCAGGAAGAAACTGGATGAGTTATTGCCCAGCAATAAGGGAGCCACCCGAACTATACAGATCTATTGAAATCCTAAATCGTCCAGATGGTAATCACCCTTCAAGACTGGACAGACGGCAAGGAGGTGGTGAGGGACTACACATGTGCATCCATATTGGCTTCAGTGAGTCCCAAAAGTCTGGAAAAATGCTGTGAACTTGCCAATCATTATAATTTTTTTCTAACATGATCAGAGACCCTTGGCTAATGGGGAAAGAGTGCATCTAATTCGTTAGGGAGCTAGGCAAAAGACTCATCAGGGTAACTAGGGATCCCAGGGCAGCCAGTTTTCTATTCCAGCGACTCAGCGCTGCAGTTTGGTAATGCCTGCTGTATCACGTGTTCGCTCACCAGCTCAGAGGAGCTGGATGAGATTATCGCATTAAAATCTGTGATAAACACGTAGCAATATGTACCTGCAATGTATCCCTCAAACCCCATGTAGTGTATATGACATCTTTATACCAGCAATGTATCCTTTAAGTTTTGTATACCATATATGTAGTAAAATATATCTATTTGTAAAAAAAAACTAAAAGATGGGATGGTAGGGAAAGTGGAACAATCAAATGGCTTCAAAAACAAATACAAATATTTTTCCTCGAATCTTTTAATGAAAACAGTAAAGGAATGTTGAAGTGTATCACATTATGAATAACATTTCTTCCATAATTTAATAATAACACTTCTTTCATGTTTTTTTAACAAACAACAACAATGAAATTAAACTTGCACGCAAATTTTATTATATATATAAACAAAATACATTTTATGTTCTAGAAAAAAACTGATCAGACTACCAGTTTGGAAAATGCAGATTCACCTGAAGAGAAACTACTATCATATAAGAACCAGGAACAACGTGAGTCACAGGTGAGGTAACTTTTCTGTCCTGTAGTTCCTTTAATAATTATTTCAGTGAAAGGTGAAATTTTACAACAGTTTGTATGATATATAAAATATTTACATTATTAGTTGCCGCAATTTATTATATGTTTTATATTTTATAGACCACATATCTGAACAAGACAACTATTTATACAATAAATATAAGGAATTATATATATATATATAGTGCAAACAATCCTCCCAGAAGTCACTACTACCACTCCATCCAACAGTACCCTCCTGGGAGCACCGCTGGGTCACCACGCCATCGACACTGTCCTCAAGGACAAAGTGAATGACCTGAAAAGAATGGAGGAGAGAATAAGTGATCTTGATGCCCATGATGCCCTGTATCTCCTCACAAGGTGTCTTACTATGCCAAGACTCACTTACTTCCTGAGGTGCGCACCCTCTTTTGAAAACCCAACACTTGACGAGTATGACGCACACCTGAGATCAACCTTCAAGAAGGCACTGAATCTGTCACTAGAGGATCAGCAATGGGAGCAGGCAACCCTCCAGTGCGACTGGGAGGTATAGGGTGCGCAAAGCAAGGCAGGTAGCGTTACCTGCATTTCTGTCATCGTGTTTGGCTTCCAGTGGATTAGTCAAGAGGATTGTCCCTGAACGTTTGAGAGGGGTGGTGGGAGCTCAAGACCCCAAGTTCATTGAAGCAGCAGTGCAGTGGGACATCCTGGCAGACTCCTCCAGTAGACCAGCTCCTCCCAAAGAGCACAAACAGTCCCACTGGGACAAAGCCGATCATGGAAAAATTTCCAACACAATGCTCACCAACGCTTCAGGAAAGGACAAAGCTCGTCTCCTAGCGGTGAAGGCACCACACTCAGGAGATTTCCTTCTTGCTGTTCCCAATTCCTCTCTGGGGACTCGACTCGACCCACAGGCCATTCGGATTGGTGTTGCTCTTCGCCTAGCCGCCCCCATACTCACCGAACATAGGTGTATTTGCGGCAGGGCGACGGCTGACCAATTCGGACTTCATGGTCTAGTGTGTCACACATCAGAAGGGAAGTATGCTAGACATGAGGAGGTCAATGACATCATAAAGAGAAGCCTCGCCACAGCCCGTTGCCCAGCTCAACGGGAACCCCAAGTGCAGAGGTCTGATGGAAGTCAAAAGCGTCCTGATGGAGCCACCATGCTACCCTGGAAGGATGGTAAGCAGATTGCTTGGGACTACACCTGTGCTGCCACATTGGCAGACACCTACCTGCCACACTCCTTAGCCGAAGGGGTGGAGCTGCCAGCCACAGGGAGACCCAGAAGACCCGCAAATATGAAGACCTTCCCTCTTGCTATAACTTCATCCCAATAGGGTCGGAGACCCATGGAGCATGGGGCAAGTGTGCTCTAAAGTTTCTCAAGGAGCTGGGTGGAAAACTCATCATAGAAACCAAGGACCACAGGGCGACCAGCTTCCTGTTTCAGAGACTCAGTGTTGCGATCCAGAGGGAAATGCCTGCAGTATTCTGGGCACGCGGCCCACTGCCGGGGAGTTGGACGAGTATTTGACATGTAGCTCTGAGTTTTATCTATGTTGTTTACTCCCCATTGTATTGTATTTTGTCTTGATATATATATATATATATATATATTATATATATATATATATATATATATATATATATATATATATATATATATATATATATATTATTAACACATCGGCCGATTCCCACCAAGGCAGGGTGGCCCGAAAAAGAAAAACTTTCATCATCATTCACTCCATCACTGTCTTGCCAGAGGGTGCTTTACACTACAGTTATAAAACTGCAACATTAACACCCCTCCTTCAGAGTGCCGGCACTGTACTTCCCATCTCCAGAACTCAAGTCCGGCCTCCGGTTTCCTGAATCCCTTCATAAATGTTACTTTGCTCACACTCCAACAGCACGTCAAGTATTAAAAACCATATGCCTCCATTCACTCCTATCAAATACGCTCACACATGCTTGCTGGAAGTCCAAGCCCCTCGCACACAAAACTTCCTTTACCCCTCCCTCCAACCTTTCCTAGGCCGACCCCTACCCCGCCTTCCCTCCACTACAGATTTATACACTCTCGAAGTCACTCTGTCTCGTTCCATTCTCTCTACATGTCCAAACCACCTCAACAACCCCTCCTCAGCTCTCTGGACAATCGTTTTGGTAATCCCACACCTCCTCTAATTTCCAAACTCCGAATTCTCTGCATTATATTCACACCACACATTGACCTCAGACATGACATCTCCACTGCCTCCACCTTCTCCTCGTTGCAACATTCATCACCCATGCTTCACACCCATATAAGAGCGTTGGTATAACTATCTCTCATACATTCCCTCTTTACTTCCATGGACAAGGTTCTTTGTCTCCACAGACTCCGAAGTGCTCCACTCACCCTTTTCCCTCATCAATTCTATGATTCACCTCATCCTTCATAGACCCATCCGCCGACATGTCCACTCCCAAATATCTGAATACATTCACCTCCTCCATACTCTCTCCCTCCAATCTGATATCCAATCTTTCGTCACCTATTCTTTTTGTTATCCTCATCACCTTACTCTTTCCTATATTCACTTTCAATTTTCTTCTTTTACACACCCTACCAAATTCATCCACCAACCTCTGCAACTTCTCTTCAGAATCTCCCAAAGCACAGTGTCATCAGCAAAAAGCAACTGTGACAACTCCCACTTTGTATTTGCTTCTTTATCTTTTAGCCCAACACCTCTTGCCAAGACCCTCGCATTCACTTCTCTTACAACCCCATCTATAAATATATTGAACAACCACGGTGACATCACACATCCTTGTCTAAGGCCCACTTTTACTGGGAAATAGTCCCCTTCCCTCCTACACACTCTAACCTGAGCCTCACTATCCTCATAAAAACTCTTCACTGCTTTCAGTAACCTTCCTCCTATTCCATACACCTGCAACATCTGCCACATTACCCCCCTATCTACCCTATCATACGCCTTTTCCAAATCCATAAATGCCACAAAAACATCTTTACCCTTATCCAAATACTGTTCACCTATATGTTTCACTGTAAACACTTGGTCTACACACCCCTACCTTTCCTAAAGCCCCCTTGTTCATCTGCTATCCTGCTTTCTGTCTTACTCTTAATTCTTTCAATAATAACTCTACCATACACTTTACCAGGTACACTCAACAGACTTATTCCCCTATAATTTTTGCACTCTCTTTTGTCCCCTTTGCCTTTATACAAAGGGACAATACACGCTCTCTGCCAATCCCTAGGTACCTTACCCTCTTCCATACATTTATTAAATAATAGCACCAACCACTCCAAAACTATATCCCCAACTGGTTTTAACATTTCTATCTTTATCCCATCAATCCCAGCTGCCTTACCCCCTTTCATTCTACCCACTGCCTCACGAACTTTCCCTACACCCACAACTGGCTCTTCCACACTCCTACAAGATGTTATTCCTCCTTGCCCTACACACGAAATCACAGCTTCCCTGTCTTCATCAACATTTAACAACTCCTCAAAATATTATCTCCATCTTCCCGATACCTCTAACTCTCCATTTAATAACTCTCCTCTCCTATTTTTAACTGTCAAATCCATTTGTTCTCTAGGCTTCCTCAACTTATTAATCTCATTCCAAAACTTTTTCTTATTTTCAACATAATTTGCTGATAACATCTCACCCACTCTCTCATCTGCTCTCTTTTTACATTGCTCCACCACTCTTTTAACCTCTCTTTTTCTCTCCATATACTCTTCCCTCCTTGCATCACTTCTACTTTGTAAAAACCTCTCATATGCTAACTTTTTCTCCCTTACTACTCTCTTTACATCATCATTCCACCAATCGCTCCTCTTCCCTCCCGCACCCACTCGCCTGTAACCACAAACGTCTGCTGAACACTCTAACACTACATTTTTAAATCTACCCCATACATTTTCGACCCCATTGCCTACACTCTCACTAGCCCATCTATCCTCCAATAGTTGTTTATATCTTACCCTAACTGCCTCCTCTTTTAGTTTATAAACCTTCACCTCTCTTTTACTTACTGCTTCTATTTTCCTTGTATCCCATCTACCTTTTACTCCCACTGTAGCTATAACTAAAAAGTGATCTGATATATCTGTGGCCCCTCTATAAACATGTACATCCTGAAGTCTACTCAACAGTCTTTTATCTACCAATACATAGTCCAACAAACTACTGTCATTACGCCCTACATCATATCTTGTATACTTATTTATCCTCTTTTTCTTAAAATATGTATTACCTATAACTAAACCCCTTTCTATACAAAGTTCAATCAAAGGGCTCCCATTATCATTTACACCTGGCACCCCAAACTTACCTACTACACCCTCTCTGCATGTTTCTCCCACTTTAGCATTTAGGTCCCCTACCACAATTACTCTCTCATTTGGTTCAAAAGTTCCTATACATTCGCTTAACATCTCCCAAAATCTCTCTCTCTCCTCTACACTCCTCTCTTCTCCAGGTGCATACACGCTTATTATGACCCACTTTTCGCATCCGACCCTTATTTTAATCCACATAATCCTTGAATTTACACATTCATATTCCCTCTTTTCCTTCCATAACTGATCCTTCAACATTATTGCTACCCCTTCCTTAGCTCTAACTAACTCAGATACTCCTGACTTAATCCTATTTATTTCTCCCCACTGAAATTCGCCTACCCCCTTCAGCTTTGTTTCGCTTAGGGCCAGGACATCCAACTTCTTTTCATTCATAACATCGGCAATCATCTCTTTCTTATCATCCGCACTACATCCACGCACATTCAGACAACCCAGTTTTATAAAGTTTTTCTTCTTCTCGTTTTTAGTAGATTTGTACAGGAGAAGGGGTTACTAGCCCATTGCTCCCGGCATCTTAGTCGCCTCATACGACACGCATTGCTTACGGAGGAAAGATTCTTTTCCACTTCCCCATGGACAATAGAGGAAATAAAAAGAACAAGAGCTATTAAGAAAAAGAAGAAAAACCTAGATGTGTGTATGTATATATATGCATGTGTATGCCAGTGTAGTGTGACCTAAAGTGTAAGTAGAAGTAGCTAGATATACCTGTTATCCAGCGTGTTTATGAGACACCAGCAATCCTACCATCATGTAAAACAGTTTCAGGTTTCTGTTTCACAGTCACCTGGCAGGACGGTAGTACCTCCCTGGGTGGTTGCTGTCTACCAACCTACTACCTCATATATTTATTATATATATATATATATATATATATATATATATATATATATATATATATATATATATATATATATATATATATATATATATATATATACAGTGCTAGTGACGAATATCAAAGGCCTACCATGCAGTGGGGTCTTTTTCGTCAGTGCATTATGCCATTAGCATGATGTCACGGCCTGTCCCCACACTCCACAGTGACTCTTCAGTGCTCACATGGCTGCCGTGGTGAAAAAGTGTTGTACTTTTGTCTCTTCTCCTCCCCATCTTTTGTCCGGTGTTCCCTTTGGTTTTAAGCATATATGTACATGTTTGATTATGGGTAAAAGGAAGTCCTTAACACCTGAAACTATAGCACAAATCATAGGGCTTCACAAAGCTGAGCACCAGACGAAATAAATAGTGGAGAATGTTGGTGTGTGAGTGTTTAGTGAGGAACTGGGTGCAGCGTTTCAAGGCTGATGGCGGTGTCGAGTTACCGTCTGCCAAACCTCGGCCTGGCCCCTCGAAGAAGACATCTGTTCGAAACTGACTCACGAAATCGTAATGACACGATTTCAAACAAACCATATCACGGGTGGGGTTCGAACCCACGGTCACAGAGTCTCAAAACTCCAGACCGTCTGGAGTTTTGAGACTCTGTGACCGCGGGTTCAAACCCCACCCGTGGTATGATCTGTTCATACCTTAACTGTTAAAGAAGCAGTTACAGATTACACCTAAGATAACTGCTGGAGAATTGAAAGAAAAGAACCCACATCTTCTCTCAGAGGTGTCTGTAAGAACTGTTAACAGACGTGTGTCAGAACTGGGCTACAGTAGTCACTGCCAGGTTAAGAAACCGATCCTCTCCAAGCCACAGAAGAAACTTCTGAAATGCTTAGGAGAGATGAAGCAACCTTCACCGTCCCCTGTAACCGTGGGGGACATGTGTACTGTCCCGCTAGATCCATGCTACACCTGTGGGACCACCAAACACCCAGACTCGCTCATGGTTTGGGGGTGTTTCAGTGCTCAGAGTGTTGGTGAACTCATTGTGCTTCCCAAAAACCAGTATATGAACCAGTATAATTACCTGGAGTTATTGTGTGACAATTTACTTGAGGCGTTTGACAAGAGTGGGGCTACGGTTTTTAAGTAGGACGTTGCACCGTGTCATACCACTAAATCTGTAGTTCAGTGGCTTTAGGACTGTGACGTGAGGTTCTTTAATGACTGGCCAGGAAATTCCACAGACCTAAACCCTATTGTGAACCTCTGGTCAATAGTGAAACGAAGTTTACTGGGCAAGGATACATAAATTGGTAAGGAATTGGGGAGACAATTTTAACAATTTACAAAATTCTAAACCCCTTGTGTCCCGGGGTCAATTTTAGATGCACGAAATTCAAAACATTCATGAAAAAAAAAATTTTGTTTAAGAATATCTCAGTAAGATCTCTTGTGTTTAAAATCTCTTTTTTTGTAAGGAAACTCTGTGTAAGATCTTGTTTAATCTCTTGTTTAAGATCTCTTGTTTAAGATCTCTTGTTTAAGATCTCTTGTTTAAGATCTCTTTTTTTAAGATCTCTTTTGTGTCTCTTGTTTAAGATCTCTTTTAAGACTTTTGTTTGATTTTTCTTCTTAAAACTCTCTTGTTAAAGTGTTGTAAAAAAAAGGTTATCAAAAGGGAACACAGTGTTTGTAAAAACGCGTCTTTATAAATTTAAAATGATGTCACCATGAAGGGGGTTACAAGTTACCTATGCTTAGTTTTGTGTGTCCATCCCAAAATACGCTGGTCGGCCTCGCACCCACGATGATCCGGTAATGAGATGACAAGTGATAATTAACAAGCAACTTTAAAACTCCCCACTTTTGTTAACTGGGACATATTATTGAGAGTACAGCTTTTAAAAAGTGGTGATATCAATCCAGTCAAAATGATGGGGGAATAAGGACCAAAAACGTGTTATTCTTACGTAAATCATGTAAATCAGACCTTAATGAGGGTTGTCAAAATTTTTTTCTAGAAATTAAACAATTAAAAAGGGCCCCGACAGTTTTGATAATTCAGTGACTCTCAGATTTTCGCTTGAATTACAATGGCTGAGTTCAACTCATCTGTCGACTGGGGTATCAAAGGGCTATCAATATGACAGTTTCATTCCACACGCTGCCCAAAGAACATTTATTCCTTTAAAAAATGAGATCAATGAAATGATCTGAAATGCATGAACGAAGGCTCAAATGTATTTTAGGGGGGAAAAAAAAGGGAAATTTTTAGGCCATCAAAAGGGTGAGGGCCATCTCGTAGATCAGTATATGTACACATCAAGGGAGCTTAAAAAAAAAAGGAGGGAAAAGCTCCCTGGGTCTACCTGGAGGAATTCCAGGGGTCAACGCCCCCACCCCCGGTCTGTGATCAGGCCTCATGGTGAATCAGTCTGATCAACCAGGCTTTCTGCCGGCCACCGCAGTCCGACGTACGAACCGGCCGGCTGGTCAGGTACTGACTTTAGGTGCCTGTCCAGTGCCTGCTTGAAGACAGCCAGGGGTCTATTGGTAATCCCCTTTTTTTGCGGGGAGGCAGTTAAACAGTCTTGGGCCCCTGACAATTATTGTGTTGTCTCTCAACGTGCTATGGCACCCTGTTTTTCATTGGGGGAATGTTGCATCGTCTGCCAGTCTTTTGCTTTCGTGGGGGAGTGACTCTCGTGTGCAAGTTTGGTACTAACCCCTCCAGGTTTTCCAAGTGTATATAATAATGTGTCTCCCCCCCTGCGTTCTAGGGAGTACAGGTTTAGGAACTTCAACTTTCCCGTAGTTGAGTGGTTTATCGCAGTTATGTGTGCCGTGAAGGTTCTCTACATTTTCTGGGTCAGCAATTTCACCCGCCTTGAAAGGTGCAGTTGAGTGTGCACAATATTCCAGCCTAGATAGAACAAGCGACCTGAAAAGTGTCATCATGGGCTTCCCCCCTGGTTTTGAAGGTTCTCATTATCCACCCTTCATTATTCTAGCAGATGCAATTGCTACAGTGTTATTTTGAAGGTGAGACCCTGACATGATCACCCCCAGGTCTTTGACATTATTTTTTCCCTTTTCTATTGTGTGGTTGGAATTTGTTTTTTCCTCCTTTAAATTTTAATTTCTCACTTTTTCCATATCTGAGTAATTGAAATTTATCATTTGAACTTCATATTGTTTTTTTAGCTCATTTAAGATTTGGTTTATGTCTGCTTGGAGTCTTGCAGTGTCTTTAATGGTGGACACTGTCTTGCAGATTCTTGTCATCTGCATGGATCGTGTTGGGTTTGATTAAGAACCTGCCTATTATGGGCAGGTTCCTCCTTTCTTATGTAAAAAAGGCCACCTTGGGTAGCTTTAAAAATATTTGGACAAATATATAGAGAAAAGGTCGGGGTCTGGTTGTACCTGGTATTGAAGCAAATTCTGGAGTAGCCTTGGAAAAGACTGGACAAATACATGGGTGGTTGTATGGGCCAGTAAGGCTGCTGAAGTATTGCTACATTCTTATGTTTTTATTTCCACAGAGAGTGTTGGAGGTGGGTCGTGAGAGCGTAGAAGCTGTGTGTGTGCAGGTAGCCAACACCTTCGTGGACAGGATCTGTTCTCGTCTCGGCTTCGAAACTGTCAAGTCTCTGGACCTGAAAACCATCGCTGATGATCTTGGCCTTGACCTCTCTCTCATACCTCAGCAGGAAACTACCATCAAACTGATGATCAAGCAGTAGACAGATTGGCTTTGTAGGTAGTTGTAAAGCACTGACTTTATTTAACCTTACGCTAAACTGCCTGTGTGGTCATACTGGCGGTCATCTCTCATTCCGCTGTGTCATACAGTGAATGGGGCATGAGAGGACAGCTCCATTCCCAGTAACCGGCATCAAGACATCCCGGCCTTCAAGACAATGGTTCTCATTGCTACGTAGTGAATTTACAGCAATACTTCCTCCAGATAAAAAATATTCCTCATTACTGATCACTTCTTGGATTTAATTGTATATCCTAGTTATTTTTGTTGCAGGTGTCGTTGGCATTAAATGCAATAACGTAATATGAAAATTTTGCGCTTGATTTACAAACTTCCCCACTACTGACACATCAGTGGGCATGTGGGGGGTGGTGGTCTGAAAATCAGTGGGCATGTGGGGGGTGGTGGTACTGGCACATCCGTGGGCATGTGGGTGGTGGTGGTACTGACACATCAGTGGGCATGTGGGTGGTGGTGGTACTGACACATCAGTGGGCATGTGGGTGGTGGTACTGACACATCAGTGGGCATGTGGGTGGTGGTGGTACTGACATCAGTGGAGGCATGTGGGTGGTGGTGTTACTCTGAGGAGGCTAGTAAAACAAGACTGCCTCCCAGTTTCATACGTTCCCAAAAATGGTTTTAGAGGGGTGGAGGGGATGGTGCAGTTGTTTAACTAGTGTGGAGCGCCTTTGGCAAGACAGTGATGGGCTGGGAAAGATGATGAGAAATGTTTTCTCTTTTCGGGTCACTGCTTCGGTGGAAAACTGCCGATGTGTTGATAATAAAAAAGGTAGTATATACTATCTGGGGTCCGTCATAATTACTATATAAAGACAGTAAACAATTTTAAATTTGAATTGCCAATGATCTCCCAAGGCGATCACTGTACAATTCAAATACAAAAAATTTATTTCCACATGATGTATCGCTGGTAGCAAGGCGATAGACGTTATACATATGTATACAGAGATCAGTGTCTACTAAACAATATGATCCCAACGCAGGGGCGTTGACCCCTGGAACTCTCTCCAGGTATACTCAAACTCAATTTTTACTCAGGTATCCCCCCAGGTATACTCAAGTCAAAGCCAAAAAAAAAAAAGTTCTTAAACATTAGTACTTTTTGTCTAAAATTATTGTTGTATTGAAACTCAACGTCCCCTTTTAATACTTTATATAAGGTTTCTTGATCAATTGTTGACTGTTTTTGGATGTTTGATTTGTGTTGTGACATTAGATTATTATCAGCTTTATGACATAAAATAACATTAAACATTTAGTTGCTTATGTTTAAAAAAAGGAATTAAGCCCAAATATCTTAATAATTTTAATATTTATGTTTATTACGGTCTATCTTAAGCAAGGCTTTTACTTAAAAAGAAAAAACGTTCACTGTCATTCATTTAATTTCTTTCCAGATGTGGGCCGGTATTACAATACAGTTATCCTCTGACTGCAGCATCCCACCTCCCCAGCATCCCCACTCTCAGCATCCCCACCTCCCAGCATCCACACCTCTCAGCATCCCCACCTCTCCTTCAGAGTGCAAAATAATATCTTCACTTTCTGGGGGTCTCCCTGAACTTCCTCCTTCTGGGTTTCTAGAACAAAGGCACAATCCTGGAGTCTACCTGGGGGCATTCCGGGGTCAACCTCCCGCGGTCCATGACCAGGCCTCCTGGTGAAACGGGCCTGATCAACCAAGCTGTTACTGCTGGCCGCACGCAGTCAACGTATAACCACAGCCTGGCCGTTGGTAGACTTTAGGTGCTGTCAGCTCTCTTGAATAACCAGGGTGTGGTAATTCCCCTTATGGCTGGTGGGAGGCTGTTGAATATCTTTTTGGACACTTATTGTGTTTTCTCTTAGTGTATCAGTGGCGCCCCTACTTTTTACTGGGGGGGACGTTGCACCGTCTGCCAAGTCTTTTGCTTTCGTAGGGAGTGATTTCTGTGTGCATTGGGACCAGTCCCCAGGATCTCCCCAACACTCTAGCATTTACTTTTTTACAACCCCATCTATAAATATATTAAACAACCATGGTGACATTACACATCCCTGTCTAAGACCTACTTTTACCGGGAAGTAATCTCCCTCTCTCCTACACACCCTAACCTGAGCCTCACTGTCCTCATAAAAACTCTTTACAGCCTTCAGTAACTTACTACCTATTCCATACACTTGCAACATTTGCCACATTGCTCCCCTATCCACTCTATCATATGCCTTTTCTAAATCCATAAATGCAATAAAAACTTCTCTACCTTTATCTAAATACTGTTCACATATATGCTTCACTGTAAACACTTGATCTACACATCCCTACCCACTCTAAAGCCTCCTTGCTCATCTGCAATCCTACTCTCTGTCTTACCTCTAATTCTTTCAATAATAACCCTGCCATACACTTTACCTGGTATACTCAGTAAACTTATTCCCCTATAATTTTTACACTCTCTTTTATCCCCCTTCCCTTTATATAAAGGAACTATACATGCTCTCTGCCAATCCCTAGGTACCTTCCCTCTTTCATACATTTATTAAACAAAAATACCAACCACTCCAGCACTATATCCCCCCTGCTTTTAACATTTCTGTCATGATTCCGTCAATTCCAGCTGCTTTACCCCTTTCATTCTACGTAATGCCTCACGCACCTCCCCACACTCACATCCTGCTCTTCTTCACTCCTAAACGATGTTGTACCTCCCTGGCCAGTACATGAAATTACCGCCTCCCTTTTTCATCGACATTTAAAAGTTCCTCAAAATATTCCCGCCATCTACCCAATACCTCCAGCTCCCCATCTACTAACTCCCTACTCTGTTTTTAACTGACAAATCCATTCGTTCCTAGGCTTTCTTACCTTGTTTATCTCACTCCAAAATTTTTTCTTGTTTTCAGCAAAATTTCTTGACAGAGCCTCCCCCATTCTTTCATCCGCTCTTCTTTTGCACTCTCTCACCACTCTCTTCACCTTTCTTTTACTCTCCATATACTCTGCTCTTCTATTAACACTTCTGTTTTGTAAAAACCTCTCATAAGCTACCTTTTTCTCTTTTATCACACCCTTTACTTCTTCATTCCACCACTCACTCCTCTTTCCTCCTGCACCCACCCTCCTATAGCCACAAACTTCTGCCCCACATTCTAATACTGCATTTTTAAAACTATCCCAACTCTCTTCAACCCCCCCACTACTCCTACTTGCACTAGCCCACCTTTCTGCCAATAGTTGCTTATATCTCACCCTAACTTCCTCCTCCCTTAGTTTATACACTTTTACCTCTCTCTTACTTGCTGTTGCCATTTTCTTTTTGTCCCATCTACCTTTTACTCTAACTGTAGCTACAACCAAATAATGATCTGATATATCCATTGCCCCTCTATAAACATGTACATCCTGAAGCCTACTCATCAACCTTTTATCCACCAATACATAATCCAACAAACTACTTTCCTTACGTGCTATATCATACCTTGTATATTTATTTATCCTCTTTTTCATAAAATATGTATTACTTATTACCAAACCTCTTTCTACACATAGCTCAATTAATAGTTCCCCATTTACATTTACCCCTGGCACCAAATTTACCTACTACTCCTCCACAACATTTTTACCCAGTTTAGCATTAAGATCCCCAACCACAATTACTCTCTCACTTGGTTCAAAACTCCCACACACTCACTCAACATTTCCCAAAATCTCTCTCTCTCCTCTACACTTCTCTCTTCTCCAGGTGCATAAACACTTACTATAACCCACTTTTCACATCCAACCTTTATTTTACTCCACATAATCCTTGAATTTTTACATTTATATTCCTTCTTTACCTGCCATAACTGATTATTCAACATTATTGCCACTCCTTCTTTAGCTCTAACTCTATTTGAAACCCTGATCTAATCCCATTTATTTCTCCCCACTGAAACTCTCCTACCCCTTCAGCTTTGTCTCACTTAAAGCCAGGACATCCAGCTTCTTTTCATTCATAACATCTACAATCATCTCTTTCTTATCATTCGCACAACATCCACGCACATTCAAACATCCCACTTTGACGGTTTTCTTCTTCTTCTTTTAGTAAGCTATACAGGAAAAGGGTTACTAGCCCATTGTTCCCGGCATTTTAGTTGACTTTTACAACACGCATGGCTTACGGAGGAAAGATTCTTATTCCACTTCCCCATGGATATGAAAGGGAAAAGCAATAAGAACAAGAACTATTAAGATAAAATCAAAGAAAACTCAGATGAGTGTGTATACATAAACGTGTACATGTTTGCGTAGTGTGACCTAAGTGTAAGTAGAAGTAGCAAGACGTACCTGAAATCTTTCATGTTTATGAGACAGAAAAAAGACACCAGCAATCCTACCATCATGTAAAACAGTTTCAGGTTTCTGTTTCACAGTCACCTGGCAGGATGGTAGTACCTCCCTGGGTGGTTGCTGTCTACCAACCTACTACCTATATATAAAGAAACACGCCCAATGTTTCTACCCTCGCTTGGAATCGAACCCAGACACCTTGCCGTGTGAAGCGGGAGCTTTAGCCACCAAGCCACGGGGCATATATATATATAAATATAAATATATATATATATATATACATTAGGGATTTACCAGATAAATATATATATAATATCTCTCTCTTTCTCTTGGCTTACATATCAAATCACCTCAAGATGTAATTCTGAAACAAGATACTCTCCTGCATCTTCCAGTGTTATGTGTAGTTATGCAATTAGAGACAAGGAACACCTTAAGTGCAAGTTGGTGAGCCATCCTAACTTGTGACTGTTTAACTAAGTTACTTCTGCCATTGGATGCATTCAGGATTAGTTGTGTGTGTGTGTGTGTGTGTGTGTGTGTGTGTGTGTGTGTGTGTGTGTGTGTGTGTGTGTGTGTGTGTGTGTGTGTGTGTGTGTGTGTGTGTACTCACCTATTTGTGGTTGCAGGGATCGAGTGTGTGTACTCACCTAGTTGTGGTTGCAGGGGTTGATTCATAGCTCCTGGCCCCGCCTCTTCACTGGCCGCTACTGGGTCACTCTCCCTGCGCCATGAGCTTTATCATACCTCTTCTTAAATCTATGTATGGAGCCTGTGTGTGTGTGTGTGCGTGTTTGCGTGTGCGTGTGTGTGTGTGTGCGTGTGTGTGTGTTTGTGTGTGTGTGTGTGTGCGTGTGTGTGTGTGTGTACTCACCTAGTTGTACTCACCTAGTTGTGATTGCAGGGGTCGAGACATAGCTCCTGGCCCCGCCTCTTCACTGGCCGCTACTGGGTCACTCTCCCTGCGCCATGAGCTTTATCATACCTCTTCTTAAAGCTATGTATGGAACCTGCCTCCACTACATCGCTTCCCAAGCTATTCCACTTCCCGACCACTCTGTGACTGAAGAAATACTTCCTAACATCCCTGTGATTCATCTAAGTCTTCAACTTCCAACTGTGTCCCCTTGTTGCTGTGTCCCATCTCTGGAACATTCTGTCTCTGTCAACCTTGTCAATTCCTCTCAGTATTTTATATGTCGTTATCATGTCCCCCCTATCTCTCCTGTCCTCCAGTGTCGTCAGGTCGATTTCCCTTAACCTCTCCTCGTAGGACATACTCCTTAGCTCCGGGACTAGTCTTGTTGCAAACCTTTGCACTTTCTCTAGCTTCTTTACGTGCTTGGTCAGGTGTGGGTTCCAAACTGGTGCTGCATACTCCAGTATGGGCCTAACGTACACAGTGTACAGGGTCCTGAACGATTCTTTATTAAGATGTCGGAATGCTGTTCTTAGGTTTGCTAGGCGCCCGTGTGTGTACTCACCTAGTTGTGGTTGCAGGGGTCGAGTCATAGCTCCTGGCCCCGCCTCTTCACTGGCCGCTACTGGGTCATGCTCCCTGCTCCATGAGCTTTATCATACCTCTCCTTAAAGCTGTGTATGGAACCTGCCTCCACTACATCGCTTCCCAAGCGTGTGTGTGTGTGTGTGTGTGTGTGTGTGTGTGTGTGTGTGTGTGTGTGTGTGTGTGTCAGAGACGGCAAAGATAAAAATAATGACAAAGAGAAAGAGAACTAAATATATTAAAATATTTATAAATACAAAATATTTTTCTGAAAAAAAGTGTAAGCTTTGCCAGGGAGAGAGGCAACCGCAGTATGCTCCCTTAAACTCTTCCTTCTGCTCCTCTCACCCTCTTCTCCCTACCTTCTCATTCCCACTCCATCACTCTCTTCATCTTCCTTCTCTCTATTCCTCTTCTTTCACTACTTCCTTTCATTTCCTGTCCAATATTTTCCCTTTCTCCTTCCTCCTTTCCTACTCACATCCAATTATCTCCTCTCTCATTTTATTCTTTCCCCACCTTCTCCTCCTCTTCCTCCTCCTTCTCCTCCTCCTCCTCCTCCTTCTTCTCCTCCTCCTCCTCCTCCTCCATACCGTCTTCCTTTTTTCCTCCATCACCCTCTCTGCTCCTATCTATCATCTCTCTACACTTATTCTCCCCATCCCTTTCCGTTACCCTACCCTCGATCTTACTCTCCCACCTCCCCCTCTCCTTCCCCTATCTTCGCCCTTCTCCCTTCCCCCACCCTCGCTTCACTCCCTGGCGATGAAAAATTCCCAAATTCCTCAAGAAAAATTGTTCATTATCTCAGACAGTGTCCAATACCTGACAATTTCCTTAATAAATTGACTCAGAAGCCTCAAGAAAATTTTTCCTTGGTCTCACCCCAGTTTTTTGTCTTCCTCGCTATGTAGGGTCAACAAGGCCGCCCGACGTCCAGGGTCATCGAAGGTCAACTAACTGGCCCTCGTTTTTCACTGGTCATCATTAACACTTGTTGCAATTATTTTTTATGACCTGAAACTGGCATTAAAAGTTCATGACATTAGCGTCATTAACATGTTAAAATTTGTAGAGATGCTGAACGTAATAAATATCTAGAGATGATGAACATAAATCGACTGACTCAGGAGACCCAGTCTCTCTCTCTCTCTCTCTCTCTCTCTCTCTCTCTCTCTCTCTCTCTCTCTCTCTCTCTCTCTCTCTCTCTCTCTCTCAATTTAAACATATTTCCATCAGGGGTTATTAGCAAAAATGAGTTTCAAAATTACTTTTTTTCTAATTTTTTTGTACCGGTCATGAGCTGAATCTTTTAAATAGGTCTGGTGTGTACTATGATGTACCGTGACTGATGTACCGTGACACCTGTGATGTACCGTGACACCTGTGACTGATGTACCGTGACTCCTGTGACTGATGTACCGTTGCACTTGTGACTGATGTACCGTTGCACTTGTGACTGATGTACCGTGACACCTGTGACTGATGTACTGTGACACCTGCGACTAATGTACTGTGACCTGCCTTCTGTACCACTTTTCGTCTGGTGTACCACCTGTCTTCTGTGTAAAACCTGTCTTCTGTGTACCACCTGTCTTGTGTGTACCATCTGTCTTCTGTGTACCATCTATCTTCTGTGTACCACATGTCTTCTGTGCACTACCTGTCTTCTGTGAACCACCTGTCTTTGTGTACCATCTGTCTTCTGTGTACCACCTGTCTTCTGTGTACTACCTGTCTTCTGTGTACCACCTGTCTTCTGTGTACTACCTGTCTTCTCTGTACCACCTGTCTTCTGTGTACCACCTGTCTTCTGTGTCCCTCCTGTCTTCTGTGTACCACCTGTCTTCTGTGTACCACCTGTCTTCTGTGTGCCACCTGTTTTCTGTATGCTACCTGTCTTCTGTGTACCGCTCCATCCCTACCTACCTCTATCCCTACCTCCCACCATCTCTATTTCATTCCATCCCTAACTACCTCCATCCCTATCTCCCTCCATCTCTATTTCATTCCATCCTTACCTTCCTCCATCTCTACCCCCTCTCTCCCTTCCCTTCCTCCGTCACATAATATCCCACAACCAAGGGAGAGCCTCCAATCGGATTTTCCACTCTGATTCCTCTTTTATCACATCATAATGCGGTTATTCCTTGATTCTTCCCTGCAGCTGTCTTTCTTACGTCTTTCGCCTCTCTCTCTCTCTCTTTCTCTCCCTTATGTCACAAAATTCGTGTAGGATTTTTTCTGAGGAAAAGTTGTGAAAAAAATAAGTTATTGTTTGACTTTTTTGTGTACTCGCAGATTTATGTAATCACAGATTTGTGTAATCACATATTTGTGTACTTACAGATTTATGTATTTAAAGATATGTGTAGTTACAGCAGAAGTAGGACTGTAAGGAAAGTGAGGTGGTAATTTACTGTAGCAACATTACAACATTAGAGCAACACAACATTGCAACATACGTGACGCAGGTGGCTGGCGCTACACACCGCAAGTAATTAACATTAATGTTGATAACAAGGTAATGGGGAACTGGCTTAGAGTTGGAGAGAGAGAGAATAAACAGGAAATCTCACATTAAAACTTATAATGAAGTGGATTTACAGTAAAGTATTTACTTAAAGAAATATTACACACACACACACACACACACACACACACACATATATATATATATATATATATATATATATATATATATATATATAAAGGTACAAAATGTAAACGAAGCAATGTTAAACGAAGCAATTACTCAGCCATAAAAACCCTTTCCTGGTATAAACAATTTGGAGTATGAGTCTTGATCAATGGATAACGTCATTACTTTCCTTCAAGAAAAAAAATCACATGTCAGGTTAATTGGAGTGCGGAAAGTACAGTCAACATGACCTGAAACAAAATGTTTTCGACTTGCAACTCAATTAAAAAATTTTCCTGCTTTGCTGAATTACAAGAAAGTAATATTATATATATATAAATATCTATTTATATAGTTTTGTGACCTGTGGAGGGTTCGTTTAGCAATTTCAAATTCATGGCGTAACGTTAGCCAATTTGTCAACAAAAATACATTAATATCTTTTTTTTCTCAAACGTTATGAATACAAATATACTCATAGAGTATTCATATATTTTTTTTAATGTATTACCTATTTATAGCTCTTAGGAAGTGAGACTAATGTTGAATCTTACACACACACACACACACACACACACACACACACACACAGGGGCCAGGAGCTGAGTCTCGACCCCTGCAACCACAATTAGGTGAGTACACACACACACACACACACACACACACAACACACACTCACACTCACCACACACACACACACACACACACACACACACACAAACACACACACACACACACAAACACACACTCACACTCACACACACACACACACACAAACACACACACTCACACTCACACACACTCCTTCCCACTGACTTTCTAAAATACAAATCTAACACAAATACAGTTCTACAAATCATATATATATATATATATATGGTTTTCGATATCATTTTGGGTAAAATAAGAAGCTATGCTTGAAATCAGTATATCAGAAATGCTCTTAAAAATTACAAACTGAGATTTTGAGAAGGAAAGAAAAAACATTGTTTGAAAAAATATATGTAATCAAATACATGTAGTGAAAGAAACCTGTCACGTCTGTCATGTAGTGAGTGACAGACACCTGTCACGTCTGTCATGTAGTGAGTGATAGACCACAGACACACCTGTCATGTAGTGAGTGATATATATCTGTCACACATGTCATGTAGTGAGTGATAGACGACGGTCACACCTGTCATGTAGTGAGTGATAGATATCTGTCACACCTGTCATAAAGAGAGTGAGAGGCACCTGGAGTATACCTGGAGAGGGTTTCGGGGATCAACGCCTCCCACCCGGCCTGGTCTGAGACCAGGCCACGTGGTGGATCAGGGTCTGATCAACCAGGCTGTTAGTGCTGACCGCACTCAAACTTACGTACGAAGTGCAGCCTTGCTGGTCAGGTACTGACTTTAGGTGCCTGTCCAGTGCCTTCTTGAAGACAGCCAGGGGTCTATTGTATGCTGGGTCTATTGTATGCTGGGAGGCAGTTGAACAGTCTTGGGCCCCTGACACTTATTTTGTTGTCTCTGTACTCGTGGCGCCCCTTGCTTTTCATTGGGGGAATGTTGCATCTCCTGCCGAGTTCTTTTGCTTTCATAGGGAGTGATTTTCGTGTGCAGGTTTGGTACTAATCCCTCTAGGATTTTCCAAGTGTGTATTATCATGTATCTCTCTCGCCTGCGTTCCAGGGAATATAAATCAAAGGACTTCAACCGTTCCCAGTAATTTAGGTGCTTTATCGTACTTATATGTGCAGTGAAAGTTCTTTGTACGCTCTTCAGGTCAGCAATTTTGCCAGTCTTGCAGGCGACAGTTAGTGTACAGCAGAATTCCAGCCTAAAGAGAAAAAGCGATCTGAAGAGAATCATGGGCTTGTATGACACCTATATGGCACTGTATGATACCTGTCATACAGTGAGTGATTGACACCTGTCACACTTGTCATGCAATGAGTGACTGACAGACACCTGTCACACCTGTCATATAATGAGTGACTGACAGTCACCTGTCACATTTGTCATGTAAGGAGTGACTGACAGACACCTGTCATATAATGAGTGACTGACAGACACCTGTCACACCTGTCATATAACGAGTGACTGACAGTCACCTGTCACATTTGTCATGTAAGGAGTGACTGACAGACACCTGTCATATAACGAGTGACTGACAGACACCTGTCATATAATGACTGACAGACACCTGTCACAACCTTCCTTAAAAAGAGAAAATAACTCCTGTCATTCAATACATAAACATTTTTCATTGTTTCTGAAGATATAATGACGCCATAATGTTTTCGTAAACAGTGTTTAATAATGCATTTCAAAACCAATGTAGAAATGAATAATTTTAGAAACCAATGTAATAAAAGCAAAAAGAAAAACAATGTTGAAAAAATGATGAATAAATGAACATCTAAATAAAATCGTATAAAGTATTGAAAAATTCTTTTGGATTAAAATTTTGAAAAGGCATTTAGAAATCCATCTATTGAAAAAAGGATATCGGAAAGAAAAGATTATCGAGAATTTTTAGTTATCTACAAAGGAAAAAAAATATGATTCCTGGAAAACAGTGTAAACAAAATCATCTAGAAGTAAATACGTAAAAAAGGCACCTGGAGGGGGGCGGGAATTCAAAGTATTGGGGCATAAAATCACCTCTGCAAAAATTGGGGAGGAACCACAAAAAGCGCTTAATTTAAAAAAAATTAATAAAACTTCAAAGTATTGGGGCATAAAATCAGCTCTGCAAAATGTGGCGAGGAATCACAATATTAATTAATTATTCACAGCTTTTTTTGCAAACATTGAGTCTATTCAGCGAGTGGGTGTAATTGCTCTATGAATGTTTAATGACCTAATATGCTGTGTTTTACAACATTAGAGGTTAATTAATGAACTACAGTGAGGTAAATTAGTTAAAATGGTGGGAATTTATGCATGGTGACCCCTGTGTGCGTGTGTGTGTGCGCGCGCGATGCTTTACGCACGTGTGTATTACAGCATACGAGCATGTAAGCATGTACGTACCTACGTGTCTGCATGTTCTCATGTGTGTGTGTTTATGTATACCTGTGTGTACAAGAAATTGAAATAAAGCCCAGGAGAACAACCTGACATTTCTAATTTTCTTTATGAACAGTAAGACCTCCAGGTCTCTCTTTATGTGAGCGCCTCACTTCACCTCTGTGAGCTCCTCACTTCACCTCTGTGAGCTCCTCACTTCACCTCTGTGAGCTCCTCACTTCACCTCTGTGAGCTCCTCACTTCACCTCCGTGAGCTCCTCACTTCACCTCTGTGAGCTCCTCACTTCACCTCCGTGAGCTCCTCACTTCACCTCTGTGAGCTCCTCACTTCACTTCTATTATAACACCAACAACTTACTTACACCTGCACTTTACACTAACTCTTAAACATTTCACTACCCCTTACACATTACACCAACACCTACACATTATGCTAACACCTACACTTTATACTATCACCTACACATTATACAAACATCTGAACATTACACTAACACATACACAAACATCAACTTCATCCTCCTGTACGGTTCTTGTTCCTTCAGACATCTATTTATTTCAGATTATATATAGAGCACACACTCACACACACACACATACACACACACACACACTGGAGGACAGGAGAGATAGGGAGGACATGATAACAACATATAAGATACTGAGAGGAATTGACAAAGTGGAAGAGACAGAATGTTCCAGAGATGGGACACAGCAACAAGGGGACACAGTTGGAAGTTGAAGACTCAGATGAATCACAGAGATGTTAGGAAGTATTTCTTCAGTCATAGAGTAGGCAGGAAGTGGAATAGTCTAGCAAGTGATGTAGTGGAGGCAGGAACCATACATAGCTTTAAGACGAGGTATGATAAAGCTCATGGAGCAGGGAGAGAGAGGACCTAGTAGCGGTCAGTGAAGAGGCGTTGCCAGGAGCTAAGTCTCGACCCCTGCATCCACAATTAGGTGAGTACAACTAATATTCCCCACAAGCTTGAAAATAAGCAAATAAATACAAAGTAGTAAGAAACCCTGGAGCATTTCCTTGGCATGGCAATGTGAAAAATGTGGAAAAGCGGAAGAGAAAAGAAATATACGAATGTTTCTGTAAACTTGTGATATAGAAACTTTATAAATATTTTTGTGTCGTATTACCCAGCCGGAGGAGCCAGCGAGGATACAATAGCTCAGTGTAGAGTATAATCCCTGCTCAGACAAAGGATAGTGCATATACACTGAGAGGTATACATCCCTTAGTGTAAATAAGCTTAGAGATGAATATTTGTCAGTGCAAATATGCTGAGAATGGATGACCATCAGTGTCTAGACACACCCTTCTGTATGTATATATATATATATATATATATATATATATAGGAATACAGACGTGAAATACAGTCACATACAGTCATAGATGCAAGTACAGAGAGCAATGTGCACACATAATAAATACAATCACCTAGGAATTTAAGCACACACACAGCACGAACACACAAACACTCAGACATTAACACACATACAAAGTCATATGTGAAAAACAAACATGTCTGAACTATGCAGTCAATAAACATAAATGACGAGTGTATTTAACCTGGGTGACTGATCATTGAATCCACAGAAAAGGCAACACAAAATGTCCATCTGAAAAAAAGAGAATTATATTTGTTAGACGATCATTTGGAGACAGGTGATGAAGAGAGGATGGGGAGAGTATACTGATGTATGGCAAGGGGAGAAGAGAGGGGAGAGTGGGATGAGAGGAGGGTGGAGAGCAAAAGGTGGAGAGGAAAAGGAAGTGGAGCAAAGTGAGGAGAATGGGAGGTAAGGAGGAGGGTGAGGAGCAGAGGGAGGAAGAGGATGCGAGGAGAGAAGGATGGGGAGTAACAGGAGAATGGGAGGAGATGAGGGTGGAGAGCAAATGAATGAGAATGATAGGAGGGAACGAGGTTGGGGAGCAAAGGGAGGAGAAGGAGAGGGGAGAAGACAGGAGGATAGGGGAGGGAAAGGGGGGCTCATGGAAAATGGAAGAGAGAAAGAGAGAGACTAAAAAGGGAAGAGTTGGAAACGAAGAGGATAGGAGAGAATGAGTTTTAGGAAAGGTGTGGAAAGGGAACTAAGGGAGAGGAGGAACAGCCGTGTGTAGAGGACGTGTTAAAAAAATAGTGTTGGTCGACTCTCTTGATTGAAGGTATGTAGAGGAGAGAGAGAGAGAGAGAGAGAGAGAGAGAGAGAGAGAGAGAGAGAGAGAGAGAGAGAGAGAGAGAAGGGGAGACATTTTTCTCATAATTTTTTCCTCTCCCGAATAAGCTTTTCCGAGTAATTTTGTGTTTGAAAATCACTCTGCTCACTCTACTCTGCTCACTCTACTCACTCTGCTCACTCTGCTCACTCTGCTCACTCTGCTCTCTCTACTCACTCTGCTCACTCTGCTCACTCTGCTCTCTCTACTCACTCTGCTCTCTCTGCTCACTCTACTCACTCTGCTCACTCTGCTCACTCTGCTCTCTCTGCTCACTCTACTCACTCTGCTCACTCTGCTCACTCTGCTCACTCTGCTCACTCTGCTCACTCTGCTCACTCTACTCACTCTGCTCACTCTGCTCTCTCTACTCACTCTGCTCTCTCTACTCACTCTGCTCACTCTGCTCACACCGCTCCCTCCATATGCTCTGATCATGACTTGCACAAATTTCACTGATGCTCCAGTGAGACATAATTTAGAAAAATAAGAGATATTTCAAAGGAGATCAAATAATAATTACACACTGTATCCAGCAGGAGTATACGGGTAATGCGCGTGTCCAATACATGTCCAACCACTTTCTCCCTTATCCAACACTTGTCCAGCAATTTATCTGGTGTTCAACGACCTTTCAGTGTCCAGTGAATGTTTTTGCATTTAATAAGTGTCCAGTGTGACCTCTCTATGTTCAATAGATATTCAGCAAGTTTCCTGTGGATTTCAAAATGTGCCCAATACATTTATTGTGTGCTCAATAGGAGCCAAAGGCATATTCCGTGCTTTCAATAAGTTCCAAATGCGTGTCATGTGTGTCCAGTAAGTAAGCAATACGGGTATTGTGTGTCAAGTTGGAATTTAGTGCTTTTCCTGTGTGTCCAGAAGAAATTCGTGGGGTATCCGGCTTGTGTCCACCTGGGGACAGACACAGACACACTTACAATAATGAATGAAGCAGTGGCCCCTGGTGACTCCATCACAGCTGATCACGGGTAAACAATGGTTTGTAAACAGGCTAAGAGCTGGTCATAGTTGTGTCAACAGTGGCGGCCCAGGCACACCAAACATGACTCCTGGCAGGAAGGAGGTGGAGACTGATGGAGTGGGAGGGATAGATGGTGGGAGACGAGGGAGAGGAATTCAAGGAAAAGGGGAAGGAGCTGAGCTGGGAGACGATTTTGAGTGCAGGATAAAGGTAGTAAGTGAGCAGGTCTCTGTTTGTCTGTCTGTCTGTCTGTCTGTTTGTCTCTCTCTATCTCTCTCTCTCTCTCTCTCTCTCTCTCTCTCTCTCTCTCTCTCTCTCTCATAAGAGATGGATCCATATTCGTCGACCTCAATGAGTTATAACTTATTCAAACACCTTTTATACTTTAAAAAAAAAGAGTGAAATTAACCTCACATACATGCTTATTACCTCTTTGAGCGAATCTTTTAGAGAATCGAACATTCACATCAGAGAACATCTAGCCGTAACTGGATATATTGGCTCCACTTAGGATCGCACCCACAGAAGAGGTGATAGAGTGATCCTCTATAGTTTCAAAGAATTTCCAAGCGATTGAAATCCATAAACGAGATTGAGAGGCAAACACCTCTGTAGTTTATCGTTTATCTACACATAAGCAGGAGAACGAAGCCCTCTTGTAGGAAGCCATGAAATAATACAGTATAATCGGCTTCATTAATAATGGACGACCTTAATATATACAGAGACACCTGGAGTAGTCTGTCAGGCGAGCAAGAAGCTTACAGATTAATCAGTATGTTGGGAAATCAGTTTCATCACACACGTTGTCAGGTCCTCGACAACCAGTAATAATATTCTGTGTGTTGTTGTGACACAGACCGGGACCTTGTGCACTCAGGTCAAGTGCCATCATCCTAGTGAGCAGTGACGGTGACATATACTCACGACAAACCTGGATGTTCTCACCAACATTCTGGATGGATGGTTTGTCTGGAATCGTGTCATTACGATTTTGTGAGTCATTCTAGACAGTACTCACACACCAGCAGACTAGTAGGTGTGTAAAGATACGAGTAGTGTGAATTCAATCAATATGTAAAAAGCATTTAAAAGCTTTATTCTAAATATTGAAAAGACGACACAAGAAAAATAAGAGAAAAGGACTAAAGTAATCAAGTTTATCTAGCCTCTTCCTCTTTCATATTTAATTTTCATTGATCAGCTAAAACACAAACTGAATAAAAATCTTTAGTCAGGTATTTTTTAAGCAAGGTCTTCCGTGTCCTGCTCTCCAATGGTACAAAAATATTTGTCCAATCCGTAACAAGTAAACAAGCAAGGGGGGGGAGTTGGAAAAAATGTGGATATCCAGTGGGGTCAACCCTATATGTTTCTTGTTAATTGTTTTGTTGCTGCTCTTTTTAAGAGGAGGGGAAGGGGGGAGAGGAAGAGGGGAGAGAGGGGGGAAGGAAAAGAAGATTGGGTGAGGAAAGTAGAGAAGAGGGAAGAAGAGGATTAAAAAAGATACACACACGCACACGCACACACACCTACCAATATTCTCCCAAAAATTATGATTCCGTAATTGACAGCTGGAGATACAGTTTGCTGACCATTCACGGAGCCCAGCTTACTGGCCACTCAAATATCGAAGCTTTTACGAGTCAGTTCACAACACGATTGGCGTTAGGACTTGAGTGACTATCACAATGATCATTAAAAAGGGGGACAAATTTCCCCTTCCCTCTTAGCAGTGATCCAGGTTTACTGTTCTGCAATAGGCCGTTGTGTGGGCAATTCTGGGAACTGACTCCAAGGTAAACTAATCCATTGCTTCGTAAATGAGAACCTTGATCAAACTCTCCCTCACGTCACCACGGTGAGGGTATAGGGGTGATGGAAGAGGAGTGATGGAAGAGGGGTGATGGAAGAGGGGTGGCACTGGCTTGATGGTGCAATGGAAGGGGAGGAGTAGCTGTAACAGGATAATACACGCAATTCATTGTGTTTGGAAACAGGGAGGCGGCGGGAAATACGAGGGAAATAGTGAGGAACGGGAGAGGATGGGGAGGAATGACAGAGAATGTGATGTAATTGAAGAGAAGACGGAGGAATGAGAAAAAACATGAACGAATGACACGAATGAGAAAGAATGTGCATGAATGTTAAAAAAACATGCACGAATGAGAACAAACATTTCCAAAGAGAAAAAAAAACATGTATTGATTTTGGGGGTAATAGAAAAAAGGATTTTTTTTCTGAAGAATGTGGAAGAAATCTACTGATTTTAAGGTTCCTTAATTTGTAGTTTGTGTGTGTGTGTGTGTGTGTGTGTGTGTGTACTCACCTAGTTGTGATTGTAGGGGACGAGTCATAGCTCCTGGCCCCGCCTCTTCGATGGTCGCTACTGGGCCACTCTCCCTGCGTCATGAGCTTTATCATACCTCTGCTTAAAGCTATGTATTGAACCTGCGTCGACTACATCGCTTCCTAAACTATTCCACTTCCCGACCACTCTGTGACTGAAGAAATACTTCCTAACATCTCTGTGATTCATCTGAGTCTTCAACTTCCAACTGTGTCCCCTTGTTACTGTGTCCCATCTCTGGAACATTCTGTCTCTGTCCACTTTGTCAATTCCTCCCAGTATCTTATATGTTGTTATCATATCCCCTCTATCTCTCCTCTGTGTGTGTGTGTGTGTGTGTATGTGTGTGTGTGTGTGTGTGTGTGTGTGTGTGTGTGTGTGTGTGTGTTTATATATATGATTATTGTTGTCCGAAAAGAATCTGTTGAATAAAGTTTGTGTGAAATGAATAGCAGTGAATAAAATTATATATCGAGAGACGAAACAATACGAATTGGACGTTACTGAGAGAATGTGGGACTTCTAATATTCGCCGTAATTAAACGCATGTTTGACCTGCTTTCACGGCCTGCTTGACCTGCTTTCACGGCCTGCTTGACCTGCTTTCACGGCCTGTTTGACCTGCTTTCATGGCCTGTTTGACCTGCTTTCACGGCCTGCTTCGTCTGACTTAATTATTTATGACCAGAATCATGAATATTTTCAGCTTATTCGGGGTTATTGACGGTCGACTGACTCACTGACTCACTCACTGACTGAAACTGTGACTCAATGACTTATTGACTCACTGACCTACTGAATGACTGATTGGCCTCTCCGAATGACTGCATAACAAATCGACTGAGTCACTGACTAACTGACTGACAGACTAACTGACTCACTGCCTGACTAGAGAACAAATTGACCGATTATTTATTGATTAAACTGACCGAGTTATTGATTGCCTGAATGACTAATTGGCTGACTCATTGACTGACTGGTTGACTAATTAACTGAATAATGACTTTTTTACTGACTCTCTGACTGACTAGATAAACCACTGACTAATTCCAGCTTAGATTTAAAACGTTTGATATAATAAATAAAACTGATATTTTTTTTATTTTTTTTTTAAACTGAATTAAGTGAAAAAAAATTGACCCAGAAAAACCTTTGATGCTCACACACACACACACACACACACACACACACACACACACACACACACACACACACACACACACATACATACAGCCCCCGGTGGCCTAGTGGGTAAAGCTCTCGCTTCACGCACGGAGGAGCCGGGTTCAATTCCCGGTGGGGCAGAAACATTTCGAAGTGTTTCCTTACATACACATACACACACACATATATACAACAGGCCTAGTGTCTAATTGACATGTGCCTAGGACAAAATGGTAACTAACTAACAGCCATAGAGTAGTCAGGAAGTGGAATAGTCTAGAGAAAGATATAGTGGAGGCAGGAACCATACATAGTTTTAAGACAAGGTATGATAAAGCTCATGAAGCAGGGAGAGCAGAGAGCCAGTAGCGGACAGCGAAGAGGCGGGGCCAGGAGCTGAGTCTCGACCCCTGCAACCACAATTAGGTGAGTACACACACACACACACACACACACACACACACACGCGCGCACTCACTCACTCACACACACACACACACGCACACACACTCACACACACACACACACGCTCACGTACACACACGCACATCTGTGTTCATTGCAAGATTTTCTTTATTTTTTTCGCTCTTTTTCAAATAGGTTTTTTCTCTTGTGATTGTATTTGCAACTGTCCCATTTTCCCAGAGAAGGAAGGGGAGAGAGAGAGAGAAAGGGAGAGAGAGAGAGTGAGCAGGGTAATATTTTGTGAAGGGATTCAGGGAAACCGGTTAGCCGGACTCGAGTCCTGGAAATGGGAAGTAGACTGCCTGCACTTTAAATGAGGGGTTTAGGATTTATCATACACTATGAGTAACAGTTAAACCAAAAGGTGTAAGTTAAGATACTTATAGAATTTTTAGTCAGAGTGTTTTCTATGCATTGTGCTTACATAAGAACATAAGAAAGGAGGAACACTGCAGCAGGCCTGTTGGCCCATACTAGGCAGGTCCTTCACAAACGAATTTATATATACAAAAGTTTTCTTTTTTTTTTTGTTCAAAGATTCGGTCTCAGACTGTAGTCTGAGACCGAGATGCAGGTCTCAGTTCACCGGGAAAATAACGAGACAACTCAGGGTTCCAACTGCTGAACACCTGCGTAAACAATTTTTTAACAGAAAAGCCGGGCACCTTGGAAAAGCCGGGCACCTTAGAAAAGCCGGGCACCTTGGAAAAGCCGGGCACCTTAGAAAAGCCAGGCACCTTGGAAAAGCAGAGCACAACAGCTGATGTACACCTGTGCAAATTTCTCGAACAGAACAACTGCTGAACATCTGGGTAAATAATTTGGAACAGAATAACAGCAAGGGAAACCCCTGTTTTCTGCTAAAAGAGATCATGAGTGAGACTTCCTTCAAGGTCCCCATGAGTGAGGCTTCCTTCATGGTCCCTATGAGTGAGGCTTCCTTCAAGGTCCCCATGAGTAAGGCTTCCTTCAAGGTCCCCATGAGTGAGGCTTCCTTCAAGGTCCCCATGAGTGAGGCTTCCTTCAAGGTCCCCATAAGTGAGGCTTCCTTCAAGGTCCCCATGAGTGAGGCTTCCTTCAAGGTCCCCATGAATGAGGCTTCCTTCAAGGTCCCCATGAGTGAGGCTTCCTTCAAGGTCCCCATAAGTGAGGCTTCCTTCAAGGTCCCCATGAGTGAGGCTTCCTTCAAGGTCCCCATGAATGAGGCTTCCTTCAAGGTCCCCATGAGTGAGGCTTCCGTCAAGGTCCCTATGAGTGAGGTTTCCTTCAAGGTCCCTATGAGTGAGGCTTCCTTCAAGGTCCCCATGAGTGAGGCTTCCTTCAAGGTCCCTATGAGTGAGGCTTCCTTCAAGGTCCCCATGAATGAGGCTTCCTTCAAGGTCCCCATGAGTGAGGCTTCCGTCAAGGTCCCTTGAGTGAGGTTTCCTTCAAGGTCCCTATGAGTGAGGCTTCCTTCAAGGTCCCCATGAGTGAGGCTTCCTTCAAGGTCCCTATGAGTGAGGCTTCCTTCAAGGTCCCCATGAGGGAGGCTTCCTTCAAGGTGTCAGCCACTTATTCTTCCGACGTGAAGCTCAGGTTAGTAGAAGCTCTCTCTACCTACCATCATGAACCATGAATCTGCACTTGTACTTCTTGCTTCTCTCTCGTCTTCTCTTCTCATTTCTTCCCCTCTCCCTCTTGTCATCTCATCTCCTCTACTCCTCCAATGGTCTCCTCCCCTCGTCTCCTCCCGCGTCTCCTCCCCGCGTCTCCTCCCCAGCACACCACATAGGTCACCCTCAGTATCAGTCGTAGGATGCCAACTGGACTCGAAGAATCGCGAAACGAAATGAATTTCTGGACAGTGTTGTGTAAATAACCTGGAGAGAGAGAGAGAGAGAGAGAGAGAGAGAGAGAGAGAGAGAGAGAGAGAGAGAGAGAGAGAGAGAGAGAGAGAGAGAGAGAGAGAGAGAGAGAGAGAGAGAGAGAGAGAGTAGGAAAGGAAAGTGAGAGTCGTTTATGAGGTAGGGAGAGGAAGGAGGGAGAAGCAAATTAACACAAGATATCTTTACTGATGATGGTGATAATGATGATGGTGGGGAAGTTACAGCCTCTGCTGCTGATGGTGATGGTGATGTCACAGCCTTTTGAAGCTGCTGTTTCTGCTGCTACTGTTTTAGCTGCTGGCGTCGCTGTTATTTTTCTTCGCACTGCTGTTGTTCCCTCTGATTCCGATGCTCATGTTCTTGTTGAAGTTCTCTGCTTCTGTTGCTTCTATTTTTGCTGCTTCGGCTATTGCTTTCCTCCTGTTGTTGATGTTTTCGTTGCTGCTGTTATAGATGCCGTTGCTTCTGCTGCCGTTGCTGATCCTGCTGATATTATAGCCTATACCTCTCCATTTATTTACATCCAAACGACTCCCCATGCGTGGCAGCCGGCCTCTCCCATCGCCTTTAATGATGCTGAAATCTCCACGGTACATGTATCCAGGGATACACGCCACAATAAACTACGGTCAGGAGGTATACCTGCAGGATGTCCCGTCTAGGATAATATTCTGCACACTAACATGCTACCCAGCCTGTCCGTGTTGATATCAGTCAGCTGATCCATGACCCAGCTGATGTTGACAACGATCACCTGATCCTGATTCCAAGTAGAGTTATCAATGATCAACTGATCAAGGCCCCAGTATGTGTTTACAATAATCATGTGATCAATACCTAGAGGTAGTTTTTCTCTGTCATCACTGGTAGTCGTCCACTATTGACCAATAACGACACTCGACCTAGTTTCAAAGCACCCACTCACATCCCACTCAGATCATGAGGCCCAGCCCTCCTATCCTCCTAAAACCATTCACCAATCCCATTCGCCACTATCCACTTATTCCACTCGAGTCGACTAGCACAATTCGGCCACAACGTCCTCTCTCACTCCTGGCTGGTCCGCCACACCTGTCTCTCTCTCACTCCTGGCTGGTCCGCCACACCTGTCTCTCTCTCACTCCTGGCTGGTCCGCCACACCTGTCTCTCTCTCACTCCTGGCTGGTCCGCCACACCTGTCTCTCTCTCTCACTCCTGGCTGGTCCGCCACACCTGTCTCTCTCTCACTCCTGGCTGGTCCGCCACACCTGTCTCTCACTCCTGGCTGGTCCGCCACCTCTCTCTTTCTCTCTCACTGCAGTGTACTGCCTGATCAGTCACACCTGTCTCTCTCCCTCCAGTTGTCTCTCGCCTCACCGATGTTGTCTTCTAATTCTTCTTTATTCCTTCCTTTCAGTTCCCAGATTCCTCAATCCTTTCAGCTCTCTTTCACACATACACAGTTCAGCCCTCTTCTACACACATGTAGACAGACACCCTTTCCCACACGCGCACACACGCTGACATCCGTGAACAGTGGCGGCTTCATCTAGCTGTCAGAGTGACAAGCTGGCTGTCAGCTAGTCAGTGACAGCAAGCTGGCCTCCACAAGGGTGTTTGTCAGCCATGGCAACCCCAACCTTGCCAAGCAATTATTCAGGGCCACGAGGTGGTGGTTTTAACTAACCATTCTTCCCTTCCTCCCGGACGTAACTTTGGTCTATCTATTTCATGCATTAAGAGAAGTAAATAACGCATCTAAATGGCATAGAAAACAGAGAGAAATCTGAATAGATCTATAATACACAATGATAACATGAACGTAGATATAAGCATATTTATGGAGTAACTTATAATGCAGACTGACTGATGTTCTAGTGGACAGGTTCAAGCTTCGCTAAAAGCACTTCTGTCAGTCTGACATACACAGAGACTGACTGATGTAGTGGCCAGGCTTAGGCTTGGTTACAAGTACTTATGATAGTTGGCAGACACTCAAATGATGATAAAATTACATGCCAAAGTATGTGGTCAGCCTCATGGTTACCATCTTGAACACTGTGCTTAACTGCCAGCTTACTGAGAAAAGTAGAGATAGACAGTATAATAACCTATGTGATATGTCAAGCTATCTTATTAAGGCAACTGATAAAGCAAATTGAAGATACCCAGTACATCCGGATGAGCTCATTTTAACCTTTTTTGGTGGCCTAGTTCCTAGGCCTTTTGTGTATCCATATGCTCTTGCGCTACCGTCCACAGGATGAATATAGGGTGCATAATAAATTAGCCACTTCGGCAGCAAAATCTAAATCTAAAAATGTTCTCCTCCTCCTCTTCCTCTTACTCTTTTTCTTCTCCACTTCTCGTCTCCCCACTAAATACCCACAACACAAACTACACACAACGCAATACTACCCACAACACAGTACTACCCACAACACAATACTACCCACAACACAATACTACCCACAACACAAACTACCCTCAACATCAAACAATAACACTTCCCTCGGGACTGGAGTCACGTGTTCCCTTTTCATTCGTAAGTAACGAGTTCTGGAAAGAGAATTTTCAACTAGACGTCACAAAGAGAATTTGGAATCAAATGTATGCATTGTATCGCTTTTGTCTTTAGGAAAATTCAGGTTGATGTTTTGATATTAGATTGAGTTTGTTATCCATTGATTGGCGCCGCCCCTTCTTCCATATTAGTGGAGGAGCTAGTGGAAACAGAGATAGAAGTGGGGGAACCAAGAGAGAGGAAGAGAGGGAAGTGAGAAGACCTGTAGAGGGAGGGGGAAGGGAGAGAGAGAGAGAGAGGTGTAGAAAGTGGAGCATTTGTAGATTAAAAGAAGGTTTTGTAGTGAAGGAATGTAAAACAAAAGAAAATTAAAGTATGGGAGAGTTGTCAGCAAATTTTACTGATAATGTCAAACTATCGACCCGAGAAAATAAACAAAATCTAGGCAGCAAATAGACTTTTTCTTGCCTGTTATTTAACAATGAGAGTTGTTCCTGCTTACTATTTTACAATGGGACTTGTTCTTTTCCTGATCTTCATCAGTGGAACGTGTTCTCAGATGCTCCAATGTAATGGAACTTATTTCTTGCATGTTTGTTGACGGTGAGGATTTGTACAGTTTTACCAAGACTAAAAGTTCTCTTCTGCCACATTAGAAACAAATATCTTCAAATTAATTTACAACTGACCTTTTTTTTTTGAGAGAGAAAAAGAGATTAACAACAAAACTACAGATAATTCTCGAGTTTATTCCATGGAATCTTTAGAGGATTCCCGAGTTGACAGCTGTTTAGAACTGCTGATAGCTGCTCATCTTGTTGTGCTCTCAGATATTACCACGATCTCTGTAAATAGCTTCTTGCTCCTCTAGCAATACCATCGTCGTGGTTTTTAATTTGCATCCAAGTGGTCGTTGTTCATCTCAGTGTCATAGGAGGGGGGCTAAGGGGGCGGTGGGGCTAGGTAGGAAAGAAATGCTGGGGGAGGGGACGGTAAGGCAAGGAGGGCAGGGGAAGATAGGGAGGGATGGCAGAGGTAATGGAATTTGAGAATTATTATACCCAGAGAGAACGCAATACTTGTACAGAGGTTAACAACTGTCGTACAGAGGTTAACAATGATGGTACAGAAGTTATCGATTGCTGTACAGACTACAAAGGTTAACAATCGTTGTACAGATTACAGAGGTTAAATATGGTTGTACAGAGTACAGAGGTTAACAAAAGTAGTACAGTGGTTAGCGGTACAGAGACTAACAAGTTTGCATTGAAGTAACACGACTGATGATAAAACACACACACAATGCTAACTGCAAATCAGTGATACAAAACTCAGGCCAGGGTTCAACGTCGGAGTTAACCTTGTTAACAATGGTCACGTGGGAAACAAGAAAGACATTTTCTTAAGAAAAGCCGTTTCTTAAAAAGGATTTTTTTTTCTTTTGTGTGAGGTGCAGTTCTTAGATTGGGTTGTGATAGTGACGCGAATTATGGAGGAGGGGAAGTGGAGGGTGAGACAGAGGAGTAGGAGGAAGGAGGAAGGCAAAGAGACGGAGGAAGATGAAGCTGTGAAGGGAAGGAATATGGCCGATTGTCCTGAGGGAAGAACAGGGAATTAGAGGATAAGAATGAAAAAGGAAGGAAGGGATAGGGAGGGCATGGTGAAGGATGGTGGAACAGGGGACGAGGTGGGTTACATTGACAGCATTGACGAATGTACTTTCATACAGGATCTATTTCAAACAACATGCACTCCATGCACTCTGTGACGAGAGTGAAGGCTTGCGCTTGTTTCCAAAACGTCGTTTTAATTACGCTTCAAGAGTAATTACAGTAGAGTTAATTAGAGAGGATTGTCTCTATCAAAGGGCCGGGCTGACTGTGGCCTTATTTTGTACTCTGATGGAACACACACACACACCACACACACACACACACACACACACACACACACACACACACACACACACACACACACACACACACACACACATCTATGATTAGGTAATGTTTATATCTTAGGAGTTAATGTTTACACCTGATCAACTGATGTTTATCTCTAATCATTGGATGTTTCTCTTTGACCAGCTGGTGTTTTTGTCTTTGCAGTTGATATTCCTCTCCAGTGAGCCAATATACCTCTCTGATCAGCTGATTTTTCTTCTCTGGCCAGCTGACGTTCCTCTCTGACCAGCTGACATTCCTCTCTGACCAGCTGACGTTCTATATTGATCACTACAAAGGCTGTGCTCACGGTGTTCCTCTCTGACCAGCTGACGTTCCTCTCTGACCAGCTGACGTTCCTCTCTGATCAGCTGACGTTCCTCTCTGACCAGCTGACGTTCCTCTCTGACCAGCTGACGTTCCTCTCTGACCAGCTGACGTTCCTCTCTGACCAGCTGACGTTCCTCTCTGACCAGCTGACGTTCTTCTCTGACCAGCTGACGTTCTTCTCTGACAGGCTGACGTTCTATATTGATCACTACAAAGGCTGTGTGCTCACGGTGTTCCTCTTTGAGCAGATAATGAGTCACTGTCTACCTGATGGAGACTTTGATGGGTGAATCACCTCTGGGACGCTGTACCTTTGATCTACCATTACGCAGGTGAGTCTGTGTCAGCGCTCCTCTTCTCATATAATATCGCTCCTCTTAGTCATCTTTTTATTGTGTTTTGTTGAAGTTACTGAACGTGCTTGTCCGTGTGAGTGTTTACTCACCTGTTTGTTTAGCGTGATGGTTCAATCTCGGTTTCTGGTGCCTCATCTTGAGCTGTTACCCTATATTTACATTATATTTCAGGTCTAAGGGCCCTGTTATGCCTACTAAAATTGTTTATGGCGTCTGTGTCCACCACAGGTCGTTTCACTTCTTAATTGACCTAAGTCTTTAGCGTTTTTTGGAATCTCTGTAACTCAAGTGGATCTTAAACTTCCAACTTTACTTCTTTGTGCCTTGTCTAGTCCTTTTAAATAGCTTGATATGTCTTCCCTATCGAGGCGTTCGAGTATCTTGTACGTCTTAATCGTGTCTCCTCTGGTTCTTCTCTCTTCTAGTCTTATCATAAGTAATAACTTGAACATCTCTTCGTTCTGTTACAAGTCTGGTGGAAGCTCCATGTGTGTGTGTGTGTGTATGTGTGTGTGTGTGTGTGTGTGTGTGTGTGTACTCACCTAATTGTGGTTGCAGGGGTCGAGACTCAGCTCCTGGCCCCGCCTCTTCGCTGTCCGCTACTGGGTCTCTGCTCTCCCTGCTCCATGAGCTTTGTCATTGTGTGTGTGTGTGTGTGTGTGTGTGTGTGTGTGTGTGTGTGATGTTTCTGAATGTTTACATGCGTGATACAAGGCAGTAGTCACTCCATAAGTCTCATTACCATGGAGGCGTGTGACTGATGCTGGCGTCGCCATGCCAACCAGACGCCACCGCCCACACCCAGCATCCTCCTTATACACACACACACACACACACACACACACACACACACACACACACACACACACACACACACACACACACACCTAACACCAAACTCCCTTCGGCAGAATTAGTGTTTTTCACACCTGTACACCTACCTATTTTATCTGGACTGTGACTCACAGCAGTCGACTAACACCCAGAAATCATTTTAACGCTGAGTGTCAAGAACGCCTTGACTGGTTAACTGGGTTCAAATCTTATCTACTACACGAGGGTCATTAAGGCTGCAAGCAACCTCTTCACCACAGTCTTCAATACTTTAATAACCTAAATAGAGATAAATTAGATAAATTAGACACATGGGTATCTTTATTGAGGAGACATTTCGCCACACAGTGGCTTCATCAGTCCAATACAAATAATAGTGAAGGTCAGAAGAACATTGAGGTAATCAGTCCCACAGCCTGGAGTCGATGTAATTACTCAAGACTGATGTTCTGATTACATCGACTCGAGGCTGAGGGACTGATTACCTCAATCTCCTTCTGATCTTCACTATTCTTTGTATCGGACTGATGAAGTCACTGTGTGGCGAAACGTATCCCCAAATACACAAATATGGCTCATATGTCTAAATTATCAATTTGTAGATTCTCTGAACCATTTATCTAAACTCTCAGTGTACATACACTGAGAGTCAAACGCCTCTATGTGTATATATTCTGCGATGCCACAAGACAGAGTGGAGGAGGAAGCCAGCGAGACTAGACCTGCTACTCACACTAGCCGATTCAGACCCAGAAATGTTTGATGCCATGTGTTTCTGTAGACCAGTCACGACCCACAACTGATATTAAGGAATTTAAAAAAATTATATTGTGAAAAACTTAGTGAAGACCCCGGGAGCACAACTGTGACCCTGTATTTACAAGCAGGTAAAAATAGGAAATTACCTGCTAGAAGCAGGACTGTAGGGGAATACAGCAGAAGAGAATCAAGCCACGATAAACTGGATAGAATTAATATAGACTAAAGGAGAGAAGACTAAAGGAAGAGAATAGCAAAAGGAAGTACAGGGGTAAGGAGAAGTGGAGGGAAAGATAACGAATTAAATGGTTGTAAGAAAAGAAGAGAAGAGCAGGTAGACAGTAGAAAACTTACTTCCTGAGAAGAAGATTGGCAGAGAGGGGGGTGGAGACAGATAGACAGACAGAGACAGACAGAAACACGTGTTTACTAAGATTGTTGTTGTTGTTATTTATTATTATTATTTATTATTATTATTATTTATTATTATTATTATTATTATTATTATTATTATTTATAATTATTATTATTATTATTATTTATAATTATTATTATCATTATTTATAATTATTATTTATTATTATTATTATTATTATTATTAATATTAATTATTATTATTTATAATTATTATTATTTATAATTATTATTATTTATAATTATTATTATTTATAATTATTATTATTTATAATTATTATTATTATTATTAATATTTATAATTATTATTATTATTATTATTATTATTATTATTATTATTATTTATAATTACTATTATTATTATTATTATTTATAATTATTATTATTATTATTAGTGTTATCATTATTATTATTATTTTGAAATGGACGCGCTAAACCCTTAGTAGTAATGGAGCACTTAATAAACAGAGGCTCTCACGTTTAATCCGAGGAAGAAGAGGGTACCCAGAAAAATAGTGAGGTTAAGAACGAAGACGTACTCGAGGGAAGGGAAGCCTTCAGGGCAAGAGGGACATATCTACAAGCAGCAGACGTGATAATAAAACTTAGTAAATCTCAAGCTCATGTCTTTATTTTTGATACATAAATCACAACATGTCAATATAAATATAATATATACAGTGAGAATAGCACTTGTCTGAGCTCTTGTGAACGTTACAAATGTATATGTCACAGAGTCAATTAAGTGCCCGGCACCTTGGAAATTTATTCTATATTATCAATACATACAAACCAGCGCACAAACTTACGACTACAAAGTTAAAAAATAGCAATAAAAACTGAATATATATATATATATATATATATATATATATATATATATATATATATATATATATAATGTTACAAAATAGCAATAAAAACTGTATATATATATATATATATATATATATATATATATATATAATGTTTAACCAATAGCTTTGCTACAGAAGCTATACATATTACATATTATGCTGGTGTAGGACGCCTCAAATATTATGCTGGCGTAGGACACCTCACATATTATGCTGGCGTAGGACGCATCACATATGCTGGCGTAGGACGCCTCACATATTATGCTGGCGTAGGACGCCTCACATATTATGCTGGCGTAAGACGCCTCACATAATATGCTGGCGTAGGACGCCTCACATAATATGCTGGCGTAGGACGCCTCACATAATATGCTGGCGTAGGATGCCTCACATATTATGCTGGCGTAAGACGCCTCACATAATATGCTGGCGTAGGACGCCTCACATAATATGCTGGCGTAAGACGCCTCACATAATATGCTGGCGTAGGACGCCTCACATATTATGCTGGCGTAAGACGCCTCACATAATATGCTGGCGTAGGACGCCTCACATATTCTTACTGCATGATACGGAAGAAAAGAATATTAGCTAAATAGTTTTCGTTTAGAGTTGCTGCGTTGTTTATCCGACGTTGTAAGCGTTGGTAGGTAACGAAGGAAGGACGTTATTGAGGATAACATGACTTAACGAGAGCAAACGCTGGATTAAGTCAAGACAACGTTGAGTTGCAAGTCTTCACGTTATTAGTTTGAGTCATGATAAAACAAATTTGCTTTTGCTTGTGAAATGATCAAGAAAAGACAATTCAACTTTGTCTAAATTTGTAGTGTATCCCAGAGGCTGGTTATTCCCACTCGCTGGAGGATTCCCACTCGCTGCCAGCATTCCCACTCCAAATATTTCCACTAGTTCAAATAATAATACCGCTCACTTATAATATTCCCACTTCTGGTATTCCCACTCACTTCTACTATTACCTCTCACTTCAAATATTCCCACTCTCTTCTGGTATTACCTATGAGGTCCAGCATTACTATTTCAAGCATTCCCTCTTACTTATAGCATTCTAGCTCCTAACATTCCCATTCACTTCAAGTACTTCCACTCCTAGAATTCCCACTCACTTCCAGTACTTCCACTCCCGCCATTCCCACTCACTCCCGCCATTCAAATAACATCTGTCAAGAACAGTACTATCAAATAACCACTGTTGATTGACAATAAAAACTGTCTATTTGTTTTTCTATCTGTCTGTCTTCATGCCTGTCTGTCTGTTTTCATGCCTGTCTGTTGGTCTGTCTGGCTGTCTTCATGCCTGTCTGTTTTCATGCCTGTCTGTCGGTCTGTCTGGTTGGCTTCATTGTCTGTCTGTCTGTCTTCATGCTTGTCTGTCTGTTTGTCTTCATGCTTGTCTGTCTGCCTTCATGCTTGTCTGTCTGTCTTCATGCCTGTCTGTATCTGTCTTCATGCTTGTCTGTCTTCCTGCATGTCTGTTTGTCTGTCTGGCTTCATGCCTGTCTGTCTGTCTTTCTTCATGCCTGTCTCTCTGCTTGTATTTAATTTGCACCCAGACTAACTTAACAGTTTTGCCCATCCTTACAAATATAATAATAATAATAATTTTAGTTTAGACTTGTCTAATGTAAGATTATGTACGTAAAATGTGGTAAGAAAATATATTTAATACTCTCCTGATTTAATTTTTTTTTTTTGGTTGTGAGATTGACGACGGAGGATCGAGCCTACACTTTCCACAACGTTGCCCTCCGTCTTATATAAACAGCTTTTCAATGCGGTTTTCTAGATTAAAAAAAAGATAATACAATACATACATTACTAAGCAGTGTTGGTGATCAGGAGACATACACGGAGAGGTGTATGTCTCTCAGCGTATACAACGTACGGTGAAGCCGAAGCAACGGAATGGAGACTTGTATACTGTCAAGGTAAGGCGTAGGAAATCTTGACAGAAGAGGCCTACTGTGTAGGCGAACCGTTTCGGGGAAAAAATACCGAACTGTTGCACATGTGTCTTACTTGTTAACGCTTCTACTTGTTACTGCTTCTCAGTGTTTACCTTCTTACTTGTACTAGTCGGCCCCGCCTCTTCAGTCAAGATGTTCTCCGTCTCACCTTGACAGTCTGTGTAAAACTGAAGTGTAATGAATACTTGTCAATACTCAGTAGTGACCCACATGGAAGCAGAAACTCAGGGGATTAATTAATCTGTATATATCGACCCCCTTCTACTGAAGACGATCCCAGAAGGGGGGTCGAAATATACAGATCAATTAATCCCCTGTGTTTCTACGTCCATTTGGGTAATTACTGTGCACTGACAGTATGTATATAATATACTTTAATATTTACCTTAGGGGAATTAAAGTATTATTGTCTGGTGGATAAAATATTACGTGTAGTATTATCCTGCAGTTGGTAATCTTTAAACCCCCATTACATAACTATTAATAAATCGTTGGAAAGAAATTTAGGTACATAATTTACAGAGATGATTGTATCTTGAAACTAATCGACGTGTGGATAATAGCAAATTGCTTCAGCTGTGACCAAGAGCATTCAAGTTTGGGTTGAAGGGTTGAAATTAGTGTAGTTGACGGAGATAGTGATTGAGTGGGGTGGGGGGTTTTGGCTGTTAAGAATAGTGGTGGTGATGTAGTAGTTATGGTATTGATGATAGTAGCACCTGGTGGTTGTTCTAGTTTAAGCTGGCAGTTGCGGTGGTTTAAGCTAGTGGTTGTGGTAGTTTAAGATGGTAGTTGTTGCTAAAACTAATAGTTGTAATAGTTTTATCTGGTAGGTTAGGTTAGGTAAAGTTTGTCAGGAAGCAAGTGTTTCCTGACGCGGGTCTTAGTCAGATGATGACCCTCCGTTGGAGATTTTGGTCATCTGACCGAGGCCTTCCGCTGGCTTACGGTCATAGTAGTTTTAACCATTTCTTTCTCTGTATAGATCTGGTAGGTGTTTATGGTACTTTAAGCAGGTGGTTATGGTACCTTAAGCTGGAAGTTGTGGTTGACTTAGACGATGACACAACAGTGTCAACAGATGCAGTGAATAAACAGATAATAACTGTTCATTATGCCACCTGGCCATTCTTGTTCTGTTTTTATCTGTCTCGCTGCCAGCCTGTCTCCGTCTCTCGCTGTCTCGAACTCGTTTTCGTTCTCTCTGCATCTCTCTCTGCATCTCTCTCTCTCTCTCTCTCTCTCTCTCTCTCTCTCTCTCTCTCTCTCTCTCTCTCTCTCTCTCTCTCTCTCTCTCTCTCTCTTTCTCTGACTATCTATCTATCTATCTATCTCATCTTTATTTATGATAACATTCCATTTCTCTCAATTCTCCATACCATCCCTCTCTCCCTCTATCCCTATACTTCTGTCTTCTTCCCTTCCTCCCTCAATCCCTCCCTCCCTGTCTCTTTATCACCCCCTTTCTCATTCCATCTTCTCTCTCCCCACCTGCCCTCACAAAGTAATTAATACGAATCAATGTCACGATTCAGCCAGGCAGTAACCTCAAGTCAGGAACCATCAGCCTTCCTCCATTACTCTCTCTCTCTCTCTCTCTCTCTCTCTCTCTCTCTCTCTCTCTCTCTCTCTCTCTCTCTCTCTCTCTCCTCTCTCTCTCTCTCTCTCTCTCTCTCTCTCTCTCCTCTCTCTCTCTCTCTCTCTCTCTCTCTCTCTCTCTCTCTCTCTCTCTCTCTCTCTCTCGTACCTGAGATTTTTAAGAAAAAGATCATTTTTTGTGTTATCTCAAAAATTTCAACACTGTCGGGAACACCATTATATTTACCTGCATTTGTCGACACACTGGTCATAATTTATCCTAATATTAATTAACTAAATTAATTAATTTGAAATTACTAATTATGAATCATAACATTACTACTAAATCAGCACAAAACTTAATATTGACACTAATAAAACAATAACAATAATAAAAATAATAATAATAACAACAACATAACGCCAAAAAATATATATATTCAATCTTACATTTGAATGAATATTATGATTGATGGTACAGACTAATTCATTCTGACGAGATAAAAACAATTACTAAGATATTCCAAGCGTATACACAGCTAAGTAGCATATGATAAATATATAGTATTCTGCTTGGTATATGTGACTGAAAGCTAGAAAATATAGAATATATATATATAATATATATGCATGCTTTTCCCGTTATCCTTTGATTTACGTTAGATATAACAATTGAACATCGTCTAGGTTTAAAAAGCGTTGTGAATATGCACTTTGTGACGTTTATACAGATGACGTAGAAAAGGTTTCTAACACTTCACAGAAGGTATCCAAATGTTTCTAGCGGATCAATTCCTCCGTGGCCAGGGAGTTCAGTCCTGTATTATAATCCATTACGGTGTCTGTGATGCCCTAGCAATGTCAACAGCGCTCCTACTATAATTCAATGGAAGTAACTGTAATAAGGACAATTTTCTCCTGAAGATTATATTTACATATTTGTTTGAGATCAATGGGATTAGAATTGAGAACCTTTGGAAATAGGACTAGGGTGCATTTCTAGGCAGAATTAAAGAAAGGTAGTAGTGGTGAATAAGTCACATGCGCAACACCTGGGTATCTTTATTCTAAAGACAATTCACCGTCCAGTGGCTTTATCAATTCAACAGAGAGATTATTAGAAGGTGATGTGACCCGGAGAGACAGTAGTAGACCAGGTAATCAGTCTCTTAGTCTGCATGAAAGTGTTCACCAATGCAGTCCTGATGACTACCGTGGTGAAGACTCTCATCTAGCCTGAGGGTCTGATTACCTGGTCTTCCAATATCTTTCGTATGTTTCTATATTGAATTGGAAAAGGCAGTGGCTGCGAAACCATCTTCAAACTAAGGTTGTCCATGTGTTGTACACTGGTCTAATTAATCAATTACTCTTCATGGTAGTAGGAGATTAATATTAAAAAAAAAATAATTAAATTAATTTTTTATTCTAATTCTGAAATGTTTATAAGTCAATTTATTGTCGCTAAAGAACTGGTGACATTTGCAACGTAATTGTTCCACTTTAAACCAGATGAGTATTGGCGCTTATCAACTTTGATAGACTCCAAGATGCACTCAGGATGAGATACACTCAGGATGAGATGCACTCAGGATGAGATGCACTCAGGATGAGATGCACTCAGGATGAGATGCACTCAGGATGAGATGCACTCAGGATGAGATGCACTCAGGATGAGATGCACTCAGGATGAAATGCACTCAGGATGAGATGCACTCAGGATGAAATGCACTCAGGATGAGATGCACTCAGGATGAGATGCACTCAGGATGAGATGCACTCAGGATGAAATGCACTCAGGATGAAATGCACTCAGGATGAAATGCACTCAGGATGAGATGCACTCAGGATGAAATGCACTCAGGATGAGATGCACTCAGGATGAGATGCACTCAGGATGAGATGCACTCAGGATGAAATGCACTCAGGATGAGATGCACTCAGGATGAAATGCACTCAGGATGAGATGCACTCAGGATGAGATGCACTCAGGATGAGATGCACTCAGGATGAGATGCACTCAGGATGAGATGCACTTAGGATGAGATGCACTCAGGATGAGATGCACTCAGGATGAGATGCACTCAGGATGAGATGCACTCAGGATGAGATACGCTCAGGATGAGATGCACTCAGTGAATCTTTTCCTTGCCTCTGTTAAGCTTTCACTCAAGAAACTCTAGCCATGGCGAGTGCTCCTTGTAATCAAGCACCACTCACTCAGGTATTTCACTCTCTCGCTCAATAAAAAATATTGATGTATGTAGTTAACCTCTTTCTAGAAATCTAAACATTAACATATTGTAGCATTCTACTCAGACATGATTCGGGAAGAAGCATAGTATTTTGGTTGGGGATGGAAGTTCCTTTTCATCCTATTTCTCTTCGGCTCAGTTTAAATATACTTCACTTTCTTAAATTTTCAGATGCTCTCAATCTCGAAAATTTATTATTTTATACAACACATCGCGTCACTGTATGATTCAAATGTATCACTCGACTTTCATAAATTCTTTGGATTTTTTTCCCCGGTAATATGTATTATACACTTAGGAATTCATGAATAATCTTACTCACACTTTTGTCTGTTTCTAAGAGGAGATATTCTTAGCCAAGAACATGAGTATAAAAGAGCACTGCAGTAGGACTTGTAATGAAATAGTCGCAAACCAGATGTTTCATTACTTATCTCTACCCGCCATCCTATGAGAGTAGTCCTTGTGCAGTTTCGAGATAAACAACTTGTAGATGTCCTTGGCTCCACCTGAACACCCTGCCTTTGCCGATCTAAGCGTCAGTCTAGCAGCAGAATACTACCTGTCACTATTAAGCCTCACAATGCCCTGCAGTTGGGTTTAGTCCTGACTCTATTTCTCACTCTAAAATATTTCCTCTCACCCATCTATTCTTCACCTATCCCCACTTCCCTCTCGCCCATTGTGGGTACTTACCTGAGAGTATTCGTTTCGTTTCGTTTCTTGTGACTAATGCCAGGCAGGTCCAACTCTCACCCAACTTTTCCGACTTATGTCATCGGCTAACCGATTTTTAAGAGTGCCCAAAGTACTCGCTTCAACGAGGCTACGTGCATGTTTGTTCCACTAATCCATAACTCTGTTGCCAAACCATTACTTTCCAATACCCTTTCTAAATTCATTTATATGCAACTCGAATGTCTTCACTGCTTACATTATCTTATCAATGTTTTCGAGATTACTATAAGATGTACGTAAACAAGACACTGTACTTCACATTTTGAAAAAATAGATTCGTATATGTAAACTTAGATTTTCACACTATTGTGAACGTAACAACTTTTTTGCCATCAAATGGTCCGGGATTCATATGACTTATTGTTTATACTCGTATAAGTCTTAAAGTTATCTTCTACGAGATGGTCATGACCTTATGATCTACCACATCAAGGAGCCATCCGTATCGTACAGCACAAGCAAATGTTCGCTCCATTGACACCTCTGCTTGCCGAAACTCGCATCAGGTTGTGTTCGTCCGTATAAGACTGCAGATTAACTGGTTATGTCTGCTGGTACAATGAACGCTAAGACTTCCTGCAGTTCTGTAAGCTCACGAACACCTCTTCTCACGAGTCTCAGCTGGGGTTCAAGGAGACACTGAAACTAACTACGCTTCAAGGCACAGTCACAGGCGGGAGGACAACACTTACTCTCCTTGAGTGTCAAGTTTATGGACTCAGATAACCAAAGTCGATTTTTCCATGATTTTGGAAACACGCCTTCCAAAAATCCCTGTACTGTTAAAGGATTTTTTTTGAGCAAATTGTCTTGAATTAGAGGTGTTTTCACTTAGTGTAGTACATTTCGTCTGAGTTTTGTTATTATGCTCAGTGCTCAGGAGAGACTCTAAGTGTCGACCGATAGTTTTTCCTCATGGAAACACTTTACAGATCACTTAGTGATCAAGTGTCAAAAAATTTGTTTTTGTTGTCTAGAGATTTAAGGAATGATGGACTCCAGATAAGATCTCTTACGCGGCTGAAAGCATATAAGGACGTGTAGATAGTCCTACATGCTGGCTTCGAGACATGCATTATATACGTACCCCAAGATACGCATATGTACACGCACTTAAAGACACGCAGGCAAAACGCGTGCGATTCATTCGCGCTGTTCCCTCGAGCGTTGAACTTTGGGAAGGACGGTGGTGGACGACCCAGCTAGGCGAGGTAAGGGGTTCCTGGAACAAGGTCGTCTTTGGAGACACAACTCTAGCCAAACTAGATGACCCACTGGGCGAGGCAAGCAGCTCTTCTGGTTAAGTCGTCTTCTGTCACACGTTCTCGTTCATGCAACATGTTTCGTCTTTCCATACATAGCTTTAGCCAAACTGGACGACTCTCTGAACTGAGAGGCAGGATGATGATCCCCGGGTGGTGGTGCCTAAGGTCGTCTCAAAGAATATTGACGCTGGGGAAGTGAGGGACAACCAGAGTGACAGTGTCGCTGCTGGGAGAATCGACCGTCTCAACTGTAGGAGGAGAGGCAGATGAAGGAACAACTTTTAGAAGATGAGTCGTCCATTTGATCTATTTACATTATATAATTTACAAACACGTATCATACGTAATGTATAAACGCATGCTTACTATGTATGGGAGGAGGCGGTGGATGCCTACCATCACCATCTGGAAATTTAGAGCGAGCCTCTTCCTCTCTCCCGTCAGCTGGCTGGAAACCTCCACTGTTATTATTGTTGTTCTTGATGCTAGTTGAGAGGATGGCCTCGGATGACCTCACGTAGGCCGGGGGAAGCTTAGGCAGCATCATGCCCACCACCCCCAGCGCCGTCTGGGTGTCGAAGAGCATGTTAGGGGGGCTCTTGGTCTGCTTGTTGTCGAAGTCGGTGTTCGCGACGGATGGATCAGAACTCGATGAGGCCATGATACCCAGCGTGGACGCTAGGTAAGCCCCCGGGGACGCCAGGGACTCGCAGAGGGACGCCATGCCCCGTCCGGCCAACGTTGACCCGGAGGACGTTCTGCGAGCCAAGATGGAGCTTCCAGAACTGAAGGTCGCTGAGCGGGGCTGTGGCAAAAAGAAACATAATACTTTAAAGCATATTAAGAAAGTCTGGCTGCAAGAGTAGTTTCTGCCAACGATTAGTGGACGAAGGATCGAGCCTCCGCCAGTCTTTTCGCTCAGTGACCATGAGTACAGCGTCCTTAAATAATAAAAATAATTATAATATGAGCGCGTAATGGAACTAGATAATCCCAGGAAAGAGAGGATTTGGATTTTTTTTTATTGGATCAGACAGAATCCCATTCGCTTTATATCCCATAATAATAATAATAATAATAATAATAATAATAATAATAATAATAATAATAATAATAATAATAATAATAATAATAATAATAATAATAATAATAATGTCACACCAGTAAGGTGTTACAGATTGCTACACAAGAATTATTTGGATAAATATATTTATAACATTGTGCAAAATCAATGTTTTTTTTAGTCATTGTTCAGGGGATAATGAACACCCTGGCGAAGGGACTCTCAGGTGGTGACGGGACTACCCCATGGGACCATAGGACTTTCCCTGATGAATAGAGCACTCCTCCAGGGAAGGTCCTCTTACCTGCAGGTGCGTGGCGGATTCCCCTTGCTTACGAGCATTCTTGACGAGGGAGGAGGTGATTGTAGGATCCAAGATGGGCGGGTGTAGGGGCGTAGGCGAACTGCTGTAATAGGAGTCACATCCTGCAGGATACACAGGGGTCAATACGAAACAATTACCTCGAAGAAGAGCTTGCTGGAGGACCCGAGGGAACCTGAGGCTCCTCCTACCTCTGTGGAAATATTTCCTTTAAAAAAGCAGCTAATGCAAATAGGTACTCTTTATAACATTAGAACTGTTAGGCACCTCCTATCATAGTGTGGATGTTAGGACACTTGAGAAGTTAATTGAGGCTCCGTAAATCAAAGACAAAATTTTGGTTCCTTAAATTATTAGAAAGATAATTTAGGTCCCTTATTTTTTAGCATTGAAGTTAGGACCCTAAACCTAATTAGTGAATTGTAGTTACAAAAATCTAATACGAGAATTATTCCCACCTTAAATCAAAGCAGATAATTTAAATCCTTAATTCAATGAGACGATTTAGGTGAAAAAAAAAAATCGGGTCCCTTAAGCCAAAGAAAGGATTTAGTTCCCTTAATTCAAAGCAGAAAAAATCGACGTATTAAACAGATTTTAAAAAAATAGTAAGAACCAGAGCCCCATTGCTTAGTAGGTTAATGAGATTTAAAGCCAATCGACTGCATCAGGATCATTAAGGCGGCTGCATGTATATTGCCAATCACCAGTCAGGAACTCTGTTTCCTAAAATAAGAATTAAGGTGACCTCTCAGTATATATTCTCGGTGTACAGATCCTGTGTGAACCCTTGTTGTGCCTAATCCCAGCAGCTGGGTTGTATATATTAAACTATAGAGGTTGTATTTAATATGCAAATTTCTTACAAGCGTATTATCTGAGTCCGTTTATAATACATTAGTTCAGTGTCTGAGAAATGATAAATAATACTGATTTGTAATATATATATATATATATATATATATATATATATATATATATATATATATATATATATATATATATATACTATACATAAATGATTATAATAATAATATTGAACAAAAATATCACTAGTTTAAAAACTGGATATCTACCTAAAGTCAAATTAGAATTCACATTATTATATATAAAGTTTAATACAAATTATAAATCTTTATATATACGCTTTTACGCAAAAGACATTGAATAGTACTGTATGCGAATCTTGCATGCAGGCACACATTAGCATACTCAACATAGGAACAATAAAAACTAGGATGCAACACAAAATGTGCAGGAAAATATGGGTTAGATCTAGTATATAAAAATTACATTAGGAGAGTATAACAATGATTTAATCCTTTAAGATTATGTATTATATAATATGCTGGTTTATTGGGACGGATGTCTAGATGTAAGGATGTGGAAAGGCAGGATTTTGGCTGTGTATGAGTGTGTTATTACGCAGTATGTGACTGTATTTACGTGGTTACAGGACACAACGTTACAAGCGTCCCGTCTTTAGTGTTTAAAGGTGTTATCTAATTCATTATAGATTCCGGTGATTGTAACGAATACTACGTCTTCTCGGATAATATTCCAATTGTTTAAGTTTACACCGAAGCCTACTGTTCTTCCTGCAGATGTTGCTTTGACATCGTATTTATAATTCTGCATTTAATTATCACATCTCTTAGCTTCTTCCTCTCAGTTATCAAGGACTTTATCATTATTTCTTTGCATCTCACATAGTTTCGCCTTTTCTAATACTCCGCTAAATTATCGGGTTATTTTCCCCTTGTTCATTTCAAAGCCTAGGGAATACAACCACATAACTGGATGCCACCCACAACAGGTACCTATTTACAGTTAGGTGAATAGGGGCAGAATGCGTAATAAGTAGGTTTGCCCATGCGTCTCCATCCCGATCATTGATTCTTGTTTACGTTTGTCTCACATACAACAAACTCCTAATTATATATGTGTGGTGTTGGTGTTTTCAGTTGTTGGTTACAGTAGGATAGAGTAGGATCGTTAGGAAGTTCGACTAGTTTAGGGACACTAGGCAGGCACTAGACACGGGCTAGTGAGCAAATTGGTTAAGAAGCGGATAGGAGAGGGACTAACCTGTAAGTACTGGCTACGGGTGACTAAACTGTGGGTGCTAGCGTTGGGTGACTCCTATTGGTACAGGTTATAGGTGACTAAAATGTTTGTACAGGCTAGGGGTAACTAACCTGTAGGTGCCCGGGCCTGCAGGGGCGGCTGGTAGGCAGGGATGGGGTATATATCATAGCCTGTGGGCGGCCTGGCCTGCAGCGGCAGAGTGAAGCCACTCTGGCCTGTAGTGTACAGGCTGAGGGCCTTCAGCCCACCCACCTGTCCATAACCATTCAGCGTGCCTGCAACACCAAGTGGAGGAACCTGATGTAGAGGGTGAGACTTGACCCCAGGAGACACCACCTGTGGACGACTGCTTCGTTGACACGACCTCTGACGACAGAACTCATAGGGAAATGGGACGTTGGCACAGCGCTTGAAGTCACTGGGTCTATAACACCAGTCAGGCATCGTCAACGCCACAGGGTTCACCATAATTACCACAAGTCACCATCATCAACAACCGCCATCAGCCAGTGACTCGTTTCAATCACCTTGATGTTGCATCTCTGTGATAGTGAGCAGTTGCAACAGCAGTAGCAGCAGCCACAGCAGCAGCAGCAACAACAGCAAACAAAGCAGTGTAACAGCATCAAAGACTTTGATTGTAAGTCTCACGGGGGGAGAAGCGACCATACATAAACACGACCAGACGTTCTACGCGACCTTTCCCGACACAAGAAAGGTTCTCCAGGACTCCTCAGGCGCACTGGTGGTTCTGCACAACCTTCACTTGCGCACTAGAAATCGTCCAAGACCTTATCCAGCACACCAGAGGTCGTCCACGACCTTCCCCGGCACCCCATAGATCGATCACGACCTTCCCCCAGCACCCCAGAGATCGTCGACTACTTTCCTCGTTCACCCCAGACGTCGTCCACGACCTTTCCGGCGCCCCAGAAACTTTACATTTGACCTCGTGAGCTGACATATGCGACATCATACTTCATTTTAAACCAAGAATACATGTCGAGCATCCATCATGTGTACACCGCTTTATATATATATATATATATATATATATATATATATATATATATATATATATATATATATATATATGCAAATAACTGCACTGGCCGAACCGAGAGGAGAATGAAATTAGCCCTTAGACTGCCACAACCACGTATGTCTCCGCAACAGGAGTGACGTCTAGTGCTTACTAGACGCTTGTTGTATGTGACATTGGTAGTCCAGTGGATTAGGGCCTCCCGAGTTTTTAACAGGTTACCCGGGTGGCGTCTTAAAGATCGAGGGTTCGAGGCTCGGCCAGTGCAGTTGTTATTTACTCTTTCAGCCACAGAGTTTACAACAGGAAGATTTTACAAGCAACACAACTGGGACTTGGTTGCATCAGCTGCACCACTTAAGACCCCCAGTCTCATCCCACAGCTCCAAAAGCTTTCGTGGTATGTCTTTTCTCATTCCCCTGAGAGCCAGATTGTTCATAAACTCAAGTTGTTATGAACGTATGTCAATAAATAAATAAATTACTAGACGGAGGCTCGAACTGTGGTCCTTGTAGATGCCAGTCTTACTGCTGCAACCATTCAGCCAAGGAGCTTACATTGTAAGACACATGTGTATAATCTGGGTATCTTTAATATAAAGACGTTTCGCCAGCCAGTGTCTTTATCACGATACACAGATGTTACATATGTATCTTATTCGTCATCTTGTCGGTAATACAGACCATTACAACTACCATAACATTTTAAGCATCACCTTTATAATATCTCCTCTGGCCATTCGTAGCTCTATACCGCCTTCTAATTTCTATGCTCCGAAATATTCGCATAAAATTCACACCCCACACTCCTCTTAAACGTGACAGCTCCACTGCCTCCTCCTTGCTGCAATGTTTAAAGACCATACCTCACACACATATAAAAGTGCTGGTTCGATTATACTCTGGTACATTTCCTTTTATAGATAAACCTGTTTCTCTCCACAGACGCCTTAACACGCTACCTAGTTTTTTTTCCCCTTCATCTGTTCTATGGTTCCCTTCGTATTTCATAGACCCATCTGCCGAAGGGTTCGCGCATCATAAATATACAAAAACATTTACTTCCTTCATTCTCTAATCTGATATCCAGTTGTTCGTTGCTTGAACTTTGTGTTACTTTCATCACATTATTCGTTCTATTAAATCCAATTTTAATTTCCTTCTACATATCCTTTCAAGTGCGTTCACAGACTTTGGAAACTTCTCTCCAGAATCTCCCGAACTGTCATTGACAAAGAGTCTCTGTGACTATCTTTATATATATATATATATATATATATATATATATATATATATATATATATATATATATATATATATATTTATATATATACATTATATCTATTTATATATATACATTTTATATATATATATATATATATTTATATATATACATTATATCTATTTATATATATACATTTTATATATATATATATATATATATATATATATATATATATATATATATATATATATGTTTATGGGATAACAGTGAAAACACAGGAAGTTAAAACAGAAGAAAAACAAATAAATACACCTCGTGCACTATGAAATCTTTGCGAATTACAAATTTGGGCGGCGCCTCCTGCAGGTGTCCTTGATGTAACCCGTCACGTCGACAGTAACACTCTTCTATCTTGGTCAAATGAGTAAAGATTAATTATGAAGACTAAAACAATTGTGTTAGAGCTGGTCATGTCTCTAGTGCAGTTGTTGATCATCATCGTTGCCACATCTGAACCTCTTACTTACTAAACTATTGTATTTTTTTAATTTCTTTGAATAAATACAATATTACTGACCTTAGCTTAATCTGGTATCTATGGGATTAGACAATTAATACTAGAACACTATTGATCCAACGTAATCCATTATAGATTAATAACACCGACGTAATCCATTATATATTACTAACGCCAATGGCATTAGCTTGACAAAGCCATGTGTATTGTTCTCATGATGACAGCTCTACCCAGAACAGCAAACAGCCTTTCTACCAAACTGATCAAAGTTGATAGATTTTCTCTCTGGTTTGCTAAACTCTTGATAATCACATCTGGTGTAACATATACGAAGGATTTGTTTAATTACACAAGTAAAACTAGATTATATCTGGTCTTCCAGTTTTCATGTCGTAATTCGGCTAAACTTATGTAAAGATAAATATTCTGCGATGCTAGGATTAATTAAGTCTGTCTTCTCCCAGCTGTTGACCTCATGTGGGAGTTTGAGTCAACCTGTCTACATTATATTACCCTAATTATAATGAAATATTTCGTCCATGTAGCTTTCTTCCATTAACCCGTCTTAAGCGTTTGTCAAAATTTATACTGAAAAGTATACTATTTTATTGTGTATTTGAAGTTTATGAAGCATTAAAACTGATTTTACACTATGGTAGCATGTCTCCATGTGAGTACTGTGGACGATTAATAGAAATGCGATTTTTACGTAAAAGGACTTCGCAAATTTCATATCGAGTCATGTGGTCAAAGGATCTGACATCACGCGCTGAATAATATATTCTAAGGATCTGACGCGTTGACTTACGAGTTAAGAATTCAAGAGTAGAAACTCACTTGATACCCAGGCCAGCCATGGTTCCAACTTGATACCCAGGCCAGCCATGGTTTCAACTTGATACCCAGGCCAGCCATGGTTCCAACTTGATACCCAGGCCAGCCATGGTTCCAACTTGATACCCAGGCCAGCCATGGTTCCAACTTGATACCCAGGCTAGCCATGGTTCCAACTTGATACCCAGGCTAGCCATGGTTCCAACTTGATACCCAGGCCAGCCATGGTTCCAACTTGATACCCAGGGCAGCCATGGTTCCAACTTGATACCCAGGCCAGCCATGGTTCCAACTTGATACCCAGGCTAGCCATGGTTCCAACTTGATACCCAGGCTAGCCATGGTTCCAACTTGATAAACAGGCCAGCCATGGTTCCAACTTGATACCCAGGCCAGCCTTGGTTCCAACTTGATACCCAGGCCAGCCATGGTTCCAACTTCATTTTCTATGATAAAGTCCTTTTGTGTGGGTATCTAAACATTCCACTTCACATGTTAATTTGATCATATATATATATATATATATATATATATATATATATATATATATATATATATATATATATATATATATATATATATATATATATAATATATATATATATATGTATATATATAATTTTTACACCATGCACGGGGAGTAGTTATAAACAGTGTGGTTGAAAAATGCTGAAAACAAATGAGAGAAAAATGATTCCATAACAACTTTACAAGTGTTGATTCTTAAGACATTTCTTAGTATTGAGAACTGTACAGCATGCACTCAGATGCCTGTCATTGTATGTCTGTGTTGTGTGTGTGTGTGGCCACTGTGGCCCAGCACGGCCAGCATTCCGAGGCACAGACCTGCTAGAAGATTGTCCATGGCACCGGTGAGTTTGGGTGTGATGCCATCCTTGAGTGCCGTCTGGTGGTAGTGCTTGATGGCGTTCATTCTGCGATTGAGGCCACTCTCTGGTCTGGGTTGCCTGGCCGCCCGTCTGGGCTGCTCCACGGGCAACACTCGTCGACGCTTCTTGGGCAATTTTGACCTCGCCTTCCCAGGGAACAAGGGGCAAGATGGCGGAGCACGCAACAGGTCGACATGCAGACAGAAATACTAGTGACAGGATGGTCATGTAGCAATCATTTTGGAAACAGGCAATGAGGAACATTTGAAATATATTAGATTTTTAATCATAGATTGTCTGCGTCAGATTGAAATAATATTAACGGAGCTAAATAATGAGTTTGAATGTCATTGGAAAACAGCTAGAAGCCGGAGTAAATCCCACATCTACTGCCCTTCCTTTTCTTCCTGCTCCTTTTATTCCCCTCTTCCCTTCCCACCCCTCTCCTTCCTGCACTTAAATCTCCCATCTTCCCTTCCTGCCCCCTCTTCCCCTCCCCAAAACCCTGGCAACAACACACCTGCGTATGACTGTAGAACATTGAGAAGTTTGAGACAATAACAGGCACAGGGAGGGAGATGGTCAGCACTCCAGCCAAGGCACACAGGGCACCCACGAACATGCCCACGTAAGTCTTGGGCACCATGTCCCCATACCCTACCGTCGTCATAGTGACGATAGCCCACCACAGTCCCTCTGGGATGCTCTTGAAGTCATTGTGAGGGTTGGCCTTTAAAGAAGATGGGATCAGAGGATTTGTTAATGAGTTAATTAGTATTAAGGTTAAGAGGCGACATTATGGTTATTTATGCTGAATATTTCCTCTACACCACAAATCAAGAATGTCTTAATCCATAAAATTAGTGTATATACATCTTAGTGTATATACACTTTTTGAGTATATACACTTTTTGAGTATATAGTATACACTATCAGTAATGCAGTTAATGTATACTATATTTGGACGAATGAAGGAACGAATAATTAATGATAAATAATTCCAATATTTTTGTAGTAATTTATATAATTGATACGATAATTGATATGATAAATCATATAAATGGTAATTGTAATTTCCGAGAGTCATAGTTAAGCAAAAAGTACAAAACTATATCCCCAAAAATATACAAATATTGATGCAATGTATTAATTAAAAATATATTAAAAATCTATCGAAAACTCAAACCTTAAAAAATTAAAAAAAAAAACCTGGAAACAAAATTCCTTCCTACTCTAAAATATGAGATCATAAAATATTTCTGGATTCGAATTCATACAGGGAAGAAAAATATATTTATTTAATTTAAATTTATACTGAAATTTGGAAAAAATATATGGTGTGTAGTAAAATAATGCTCGTGCACTAAAAATCTTTATTCGTATTTGAGAAAAAAAGATCACAAATTTTTGCCCGATAAATGAATTGCAGAAAGATGGCGTCATTTCCCAAATTATTTCAGCGTTGAGTAAGAAGTATTAATTTCTTGTTTTAAATTTTAGTGGATTTAGTTAACACACACACACACACCTACCTGCAGTCTCTCGGCGTAGTAGACGAGGCTGGCGAAGATGACGATGCCCAGGACGAGGAAGAAGACGAGCAGCGTGAGTTCCTTGGCTGAGGCCTTAAAGGTGTGGATAAGAATCTTGAGGCCACCAGAGTGTCTCGTCAACTTAAAAAGTCGCAAGATCCTGATGATGCTGAAGAACTCTATGACCTCCGCCGCCTTCCCTGCGTTGTCGTCTGTGTAGTAGCCACAGTCACCGTCAGCGTCACCGTCACCACCATAGTATCATCAGCGCCAACCAAAGATTAGGAGGATGGATGGGAAAATTAGTTAAACACTAATTAGCCAGTGTAAGGTGAGTATTGAGCAGCTATCAGCGGAGTTCTCAAGAGAGAGAGAGAGAGAGAGAGAGAGAGAGAGAGAGAGAGAGAGAGAGAGAGAGAGAAGAGAGAGAGAGAGAGAAAGCAAGCATATTACACATTAAGGGTATCACAGATGAGACTCCCCAGCACGTCGAAGTATAACAACACTGCCGTCAACAACATTGTATCAGGACCACCGTTCAAGCGACTACTTGCGCTCATCAGTGAACACTTAATCAAGAGAAAAATAAATCATCTTCATTACTCATGCACAAATATCTTTCCCTAAGCAACCTACGTTGTTTCTTCTTTACTTTGCCTTCCTTTATCTTCCTCTCTGCTCCTCCGGTCCCTTTCTAGTCCTCTCTACGAATCGTAATCTCAGCTATCTAGACATAATCAAAGGAAGCTAAAATGCATCTTGCCTTTCTCAGCAGATAGCCTTGATTCGGACCGTAGATTCTCTTATCTGTCTTTCCAATGCACTCTCAAATTCTATTCATTATTCTTCCTTTCGTATCCTTCGTCTTGCCTTTACTTCCTCCGTCCCTTCTTTGGCTGTCAATGGTACGGTGATACCAACGAACTGTGAATACGTACATTTATATGCAATTCAGGACATTTATTAAATGAAATGTTTCGCTACGAGAACCTTCTTCAGTCTTAATCCGAAGAAGCCACTCAGAGCGAGACGTTCCTTCTAGTAAACGTCTGCTCCTCCCATACCTTTGCCAGCAAACTGAGTCTGGTTGAGGATAATATCCATGTAGAAGCTGAGTGTGGCCACGAAGTCGATGATGTTGATGGTGTTCTTGACGAACTCCACCTTCATGGGCGTCACTGTGAAGCGCATCAGGATCTCGAAGGTGAACCAGGCGTTGCAGGCCGCCTCCACGTAGAAGAAGGCGTCGTGGGGATCCGTCCTGGGGGTGAGGAGGTGCTCGTGTAGCACTGAGGTGGTGCTAAAGGAGGTAGTTGGGAGACCAAGTGGTGTTCAGGGGGAGTAAGAGAGAGATACTGTAGGGCTCAGGTGGTGCTTAGGAGGGGAGCTTAAATGATGCTTAAAGAGACATGACAGAGCTTAGAGAGATCAGACGAGTTTGGGTGAAGAGTGATGGATTTTTTTTAATTAGTTAATTAGTTTAGCTGTTTTGGTGGACGCTGTTGAGGTTATTATGTCTGTGGGTCTTAATAGATACAGTAAAAGGCCTCAATAAGCAATACATCAGTAGGTCTCGACAGACACAATACATGACCTCAAAAGATACAATAGAAGGGCGTAGATTTAGATGCCAAACGGCAGTTGAGCGCAGAAGTTTAATTGTTGACTTCTAACGTACTTGTACCACTCCCTCAACCACTGGTACTACGACTTTCAATGCCACTACCACAACCTCTGCCACTTCCCTGACCAGTATAATTGTCCTCTACCTATTGCCACCTATTCCCTACATCCCCACCTATTCCCTACATCCCCACCTATTCCCTACATCCCCACCTACCCCCTCTCTTCAAAGTCAACCATCACCCCCACCCCACTCACCTGTCCTTGTTGAGGTACCAGTAGGTGAGGTTGGTTCCGTTCTTAGCCAGGTTGGTGACAGTCACGTTGACAATAACTGGGACTCGCATGTTGGGATGAGTCTTGAGGCAGAACGACAGTATCGACACCACGATGAAGAACACAGACAACATGGCGATCACCTGCAGCAGGGAGAGAGGGAGACGAAGAAGCTGAGAAGAGAGAAGGATGGAGGGAAGGAGAGAAGAGAGAGAGAGAAAGAATGCACACATATAAATGGTTATATATATATATATATATATATATATATATATATATATATATATATATATATATATATATATATATATATATATATATATATATATATATATATATATATATGGAGTGTGCTTTTTACCTCCTGTGTCATGGGCATGAGAGGTAATGTGAGGCAAACTGTGCCCTCTGACGCATGAACACGTTCAGAAGACCACATTGTTGTCTAGTTTCTTCACTCTCAGGTATTTAATAACGCCAAGAATATTAACTGTTGTAGCAGGCACGAGTAATTCCTGGTTTAATATTCACCATTACAACTACTGAGTATTTGCTTGTTTGTAGCAACAGGAGCAGGGACAAGGACGTTTTCTTTTGTGTGGTGTGTGTGTGTATGTGTACTCACCTAGTTGTGGTTGCAGGGGTCGAGTCACAGCTCCTGGCCCCTGTGTGTGTGTGTGTGTGTGTGTGTGTGTGTTGTGTGTTGTTTGTCTTCTTTTTCCTCCCCTAAAACATCTCAAATATTTCACTGTTTCACATTTATTGTTTTATTCTTTGTATATTTATTAATAGTGTTAAAATAATAATAATAATGTTTGTACTACCCTACTATTTCACTACTACTACTACTACTACTACTAATAATAATAATAATAATAATAATAATAATAGTAATAATTATTATAAAAAAATATCTTCGAGGCAGGCTCTTGGTTCTGATTGGTTAACGTTATGTTTACCAAGGCAGATCTGAGGTGCTGATTGGCCACGTCATTGTTTACCCAGGTAGCAGGGTTACCTGGGGTGACAGATAGCACAGTTTAGACACTCTTCCATTGGCCCTTAAAGTAATGATGCTTTGAAGTGACTCTTGCCTGTGAATGCAGAAAAATGTATTTTAATATTTGATGTTTCGTAAGTAAAGTGTTTGCCACAGAAATACGGCCTAGATTTCAGGCCGCACATCAGTGGCAAGCAGCTCTAGGTCCTAGAGGGATCAGCCACTCAAGTAGAACCTTCATCTTATCATAGATGAAACCTCTTGGTGGAGTGTGGAAGTATATATCTTCTGTCTCATTTCAAGAACGACTCCACCGCTCAGGTACATAACATTCATTTTATCCCTCCAGCTTATCAAGTACGAAAATAGGACCTCTTGGTGGCGTGTGGGAGTGTCTGCTCTCTCTGTCTCCTCTCAAGGTGTCGACGGGGCTAGGAGATTCATTTCTCACGATGGCGACGCTTCAAGACACTGACAAATGCGCCACTCGATGGGTAAACACGCTGCAGGGGAAGGAAGGAGGGACGAGGCCACAGTCCACTCTCCTGCAACGATAGTCCGGACTCCTGCGTGCCTATTTTGGACTCATGTGGACGTAATTTGTTCTTCGTCGATAGTTTGGATTCCTACGCCAATAGTGTGAACTCTACAAGCATAATCAGGACGACTTCTGCGTCGATAGATTGAACTGCTGTGACGGTATTCCGGACTCCTGCGATGAAAGTCGAATTCACCTCTAGAGAAATTATTACTGGGCGGAGCTGAGATAGTGGACAGGAAGCAACACGAGGACAATTAGCACTGTAACTCACATACTCAACCACCCTCCTTCACCTCCTCCTTCACCTCCTCCTTCACCTCTTCCTTCACCTCTCTCGTTGCAACGGAGTACACGAGCCAACATTTCGATGTTCCTTCTGTTGACTTACCAAGGCTCTTTCAAGGGAATATGTGTAAAATAAACAATGGTTTCTACAAGTTTTTTCGTTGGTAATCTTGAGGCTGCTGCTGCCATGGTTGGTCATAGTGCCAACGTCTGGTATTCTAAAACACACTGACTAGTAGTGCCTTCATCATAGTGCCAGACCAGTGTCAGTTTTTTTTCCCTGACGGATAAACTAATGATAAGAATAGTTTGTGCTTTAAAATACATCTTTGTCGACCACTCTTGCCGTAGTTGTTGGTTCATGGGGTTTCAAACCTCTCTACTACATGATTGTCATCAGGGATGTATGTCACCTCTTCACCACCTGTAAGAATACTTTCATAACTAAATCATGGCTTAAAGAAAAGACTCAATGAGAGTCACATTTCTCTTGATGTGCACACCCGGTTAAATTATTGGTTGGTTGCTTGATTAATAGGTATTAAATCCTTAATCCTTCTTCTTCTTCTTCTTCTTCTTCTTCTTCTTCTTCTTCTTCTTCTTCTTCTTCTACTTCTTCTTCTACTTCTTCTTCTTCTTCTTCTTCTTCTTCTTCTTCTTCTTCTTCTTCTTCTTCTTCTTCTTCTACTTCTTCTTCTATTCTTCTTCTTCTTCTTCTTCTTCTTCTTCTTCTTCTTCTTCTTCTTCTTCTTCTTGATTCGCCGGTACTCTCCCGGCCCGGGTCTTTTCCCGATGGTAACCCGGCCTTGGTTCCCTGTCGTGGGAGTATCTGAGACCTATGTCTCCCATGGGAGGAGGTACAAGTACCTCCTCATCTTCTGGGACCAACTGTCTCCAAGCATAGCCCCATTCCCGCCCTCACGGGGCTCGTAGAGAGACGCTAGGCCTCAGGTCTGCCATCTTTCCCGCCCCAGAGGGCTCGTGGGAATGGCAGTCTTGTGAGCTGCAAGTGGTAGCAAGCTCTGGCTCTGGCACCTTCCCCGCCCTAGGAGGGCTCGTGGGAGTGGTGATTAAATCCTATTGACACACGAGGGTCATCAAGGTTCCTTGTCACTTGTTTATCCCCAACCGAAAATACTTTGATTTTAAATATGTACGTAGTATAGGGATTAAAGTAAATTCTAAGCGTATATAAACTGAGGCATATACTTCCACATGTATATGCTGTGTTTTTCTCCGTGTATATATACAAGAGAATTATACACCTTAGAATATATACAAACTCTTCCATGGTTTCAAAGTCTAACTGTTGTGTTTTTAGTCCTAATTCCAGCTTGTCAGTACAGGAAACTTATTTTTTTTTCTCGTCTCTAGTCTCTTGATAAGAAACTGGTTAAGCTAGAACTTAAATTTCCTTATTGTCTATTAATTCCCCATTATTTCTGCTGGGATTAATTAGGTTGTTCTGGTCCTTAAATATAACTAATTAATTATAATGGCCAGAGTTGTTCTAATTGTGTCTGCTATTAACGGATCCTCAGGTCTAATTAGGTATTAGTTACCTAGCATACCTGACCCCTTGCTGTCTATATATACGTAACTCTCTCTCTCTCTCTCTGTCTCCCTCTCTTTCTATTTATCTATCTATCTATCTATCCATCTGCCAGATACTTCTTCAGTAAATAAACATAATTATTTATTCTCTGAAACTGATAAAAAAGTTAGGATCGTATCCCCTCCGCCCTCAGTACTCAATAATAATTAAATATTAATGAAGGGAGAAGCAGTAGATGCAAAGAAGATAGGGATAGATGCAAGGAATAGGGAGACAGATGCAAGGAATAGAGTTGGTTGAGAAATTCTGGTAAGGGAAGATGGGAGAGCGAAGGAAGGGAAGAGTTGAAAACGGTGAGTGATGGAAAGAAGATAGGCAGACAAGATAAAAAGAAAGGAAGTGGGAATAAAGAAATGAGGTGGAAGGATGTAACGTATGAGGTAATGAGAGAATATTATATATATACATATATATATATATATATATATATATATATATATATATATATATATATATATATATATATATATATACCCAAGGCACCATTTTGCCCCTTTCTCCCTCTCCTCTCGTTTCTTTCTCCTCTTCCTCTCTCCCTGCTTCTTCTTCTCCCTGCTTCCCTCATCAGTGAAGAAAAAAGACTAAGGGATTAAGGTAGAACGATAATTTAATGAGGCTGATGATCAGACGAGGAAATTATGGAAGGAACTGAATAATATGAAGTAAATGAGGATATTTTTAGGCAAGGATAACGAACTTAATGGTTGTGAGTATGATAGATAGATAGATAGAGGGATAGATAGATAGATAGATCTTTGTGTGCACAATGAGTGAACTCAAGGAAGTCTGTATTATCATGTAAGTTTGTGTTGAAACCAAAAGAGGTATACTTCTATAAATAATCTTCATCTGTTGTACCCTGGAACCGGGTACGCTCTACCCGGTGAAGGCTAGTATAAAAATTATAATCTTTCTCACCTTGATTTTTGTTGATAATGAGAAACATGTGAGGTAACTGTCCTGTTGCTCGACTCACACCCTTACATATCTCACTAGGGATAACAGTGAGTTTTACATTCAGATGTTTGGTATGTCATTGGGAAAGCCCCTTCGTCCAATATTTAACATATTAATTAAAAATGTTTGAAGCCTATAAAATAATGTGTGGATAATGTCATCTGCTGATGATGCAAATATACGTAATTAAATAAGTTTCTCCATCCATGAAATTTATTGAAAAGCTGGGCAAAATAACTAATTTCTAATTATTTACCTTATGAAAAATGGTAATTAATTAGATTCTCTCCTTGTATTGGGTGAACCAAACACTCACCATATGGATAACTGATACAAATAACCCACATTTAGTGCAACAGAATAAAACTTGATTTTTTTGGCCGTCCAGTGACCCTCCTCAGGCGCCAGAGGAGTTTCTCTAATAGACCGATTAAAAAATCGTATATATTCTTTTCTGTACTGGAGAATGTGGGTTATTCTTCTACACTAATATTCATCCTGAGACTCAGGGAACTCTTCCTTATTCTTAAGATCTCTGGCTGAATTTAGCTCAGACCTCGTAGATGAAGAAATAATTAAGACATATTAAATATTCTTTAAGCTGGGGTATTATAAAACCTTTTATTTATCAATGAATATTTCAAGTGATACAGTTTACAACAGTGACAAATAAGAAACCATGTACATCCATAATTATAAATTAGTACTTCCACATTATGAAACTTTCCTAAAAGTTATACCTATTTTCGTAAGTTTTACTGTCAGTGAAGTATATATATAATTATTTCTGCTTAAGAAATCCCTACGACGCACCAGAATAAATCAGAATAAGATTACAGCATCATAACTATAGCAGTAAATCTGATCAAGATACGAATAACATTCTTTGTCGTGTAAGAGATTTTAATCATTCTTCTGACTGATCGAGTTGCATGAAAATCTGGATTTATCAGTAAAATCTGTGATGATTTTAGGCTACGTTGACAAACTTGCTCTTGATATGATTTGCTCTAATTGTCATGTAACCATAACAACTATATTACATTAATGAAGTTGATGAAAAAGACACATGTGTAACACCAGGGCATATTTACTGATGAAAACTAAAGATACACGAGGTTTGCACATGTGTCAGATACAGGGATGAAGTGTCACCCATAATGTTTCTTGAGAGTGTAAGTGATACCTCACGAAACAGCCTCCCATCGGTTTGGTTTCCTCTGAAGTAAGACTTTATCAACATCGAATAAAGTGTCCTATTTTTAACCGAACTCAATAGCTCAATTAAATAATGCCATCAAACCACTTACAGTAATGGGTCACAATTAGGGAACATTAAACAATATATTAATTATGAATCGACGCGTCCCTTTTGTCACAAACACTTTGAGACCTGAGCCACACACACACACACACACACACACACACACACACACACACACAGTCAGTCAATGGCTTATCTGTGTTTCACAGCAGTGCTGGGAATTTGCCTTTGTTGACAATGCTAACTTCGTTTGTTTTGTCTGTGTTAAGGTAGAGTCGTGTTTGCTATGTCTGTTAGATTTGTGTTTGTTAGGGTTATTAGAAGTTCATTAGTTGTGGCTGTTATGAGTATGTTGAGCTGTACTTGTGCGATTTTCAAGCAAATGCATTTTTTTTTTTTAAAAGTTCTTCAAAGTCCAGCCCGCAGGAATAAACCTCATTACACCTGGGCGAGCAGATATGCTTTTTAGATTCGATACGCTGACTACCTCGGCAGCCCTCGTGCACGTATCACGTGCCTTGGACTAGAGACACGTACCATGATATCGCCACTAGCCTTGAAGCTCTTCAAAAAAAAAAACACAACGTACGAAGAACACACTACGTACCAATCACCACGAACGTGCGATACACCTCGAAATACCTACCAGACACCACGTACACTCACCTTTGCCATCCAGGAGGAGTAAGGCTCGTCAAAGAGAGAGCAGATCTTGGGTCTCGTCCTCTGCCACCAGGTGACGCGCCCGTTCAAGTAACTCTCTTCGTAGCCAAATTTTCTGGCTATCTCCTCCTCCGACGGTTTGTCTGTGTCGACGTCCAGCTTGTCCAGGATGGCCAGCGTGGCCTGCAATGAGCGCACTCCCATCACTGGCCGTTCAGCGCACGTACATACTACAAAAGGAAACATTGAGGGCAGCGTCATGGCAGAAGGAAATGCTAAAAGCTAAGCATTCTGAAACGTTGTCAAAGCAGAGGTATATATTAGTAACGAAACATTCTGAAAACAGCGAGTAGAAAAAGGTGTTAGTTTTCCAATAACCGGGTAATAAATTTAATTTTCTTGACATCTGGAGGGGATAAGTGTATACCAAATTGTTACGTGTTCCTTTTTTCCCTCTCGATTACCGAACGGGGGATCGAGACTCCAGCATTTCCTCGTGGCGAACGACCCGTGGTAAGGTTTGTTTGCAATCGTGTCATTAGATTTCGTGAGTCATAAGGGCTTAACGCTTCACATAAATTAATAAATAAATAAATGGATATCTGAATTTCTTTGACACCGCGAGATTGACACAGGGATTTTTAAAGTTTTTTTTTTTTTTTTTGGGGGGGAGGGGCGGGATAATTCAATAATTTTATTGGAAAGTCTGGAAAGTATTGAAAGGAGCTCGTAGCTCGTGGTAGAGAGCTCTGCTAACGACCAGAAGAGCCCTGGTTCGATTACGGGCTATTGGAGATATACAGGCAAGTCTCCCAACACTTGTCTCCCTTGTTCACTTAGCAGTGAATGGACACTTTATTAGTCAGTGGGCAGTTGTGGGCCGTATACATGCAGAGAACCCCTGTGGATCCTAACTGAAATAAGCAACACTGCTTCGCTATCGTGGGTCATCGTGCTTAACGATCTTCGCCAGTTAATAAGTCTTCCTGCGTTAGTAATCCCAAGGAAAATCTTTTCCCCTGTCCTGCAAAAAATGATTCGACCTCCTTTACAATGCGGTAAATGAGGACAACCACTTTCCTCCTAGACAACTAATTAGAGAAGAGGTCAGTTATTGAGGCTGAGAGAGAGGGAAGAGAAATGGAGAAAGTTGTGTGAAAGGGAGTGAAGTGAGGAGGAGTAAAGGGAAGTGGAGTGTGTTGGAGTGGAGTAAGGGGAGTGGAGTGTGTTGGCTTGGAGTGGAGTGGGAGAGAGTGGAAAAGAAAGAATAGAGAGGGGAAAAATAGGCGACTAACAATATTGTTCCTCCGTCCCCTCTTGTTATAAGAGTGAATAGAACAAGGGGAGAGAACAAGGATAGATTAAGGGAGCAGGACAAGAAGACAACAAGGGAAGTTAGAACAAGGGCAGAGTTTAGAACGAGAGAACAGAGCAAGGGGATAGAACATTGCGAAAGAACCAGAGGATAGAACAAGGAGATGGAACAAGGAAATAGAACACTGGGATAGAATAAGATGAGAGTGCAAGGCGATAGAACAAGATCACAATGGGATAGAACAAATAGATAGAACAAAGACAGAACGAGAGAAAAGACAAAATAATACAGAATTTTAAAAAAAAAATATTTATCAACATTTAACAATACATATATTTTCTGAAATTCTGGTTCAAAACTCTGTTCGTTCTTACCCTTTTCCCTAGGGGCTCCCGAGGAGGGTTTCAGGGGCTCACGGAACGTCGGTGGCAAGAAAATGCTTACACTCTGGGGTCCCTGAAGAGCACGTGAAGAAAAACGGGCCACCGCAATGGTACAAACACTGTATGAAGAACGATACACTTGTTAGCATTTGGGAATCTTTATTTTGAAGAAACGTTTCGCCCGCCAGTGGCTTTTTCAGTCCAATACGGAGAACAGTAGAAGAAGTAAAGGAAGAGGGGTCATGTATCTCCATAAAACAGACCAGTTTTATGTATCTCCATAAAACTCGCCAATTTTAATTGTCGTCTAAAAGACCCGGGTTCATGTTACATTAAAGAAGAAAAAAACATTTGTTTTTATGTTTAAAAAAATGCGTAATTTAAATGCAAGAAAAAACATGCAGTTTGTTGCAACGAAATTTATAGTCGTGCAAATAAATAATCTTGAAAGTATGTGTCCTGTGAGCGGGTCTTGTAAATGAGGGCCTTGTAAATTAGTCCTGTAAATGAGGGTCTTGTAAATTAGTCCTGTAAATTAGTCCTGTAAATGAAGGTCTTGTAAATTAGTCCTGTAAATGAGGGTCTTGTAAAATAGTCCTGTAAATGAGGGTCTTGTAAATTAGTCCTGTAAATGAGGGGTCTTGTAAATGAATCCTGTAAATGAGGTTCTTGTAAATGAGTCCTGTAAATGAGTGTCTTGTAAATTAGCCCTGTAAGTGAGAGTCTTTTAAATGAGGATCTTGTAAATGAGTTTCTTGTAAATGAATCTTGTAAATGATGGTCTTGTAAATGAATCCTACACGGGAGTACATGTGAAAGACAAACGGCAGAGGACACTGGAGTCCACACTGAGGCTCTCTACTCAGAGCAACTCTCTACTTCTATCTAAATTTAAGATAAATGTGTATTATTTAGGTTATCGAGGCAAGTATAGTAAAACAGAAGACTCTCACCCTACCCTTCACTCCCTTCGACCGCTGCCAGAGTGAAAACAGGGATGGGGAGGAAGGCAAGAGGAAATATATCACACTATACTGGAAAAAAATGAAATGGATTAAAGGTATGGGCAACAGCTGTTAGTTACCATTTTGTCCTAGGCACATGTCAATTTGACACTAGGCCTGTTATATGTATGTGTGTGTGTGTGTAAGGAAACACTTCGAAATGTTTCCGCCCCGCCGGGAATTGAACCCGAGCCCTCCGTGCGTGAAGTGAGAGCTTTAGCCACCAGGCCACCGGGGCTGCCTACGACTATGAGTGTGTGAACTATCTACTTCTACCACTATCACGCTCAACTTGGCTCGTCGTCAGCTGATCATCCCGACAGAGTCGCTGAAGAAACATCGGGAACATGTCGATTTCAATTTGTCAGAGGCTAGTATGAAGTTGAAAACTACGACTACTACGCACGCCGAGTGCTGCTCCAGCTGGGTCTTCAACGACTGCATTGTCTTCCAGCTTACAACTTCAGGACAAAGTTTGTTTCTCTCTGCTATAAATTATCTTTGTATAAAAACCGTACATATGTTCGCGTCCCATCATCTGCCTTCGAAGTTTCAGTCTATTGTTTCCAGTTATAGGATTATTTTACACTATCAGTTCTTCGTGTTTGAGGAGAGAGAGAGAGAGAGAGAGAGAGAGAGAGAGAGAGAGAGAGAGAGAGAGAGAGAGAGAGAGAGAGAGAGAGGGGGAGAATAGTAATTGATCAAATATTTACATGTAACCTGGGTGTTAGTAAGTGTTATTGTGTCAGAGTTCACCTGAAGATTGCGCTTATTTCTGTATTATTGAAAGTGCGCTAAACCCGTCAGGGTTCAAAGCGCTCTACATCGAGCGCTGTTTGTTACCTACAGGTTTAGCGCTTCAACCTTATAATAATAATAATAATAATAAATATAATAATAATAAATATAACAATAATATTAAATAAATAATAAAAATAAAATAAATATAATATAATAATTATAATGCTATTCCATCCCTTCACGACGCTGCCTTGATAACAGTGGTACTTGAAGCAAGCAATAAGAGTTACTTCCCTTCCAAGAATTAAAGCTGACTTCTTCCTACTCATCAGCCGCATCGGGCCCTTATATCCTGTACTTCGCAATGTTATTTACCTTGTTCTTTAAATTAACCTCAGATATTTAAAACGCTCATAAAATGTGATGTGTATAACCCTGGTATTTAAACTCATTCAGCTCCGTCCAGTTACAAAATGCTTATAATAATAACCATAATATTTAAAGGGATGGACCGGTAAGCCAGCATAAGGCCTCGGTCAGATGACTGAAAGTTCCAGCTGCGGGTCATGATATGCCTAAGACCCGCGTCAGGAAACACTTATCCTGTTTCCTGACAAGCCTAATAAGTACCTTTACAAGGCTTAAACTACCAAAGTTTAAGATATTTAAACTCACCTGTATAACTCCGACCTTTCCGCTATGACGTTTAACCTCGTTATTAAACCTAAGCCTTTTAACTCTACTCTTAAATCTTCACCGTTTAGCCCTTTTATTCAAACTAAGCCATTTAAATTCTGTGAACTTTGCTGTCTGAAACTCAACACGTCGTTTATTTTCGTCATTTAAACTCAGGTATTTAATTTGTATATTTAAATGGTTATTTAACCTGCTGCTGCTGACTGGAGGTCATGTGTTTTTCTGCTTTTGTGTTATGTGGTGTTGTGTGTTATGCGTAGTGTTACGTGTTATGTGAAGGTATTGTGTGTTACGTGGTGTTATTTTGTTATGTGGTGTTGTGTGTTATGTGGTATTATTGTGTTATGTGATGGTATTGTTTATGTGGTGTTTTTGTGCTATGAGGTGTTATTGTGTGCTATGTGGTGTTATTGTGTTATGTGATGGTATTGTGTGATGTGGTTTTATTGTGTTAAGTAGTTTTATTGTGTTACGTGGTGTTATTGTGTGTTATGTGGTCTTGCAGTGTGTTATGTGGTGTTTTCGTGTTAAGAGTTACTGTGTTATGTAAAAAAAGTATTTATTCGTAAGCCCCCCCCAAATTGTTTTTTTTTAATTTTTCACACTGACGAACGTCACTGTGATGTGTTAAATGATGCTTAAACAGACAGACAGACAGACTTACAGTTTGTGATTTGTCCAATTACAAAAAAAAATATTTAATTATAAAATAATTGTTTCGTCCGTCAAAAAAAGCAATTATCACTTTTTTGGCGTCACTGATAAAAACAATTCTCTAATGATTAGTTTTCACACACACACACACACACACACACACACACACACACACACACACACAGGGTCAGGAGCTGAGTCTCGACCCCTGCAACCACAATTAGGTGAGTACAATTAGGTGAGTACACACACACACACACACTTTGACTCTTGTGAGTGTATATAAATGTGTGTGTGTGTGTGTGTGTGTGTGTGTGTGTACTCACCTAATTGTGGTTGCAGGGGTCGAGACTCAGCTCCTGGCCCCGCCTCTTCGCTGTCCGCTACTGGGTCTCTGCTCTCCCTGCTCCATGAGCTTTATCATACCTCGTCTTAAAACTATGTATGGTTCCTGCCTCCACTATATCTTTCTCTAGACTATTCCACTTCCTGACTACTCTGTGGCTGAGTGTGTGTGTGTGTGTAAGAAATGTAAAAATCACTTTTTACTCTTTCTTTTATTAGCCAAATTAACAAACAGAAGGACAGTTGGATTTTCCATAATGCACATACAAACGACAACTCTGACGGAAAGTGGATTTGATGCGACCTTCAAATAATTTACGCAATTACGTGGGTCTGAAGAGTGGCAGACTGAGACTAATATGCCAAGCTGGAGGTAACATGTTTACCTGTGATCACTAGCCTTGTTACCCGTGATCACTAGCCTTGTTACCCGTGATCACTAGCCTTGTTACCTGTGATCACTAGCCTTGTTACCCGTGATCACTAGCCTTGTTACCTGTGATCACTAGCCTTGTTACCTGTAATATCTAGCCTTGTTACCCGTGATAACTAGCCTTGTTACCTGTGATATCTAGCCTTGTTACCTGTGGTCACCAGTCTTGCTGGTCAACGCACCTGGTGATATTTTTGTGCGCGTCTCTGAGTGCGTTACCTGCCCCGGTGATCGTCTCAGTCTAACATCCCGAATCACAAAGACACGTAGAGACGTGTCTACAAGACGTTTTGCCCACAGCAGCGAAGAAAAAGATACACTTTGCCGAGGAACTCTCACCGAGTCAACGTTTCGACGTGGATACAACGTGGATACGACGTGGTTACGACGTGGATACAACGTAGATACAGCTGTATTATAGCTTTGAAAGCTAAAGTATAGCAAGCCTTTATTAAAGCAACTTTTCGCTCACATGATTTTATAAAACAATCCTTGAGTGAAACGTTTTACTTATTATATTTATTATTTATTATTATTATTATTATTATTATTATTATTTTTATTATTTTTATAATGATTGTTATTCTTTTATTATTATTATTATTATTATTATTTTATTATTATTATTATTATTATTATTATTATTATTATTATTTTATTATTATTATTATTATTATTATTATTATTATTATTATTATTATTATTATTATTATTATTATTATTATTTTATTATGATTGTTATTCTTATTATTATTATTATTATTATTATTATTATTATTATTATTATTATTATTATTATTATTATTTTTATTATGATTGTTATTCTTTTATTATTATTATTATTATTATTATTATTATTATTATTATTATTATTATTATTATTATTATTATTATTATTATTATTATTATTATTATTATTTTTTATTATGATTGTTATTCTTATTATTATTATTATTATTATTATTATTATTATTATTATTATTATTATTATTATTTTTTATTATTTTTATTATGATTGTTATTTTATTATTATTATTATTATTATTATTATTATTATTATTATTATTATTATTATTTTATTATTATTATATTCATGTGAAAAAACTAAACCAGAAGAGGTCATACAGCGCCCAGGGAATGTGATAAAACCGGGTTTGATCTGAGGAAGGGGAAAGGATGGTTACAGTTCCTAGGATCAAGAGCACTTCACCATATATGAGGTTCCCTCCCTCGAAAAGGGAACCTCATTTCTAAAAAAAATGTATTTTATTTTTTTTTACTGTTTTTTCCCCGTGATCAAAATCTGCAGATTTTACCTTTTGTTTAACAATTATATACCGAATTTCAGTACTGAACCCCGTGTCATAACCAACCCACACGTGGTCAATGGAACAAAAATTATATCGGCTTTATATCGGCTTATATCGGCTTTGACACTGATGAGGGCTTCTGAAAGGATCGAGAAATAAAGTAATCTTCAGATGTTCTGCTTTATTTTCATTTAGTTTCGGTTTGTGACATTAACGAGTGGTTTTTTTTTTCGTTTTTTTTCTTTGGCACTAATTCTGTTTTTTTTTTTTTGTGCCCTTATTTAAAGCCTACATCACTTATTTTTCCCATGAATTAAAGGTGAAAGGTCATTTGAGCGAGGTGTTGAACCCCTGGCTGACCTGAGTGTCGCGGTGGATGGTGTAAGTCATCCAACAGCAAGGTTCCACTTGGTTCGAATCCAGGCCCCAGAACTCGAGCTCCTCCTCGAAGAGCGGTCCACACACGTTGGTCGGGTAGTGGAGTTTCCCTGTCCTGTGGAAGAGACGGAGAGGTGTACAGGTGAGTGCTTGGCTAGGACCTGTCTTATTAATACTCTCTCTCTCTCTCTCTCTCTCTCTCTCTCTCTCTTTTGCACAGGGTTTTACAAGGTTAGATTAAGGTTCCTAACTTTATTTACAAGCTAAGAGCTGTTACCAGCATCAGCTTTCTTTCTTTCTCTCTCTCTCTCTCTCTCTCTCTCTCTCTCTCTCTCTCTCTCTCTCTCTCTCTCTCTTCTCTCTCTCTCTCTCTCTCTCTCTCTCTCTCTCTCTCTCTCTCTCTCTCTCTCTCTCTCTCTCTCTCTCTCTCTCTCTCTCTCTCTCTCTCACGTCAGTCTCTGCAACTTCCAAGTGCTGACTTCACTTGAAGAGGAGTCAGTCTAGAGTTAGATATAGAGAGGGTCTAGAAGACTGAGGAGATCGTAGGAGATCCAGGCATCGTGAAGTCGGAGGTAATGAGAGGGTATCTTGGCTCATGTTGTCTACGAAGCTTTAAGGCATTAAATTGTCTTTGAAGGGAATGTGAACATTGTTCTTTTGCATATGGGAAGTACAGCTAGCACAGGACTTGCAGGTCAACACCGAGGCTATCTAATGAAATCAACTTTCTATTTTTATCTATATTAAGGACTGTTATGGACTATCATGTGCTATCTCTGTGTATTAGGGAAAGATAGAAGAGCAGTGCTCTGTTCTTGGTCTTCCTTCTAAGCCTTAAATGCCTTTTCTTTTTTCCTCCATATTCCTGTTCTTCTTCTATCTTCTTTTTCTTTTTATCCTCTTCCATTTCTTCATTTGACCAGAGAGAAAGAAAACAGTCAGGAAGGAAAATTGTCAGGCATAAGAGAAAACGAGATAAAGCAGAGAAGCAAAGAGACTAGCAACAGAGAGAACCCAACCGGTACAGATGGAAGCTTCGAAAAGCCATCAAGAATCAAGTCAAGAACGAATAGATAAAACCGAGACTGACACAGAAATCAATACGTAATTTTTGCAGTCAGAAAGATATGTGACGTGACAGAGCTACATGCAGGAAGCTACTGACGGCTCCTGTCGAAGCCACAAGAACGAGAAGTCCTTAAGGACCCACATGTTGAAGATCTGGGCGATGGAGGACTCAGAGTCCTAGGATCCACCTTCAGTGGCTGAGGATCTGAGAGACAGGGTGAGAGGGGAACATGTAGAATCTATAGATGCCAGAGAATTGATCCGAAGACCAACTTGCAGCAGACGAGAATCTGGTAAGAAGGTTCATGGACTAGCTAGTGATAGGAATCTGGGCGAAATGAGCCCAGGACCCACCTGTAGAGGGTGGAGATCTGGCTGATACGACCAAAGAGATCTCTTGTAATATTTAATTATGTGGCCGAAGGGATCTTGTAATCAGCCTTCTGTAGTAGATGATCTTGTAAAATGGAAAATAGAACCGACCTGTAGTAGGTAAAGAACTTGAAGAATCTACCTCCATCGAAGATCATGAAAAACGCCACCTAGAACCCACCTCTAGTGAGGTTCTAGGTGACTGGGAGCTAGAACCCTTCCAATAAACAAAGATATGGAAAAAAAAGAGAAGCAAAGACTCGCCTATAATGGTTAAGGACTCGAGCTAAGGTTCGCAAGGACTTGCCTGTAGTAGTTGAGAATCTGAGCGAAGACCCCTGGGTGTCTGTCGAAGAAGTACTCGTTGAGGACCGGGTCGTAGTTGGCCAACGCCTCCGTCAGTCTGGAGAGGCGGGTGGCTGGGATCTTCTTCAGTGTCGCTTTATAAGTCTCGAACCTGCGGAGGGAGAGTGTTAACCTGTGTGTAGATAAATACACAGAGTCAACACGTTTAGTGAGAGAAATGTTTCCTCACCAGAGGATTCTTCAAATGTGTTTCTTTCGAAACGTTTCCTCGGTAAATGTCATGAAAATGTTAAGAACTGTCGGTATCACCATATTTGCCACCCTACCGTCACTATCATCATACTGTCAGTATCACCATACTTGTCACTATACTGTCAGTGTCATCATACCATTCATCTCCATCATCATATTTGTCACCAAGCTGTCACTATCACCAGATTTGTATGTTTGTCATCATACTGTCAGCATCACTATACTACTTGTCACCAAGTCTGTCACCATACTGTCGGTATCACTACACTTATTATCCAGCTATTAAGTGCACGATGACTGGAAGCGCGCGCGCGCGCGTGTGTGTGTGTGTAATCCTAGCTTCTACGTCACATCCACATCATTAAATAATTTTTCCAAGTTTTCCCGTCACGCTCTTAAGAAATCATTAAAAAAAAGGCAATTAAATGCATCATCTTTACATTAAGAAAGGCCATTAAAATTACACTTTTAATTTACAATTCCAAATTACATCTGAAAATGAGATTGAGGGTTTAAGGGATATAACCCACACCATACGTCTTATGAAAAAAAAAAAACGTCCTTATGTCATAGATCATAAAAACCACTTTAGCACGCCACCAGGATTTTTCAGACTAATTTTACCGAGGAAAACTTGGCTTCTGCTTTACTGTAATTATTAAAGCTTCTAGCAAAGCTAATTTCAAATTCATTTGTTTTCGCTTAAGAGTCTTGTCACTTTAATATTTCCTCTAGTCATTTAAAAATATATATATATATATATATATATATATATATATATATATATATATATATATATATATATATATATATATATATATATATATATGAATGGAAATAAGAAAATTGCTGGCAAAGCTGTTCAGATTTGCTACGAATCCTTCGCCAGGAGAGAGTAAATGAAAAAAATAGATTAACATTGGAAAAACGTAGCACAATCTTAGCTTATATCAAGAGAATTGCATCATGGGAGAGAAAGAAATGAAGGTAGCAAAATATAGGAGCAAAGTTGGAAGTTACAAACACACAAGAGTTATGAGGATGTTAGGAAATACTTCTTTGGCCTTTGAATGGTGATGTAGCGGTATGACCTGGACATTGAAGTAGTAGAGGCTGGAGCCATACATAGTTTTAAGAATGGGTATGATAAGGCTCAAGCAGCTAGGAGAAAGTAAACCCGTCAGCGGCCAGTTGAGAGGAGGGGTCAGGAGATAAGACTTTTTCCCTGTAACCACAAATAGGGGAGTACAAACAGGCGAGTACAGAACGATCAGCAGACATTTTAAGGCTTCGATTCTCGGCCGCAGTGAGGCGTAAGATACAGCACTGCAACAGGCCTACTGGCCTATGCTAGGCAGGTTCAACTCACACACACCCACTCATGTACTTGTCTAACCAATTTTTAAAACTATCCAAAGTTTTCGCACGGTCAGGTCCCATTATTCCTGCTGCCCATCTTCACCTAGCAGAAAACAGGAACCTGGGTGTTAGTAAACTGTCGTGGGTTGAATCCTGGGGAGAAGATCAAAAGTGTTATGTAATACATTAATAATAATAATACTAATAAGACATTAATAATAATAATAATAATAATACATTATTAATAATAATAATAATATAATAATAATTTAAATAATAATATAATAATAATTTAAATAATAATATAATAATAATTTAAATAATAATAATAATAATAATAATAATAATAATAATAATAATAATAATAATAATCTAAATAAAAAAAATGATAATCGCAAAAACCGAAAAATTACAAAAATATTTAATTACAAAAATTAGAAACCACTAAATCCAAAAATAGGCAATGATAGAAATATGTCGTCACATAAAATAGTCATTTACAAAAGTAATCCATCACAAAAAATAGGCTACGGGAAAAATAGGTATACCCAAAAAATAGGTCATTATAGAGAAATGGGTTGTCACGGAAATGGGCCATTATAGAGTAATAGGTAGTCACGGAAGTAACCCATTATACAGAAATGGGAAGTCACGGAAATAGGCCATTATACAGAAATGGTTAGTCATGGAAATAGGCCATGGCAAAAAAAAAAATAGAAAACAAGGAATCACAGAAATAGGTGGACAGAGGAGAACGGTCCGCGTCTCACCTTATTCCTCCAACGTTGAGAATAATTCGGTTCTCCCCGTCCATAGTGTTAGCGTGGGTGTGTACCTGTCATCACGACTCCCTTGTGGTGCGTTTACCCTTCTGGTTCACCATCCTCCCTCAACAGCAAGATCACCATCACCACCACCACCGCCATCGTCTCCTTCACCACCTCCATCACCACCACAGCCGCCACCTCCACCACCACAGCGCGCTCTCACTCCTATCGGCCATGCTGTGACAGAGACAAAACAGTGGATGAGTGGTGAGGAGATGTATGCACTGAGTGTTTAACAGTGAATATTTATCATCTGGAGTGTTAAAAGGATGAGATATTTATCATCCTGGAGTGTTTAACGTTGAATATTTATCATCCTGGAGTGTTTAAAAGTTAATATTTATCATCCTGGAGTGTTTAAAAGTGAATATTTATCATCCTGGAGTGTTTAATGGTGAATATTTATCTTCCTGGAGTGTTTAAAAGTGAATATTTATCATCCTGGAGTGTTTAATGGTGAATATTTATCATCCTGGAGTGTTTAAAGTGAATATTTATCATCCTGGAGTGTTTAAAAGTGAATATTTATCATCCTGGAGTGTTTAAAAGTGAATATTTATCATCCTCGAGTGTTTAATGGTGAATATTTATCATCCTGGAGTCCGTACTGATGATTATCGATCTTTTCGGTGTGTGTGTAATGAGAAATGTAGATCATCTTTGAATATTTAATAATGAATATTGATCGTTCTAAAATACGTTCAGTAGCTGAAATACGCGCTCGCACACACACACACACACACACACACACACACACACACACACACACCACGACTTTCAACATACCCTGTTCATCGTCTCAAGGGATGGGCAATTTCTCTCGGAATGGTTCCTGTGGGTATTGAGATGCCAATCCACAAGACACACGGACGCATAACACGGACACGAGGACACATAGCTAGGACACAAGGACACACAACTAGGACACAAGGACACACAACAAGGACACCTAATGGTGTTCTCTAATCTATTTCTCAAAAGAAAGCGACTTCATCTCTTAATTGATAGCCAAAGCTTTCAGTTTACTGATAAATGAAGCTATGTTTTTTTTCGATTCAGTGGGTTCATTGATACATGAATCTTTCTATTGGCTAATAGATAAAGCTTTCTATTCATTGATAGCTAAAGCCTTCTATTCGCTGATATATAAGGCCTTGCATTTATTAATATATAATGCTTTCAATTCAATGATAGATAATGTCAGCTATTTAGTAAAAGACTAAGCCTTCAACTGGACATCGTTGTTGTTTTGCATCAAAACTAATTGAGGAACCTCACCAGGTTAGCATAAATGATGTCAGCATTATTCAGCATTATTAACGAACGAACGAATGTCGTGATGTTAGGAGCGATTTTCGTGTTTGGCGACACTGTCGTTGCTTATTAATCTACGCCTGTGAAAAAAGCACTGCGTAAACACTCTATTCTCCCAAATTTTAGCGTTATCTGCTCTGTTTTCTTAGCCACGATAAAAACAAGAGTTAAACAATAGGTAAGAGGAAAATTAGGACGACGTTTCGATCAGTTCTGGAGCTTCGTCTAGTCACAAGTGAGGAGAGGAACGTAGAGAAGAACTGAAGGGAACACGATAGGAGAGGCGGATGAAGGGAGTAATAGTAGAAGTGGTAGTAGCAGTAACTGCGGGAACGAAAGGTAATCAGGCTTTGATCCAAGGAAGTGGAAGATAGCTTTAATATCTTGGTATAAGAAACTTGAGCCGTCATCAAGACAGTCCTCCACTGAGGTTGAGACTGGTTCAAGAACACTAAATTGTCTCCCAGAGTTGATGAAAATTATGACTTTCTTGGAATTATTCTTCAAAATTGAAAAAAAAAAAGATAACTTTCTTGAAATTACTGTCCAGAATTGAAGAAAAATATAACTTTCTTGGAATTACTGTCCAAAATTGAAGAAAATTATTACTTTCTTTTGGAATTAGTGTTCTCTGAGATTAATAACCCAAGATAACTCAAGATAACCCAGGATAACTAAGCAGTGTGTCCTATTTCCATTGGAACCCTTTTTTGCGGCCAATAACAGCTGGCGAACACCCAGGTACCTACTTACTGCTAGGTGAACAGGGGAAACAGGTTGGTAGGTGACTTGGAGTTACACCTCAACTCACCCCGAGGACTCTACCCGGGTGCTGTAGGTTGTGTGGCGAGTGCTTGCCGCTGGGTAGGTGGGTCAACCACTTGGTAAGTGGGTATAGGTGGGTCAACCACTTGGTAAGTAGGTACAGGTGAGTCAACCACTTGGTAAGTAGGTACAGGTGGGTCAACCACTTGGTAAGTAGGTAGAGGTGGGTCAACCACTTGGTAAGTGGGTATAGGTGGGTCATCCACTTGGTAAGTAGTTACAGGTGGGTCAACCACTTGGTAAGTGAGTTCAGGTGGGCCAACCACTTGGTAAGTGAGTACAGGTGGATCAACCACTTGGTAAGTGGGTACAGGTGGGTAGGTGGTAGGTGGGTGGCACTTCTAGTTCCCTTGAGCTCTCAAACCGAGTTGGGAAGCCAAAGTTCGTAAAGACTTTGAGAGGGAAATGAAATTACCAGCGGCGGCCCTGTTGGCACTGTTGTGCAGTTGTGGCGGCACTGTTGGCACTGTTGTGAGGTGGAGGCACTGCTGTGTGGTTATGGCGGCACTGATGGCATTATTGTCACAGTGGTGCAGTTGTAATGGCACTGTTATTACTGTTGAGCGGTTGTGGCGGCACCGCTGGCACCAATGACACAGTGGTGTGATAGTTGCACTGGCCTCTCTCAGTACACTGGTTTGATGTCTTGGCAAAGGCACTTGCTAGTGGAAGAATTTATGTTAAACACATACGGATTTAGCGCATGTAAAAACAATAATTATTAGTATTATTATTATTATTATAATAATTATTTTGGATGAATTAACTGTTATATATTCTAACTGCTGGAGGACGTAACTATCTGCTGAACCAACTAACTGCTGGACTATCTAACTAACTGCCGGTCATACTAGCAAACACTAAACCATCTACTATCTAACCCAGGAAAGCAAACATATCACAACTTAGCAAACAACTTAGCACAGTGTTCTCGTCATTTCAGTGGAATCTTTCAAGACTGTGGCCAGCAACTTCAGATGCGGTTTTATCAGTGCAGAATTTATGTAAAGATATTTTCAGATTTCGCATTATTTTCAGATTTTATATTATATATTTTAGTAGAGTGAGGGGAGGGAAGCCTTTACCTCTTTTATGCCTTTTAAATCTCCGAGAGATATATTATTTCACTGTTTTTCTCACTATAAGTATGTCTCACTATATTTTTTTCACTGTTTCTCTTCGCTATCTCTCACTCTCTGTCAGTTTCCCTCCCCTATTATCTTTTTCTCTCATTTTTACCCTTCTCACTATCTTCTTCACAATTTACTTTCCACAGTTTTTTGTTATCTTACCGTCTATCTGCCTCATTATCTATTTTCCTCTCTATCTGTTCTTCCTTACTACCAGGTACGCTTCGCTTTTAATTTTATTCCCATAGTTCAGATATTTTATTCATAATGCACACCGATCCTGTTGTAACAATAATAATAATAATTAATAATAATAATTGAAATAGCAATAATAGTTACAAAATAATAATATCGATGATAATATAAAAAATAATAATATCGATGATAATATCAATAATAATAATATCGATGATAATATCAATAATAATAATATCGATGATAATATCAATAATAATAATATCGATGATGATAATATTGATGATAATAATTACTATTTATAATAATAATTATTTCAAAAATTCCAGTACAAACATTTTATAACCCACTACGGAAAAACTTTTTAATAAATCACACACACACACACACACACACACACAGCCACAGAGTAGTCAGGAAGTGGAATAGTCTAGAGAAAGATATAGTGGAGGCAGGAACCCTACATAGTTTTAAGACAAGGTATGATAAAGCTCATGGAGCAGGAAGAGCAGAGACCCAGTAGCGGACAGCGAAGAGGCGGGGCCAGGAGCTGAGTCTCGACCCCTGCAACCACAATTAGGTGAGTACAATTAGGTGAGTACACGCATGCACGGAGGGCGGCGGAAACATTTCGAAGTGTTTCCTTACACACACACATACAATAGGCCTAGTGTCTAATCGACATGTGCCTAGGACAAAATGGTAACTAACTAACACACACACACACACACAGACCATTTTTGAAGACGTTTGCGTGGCTCCACCTTGGAAAAAAACTAAACTGAGACAGAGGTAAGACAGTGTGCATCTTGCCCCCGTTGATGGCGAGCGTAACTCAGAGGAATCCAGGAGGAGGATCAGTGATGGAAGGAAGAATGTGCTACAGTGGTCTTCCTCTCCCTGTCTCAAGATGGAGCAGTCAGATAGATCACTTCTAGAGAGAGAGGGATGTTCTGTAACTGTTACTTCTTTGCTCAAAATGGAGCAGCCATAGAGAGATAGCCACTAGAGAGATGATGATCCTTGAAAGTTACTGTCTCAATAAAAATCAGCATTAGAAAGCTCTCTCTTCAGAGAGATCTTCCAGCCTTCACGGGTATACATCAACAACATGTCCAATGAAAAAGCCTTGATCAAATTGGACTTTGACAATGTTTTCAACTCAGTCAGAAGGGATGCTGCTCTCCAAGCAGTTTCTAGGTACTTCCCTTCCCTCTATCCCTTCATAGAATCGTGTTATAGTGTGGCTTCTAAACTATTGTTTGGGGACCATGAAATTGACTAGTGTGAGCGTGTGCA
>WNWK01001418.1:117500-142500 GCA_009830355.1 Cherax destructor
GGAGGGGGGAGGGAGACTGAGAAGGCACTGGAGGATAGGGAGACTGTGAGAGGGCAGTGGAGGATAGGGAGGGAGGGAGACTGTGAGAGGGCAGTGGAGGATAGAGAGAGAGGGAGACTGTGAGAGGGCAGTGGAGGATATAGACTGTGAGAGGGCAGTGGAAAGAGGGGAGATGGGCAGAGGAGAGAAAGCTGAGAGGTACAGGAGGAGATATGGGCACAGAAGAAGAGAGGGAGAGGCAGGGAAAATATGAAGGGTGGAACACAGAGAGAGAGGCGCACAAAGACGGAAGATAGGCACCGAGAAAGAGAGGAAAGAGGCAGGAGACAGGGGAAGAGAGAGAGAAGCAGGAAGAAGGGTACTGAAAGCTCTCCTTCAATCTTCGAACACAACATTTAACAGAGGTTCGTAAGACAGGTAAGTCGAGTCACCTGGCACGGTAAATGTGCCGTGACCTGCCAGGTGGAAGACGCTGTCTCCTACCTTCAAGATTCATGTGGCTTTAGCAGCTTAACAGTCCACCTGTGACAATAATTTTAAGCAGATCCAACACTATCACAATTTGTAAGCAAAGAAATGAACTGGGCCTCCAGTCTGTGTTAGAATGCCACAGCTAAATACCTTTTTGCCACTAAATCTTTGAGAAGCAACGCACACAACATTTTTAATGGTGATATTAAAATTACATTTAATAAAAGGCAGCATCAGAAAAGAAGCTGGAATAATGTAACTGTTAAAAGCTAACATTATTAACAACTGCATAATATGTCATACAGGAAGGACATTAAAGCGAGTCCTTAGTGGGAGAAAGGTGAGATAATGTTATCTGAACATTTGTAATGAGGAGAGACTACCTTGCTAGTAACAGCCTGCCTACTAAAGCAGGTTTTAGAGAGATGAGGACCCACCTCTGGAGCTTTTAGTCGTATGACCGAGGCCTTCAGCTGGCTTACTGGTCCACCCCTTGGAAAAATTAAAGGTAACATCATATGATGTTGGTACTACAACAGAATTACACTGGATAAAAAGCATGTTTATGGTAAGAAAGTTGGACACTGAAGAGTGGAGGCAGTTGTAGCCATGACAGGTTGATATAGCTGAGTGATGTCACTCAACTAACAACTGAGTGATGTCACTCAACTAACAACTGAGTGATGTCACTCAACTAACAACTGAGTGATGTCACTCAACTAACAACTGAGTGATGTCACTCAACTAACAACTGAGTGATGTCACTCAACTAACAACTGAGTGATGTCACTCAACTAACAACTGAGTGATGTCACTCAACTAACAACTGAGTGATGTCACTCAACTAACAACTGAGTGATGTCACTCAACTAACAACTGAGTGATGTCACTCAACTAACAACTGAGTGATGTCACTCAACTAACAACTGAGTGATGTCACTCAACCAACTCAACTAACTGAGTGATGTCACTCAACTAACAACTGAGTGATGTCACTCAACTAACAACTGAGTGATGTCACTCAACTAACAACTGAGTGATGTCACTCAACTAACAACTGAGTGATGTCACTCAACTAACATAAGAGGTGAATTACACCTTACATAAACAGAAGTGACTTACAACCAACACAGATACCAGAGTTTCCAAGAAACATGGTCATAGAATTTCGCATCACTTTCAGTGCCACGTATCATTAACTGCAGTGGAAAAATAAAGGAAGAGGAAGATAGAAAGGAGAGGAGTGAGAGAAGGGAAGGGATGAATATAGGGGAGAAAGGAGGAAAAAGAGAGGACGAGTGAGGGGAAGAGAGAGGAGTGAGATAAAGGTAGGGGTGAATAGAGGGGAGGAGTAAGGAAAGGGAGTTAGAAGAGACAGGAGTAAAGAGAAGATAGAGGGTTGAGAGAAGAGTGAGGTGATGGGGATGGAGGTGGAGTAAGGGATAAGGATGGAGGGGGAGGGAGAGTGAGATAATGGGAGAAGTGAGGGAGGGAAAGACGTTGAAGCTTGAGGGCCAGAATGAGAAAGTCAACAAGATTATCACATGTGAGGCACTCACGCTGGCACAATGGCACTCATCTCAGGCTCTGGCAGCAGCTGTGTCAGGGCCACAGGCGTCCACAGGCACTCTTAACATAAACCAACCTTGTTTAGCCATGTCAGTAGAGCTAAATTTTCCATTTTTTTTCTTCCTAAGCAAACGGGTCGTGTAAGCAATTATTACTTGGCATCAGAAGTCATTTTTCAAAATTACAGAACGTAATTCATGGCAGCAACCCTAAAACTCAAAAGACTAATAATAGAATATATATATATATATATATATATATATATATATATATATATATATATATATATATTGTGTGTGTGTGTCGTACCGAATAGGTATAATTTGAGATTTTGGCTTAAATAGCAACGCTCTTCTTGCCGAATAAGACAAGCGAAAAATTGTGTATGCAATAATTACGCAAAAATCATTCTGAACCTAACGAAAAAAAAAAATTCATTGTGTATGTTTTTTATTAACTTATTGTAAACTTAGGTAAAATATATTTAGTTGGATTAGGCTAAATTAAATTGCGCTTGTTATAATAATGTTAGGTAAGTTTTCTCAGGTTCTTTTGGTACAAAATTATTAATTTCTACATTAGCTATATATATATATATATATATATATATATATATATATATATATATATATATATATATATATATAAAGTTGCTGGTTTTAATTTAAGATATACAACGCTTGGGTCGTGTAGCCAGGGAGACCAGTATCTCTCCTCTCAGTTTTGACCGTGACATACATATATAAGTGCCAGGGAAGCAGTAGGGCGTCACATGACCCACGATAAGCCAGGTAACTTTTGCTAACTCTACGATAGCCCAAAGAAGCAACTTCGTTAATTTCACTAAGGAGAAAAGTTAGCCAAGTCCAACCCAAAAAATATTTCCTCCCCTTTTTATCCTTGCGCTTTTTTCAGTCTTTTTTTAGACAGCGTCGTCTGGATAATTTCTTGTAGCAATGCGTTTTTGACGGCGTTCCTTTGACAGTTACTTATTGATGCAATCAGTTAAATCACTCTGGGTGATTGATGGATTGATTACGTCAATCTACTTCTCCATTTCACTCATCTTCCAGCAAGACTGACGTCTTCACGAGTGTGATTTATCTCTGTATTCGACTGTTGAAACCTGCAGCGCAGGCGAACAGTTTCTCAACTTAAGATTTCACTTGCTGTTCATGTGTCTTAATCATTAGCTTGTTGGTACGGTAAACCATTTTTAATATGATAGCTTTACCGTGATGAGCATAAGGAGGGAAAGAACTCCTGGATGAACTACGATATGGATACGAGACTCGGAAAAGTGAGTTAAGATGGAAGGTTGTTGACACTGGAGGCGCAAAACTCGGGCGGCGCAAAACACGGGCGCAAAACACGGGCGCAAAACACTGGCGCAAAACACGGGCGCAAAACAGGAAAAAAGAGAAGACGTGATGAACACGTTATAAAAGGTCGTGAAATAATGGATAAAGAAGACTGCTTAATACATGCAACATGAGAACGAAATTTGTATTTGTAGAAAAAGTGAAGCAGAGAGAATGCGAGTAATTTTTTCTTCACTTTTTGAACGACCAATGGAACGTATTGAAAGAGGAAGTATTAAGTACTACAACTATTTGCAAGCTTTAATAAATACGACAAAAAATATACTGAAGACAGGACAACACAAGCATAACTCTGCTGCTTAACCAGGTAATAACACACACACACACACACACACACACACACACACACACACACACACACACACACACTGCATTAGGAGCAGCTGACACTAGAATGTTTTCTTTCAAAACCACCATAAAAACATTACGATGACACTTTGAAATGTGCGTATAAAAGTCCGTAGAGTTAATGAGTGAAAACAGTGAGGAGGACGCAGGAGACAAGTGTGAGTGACGGATTAATCTCTGGCAATTAACATTCTTAATTATTGGTTGTGTTATTAGTTGCTATCATTGTTTGCCGATGGTATCTACCAAATGTGTGTGTGTGAGAGAGAGAGAGAGAGAGACAAAGAGAGAGGGCTTGTACATATATATATATATTGTCGTGCCGATTAGGTAAAACTTGCGATTTTGGCTTAAATAGCAACGCTCTTCTTGGCGAATAAGGCAAACGAAAATTTGTGTATTCAATAATTTCGCAAAAATCATTCTGAATATAACGAAAAATATATTTCATTGTGTTTGTTTATTATTAAATTATTGTAAACTTATCTAAAATATATTTAGTTGAATTAGGCTAAAATAAATAACTCTTATTATATTAAAGTTAGGTAAGTTTCCTAAGGTTCTTTTGGTACAAAATTATTAATTTTTAAATTAACATAAATGAGAAAAAATATATCTTTATATATATAAGAGAATTTTTTAAAAAAGGACTTAATTTTAAGTGAGTTCTTGCTAATTGACCAGGTTTACCTATTCATCACGACAATATATATATATATATTTTTTTTTTTTTTTTTTTTTTTTTTTCAACAAGTCGGCTGTCTCCCACCGAGGCAGGGTGACCCAAAAAGAAAGAAAATCCCCAAAAAGAAAATACTTTCATCATCATTCAACACTTTCACCACACTCATACATAATCACTGTCTTTGCAGAGGAGCTCAGATACGACAGCTGAGAATAGTCCCTCCCAGCTGTCACTATCTCAGACCCCTCCTTTAAAGTGCAGGCATTGTACTTCCCATTTCCAGGACTCAAGTCCAACTAAATCAATTAACTGGAGACTTTTTATATTAAAGTCCAGGGTTTATTCCCTGGACCTCAGCAATGAGAGTCGCTCCTCTCACCGCTGGGCAACGGCGACAAGACTATATATAACACATTGATCGTCTCCCACCAATGCAGGGTGACCCGAAGAAAAAGAAAAAACACGTTCACCGTCATTCATTCATGCACTGTCTTGCCAGCAGCAAGACAGTGAATGTCAGGATATTCAGAATGGTTTTCAAGGAAACAGGAAAAAAATTAATTTGCTCTCAACTTGCCTGGCAAAAGAAAACCTTGCTTTCAATTTCGCTTAATGAATTAATACAATTTTAGTCTCCAAAAATCCGTATCGTTTGGAACTGAATTGCGTTTTATCGTTTATAGGAATTTTCAAGACTTTGTTTTTAATATTCTGAAAGGTCTCCTGGCATCGTTAGTTGCTTTAGGTGAATGTACTGAAGCCAGAGGCAACGCAGTGATAGCAACACCGGTGGCAACGCAGTGATAGCAACACCGGTGGCAATGCAGTGATAGCAACACCGGTGGCAACTCTGTGATAGCAACACCGGTGGCAACGCAGTTATAGCAACACAGTTGCTATAACAGTTCTCTTCAAGGCACAGCAGCCACAGCAGCCACAGCACTCTGCTGTAATTGTCAACAACTCCGAGCAGATAAATACATTCTGCACTTCTCTGTAATCTTCAGCCCAAGGTTGAATTTGCCCTGTTGCTTTACTTGGTATAATTATCTATATTAATTTGTAAACTCTACAAATAATGTATGATGATGCCGTAATGATGACAAACAAGAGTGAAAAACAATGAACATTAAATAAATGAATAGGCAATAAATTAGAATAAATTAGAATCAGCCATGGGGAAAAATCTTCTGGCTGAACATTCTTTAAATCCAAGAAGTGTGTATCTCTGAGTGTACATAACCTCGTATATCCTTAAGTGTATATAACCTCGTATATCCTTCAATGTATATACACCGAGAGTTATGTATATCTCACTGTATATACATACATGTGTGTGTGTGTTTGTGTGTGTTTATGTGTGTGGAGACCATGATTTTTTTTAATTAAGTGAATATTAGAGATACTTGTGGATGACTCGGAGGAGAAGTAGACTGCTTGAGAGACGTACAGAGATATAGGGAGATAGATAGTGATAAAGAGAGATAGACAATGAAATGCAGATATAGACAATAGTATATGGCGATAGACAGTGATATACAGAGATAAGGTAGGTAAGGTTCGTCAGGAAACACGACAAGTGTTTCCTGACGCGGGTCTTAGATACTGACCCGCCGTTGGAGCTTTTGGTCATCTGACCGAGGCCTTCCGCTGGCTTACCGGTCCATCCCTTTAAAAATTAATGGTTATTATTATAACCACTTTTTTATAGAGATATAAAATGATATATAGAGAAAGGCCTTGATATAGAGTGTTTCAAGAAATGGGTGTGGTAGTTTGAGATAAGATATATGAAGAGAAACACAAAGAGGGAGAGAGAGGGAGAAAGAGAAATAGCAACACCACAAAGAGAAGTGTAGCCAGCTAGAGGGAACATTAGAGAAGTGTTCTTCTTTAGTTGATATTTCTCCTTCCTTCTACTCTCTCTCCCTCTTTCTCCCTCTCTCTCCATCTCTCTTTCTCCCTCTAACCCTCTCAAACCTTGTACCCCTCACACTCCTTTTCTTTTTCTCTCTTTTTACCCCTCTTCTCCCCCTCTTTCCCTATCCCTTCGTCCTTTTCCCCCTCTCCCTTTTATCTCCCCATCACTCTTTCTTCTTTCCCCTCTTCCCATGTATCATCTCCCCCTCTCTCTCCCCGTTTTATGCTTTCAATCCGCTTTCCGTCTTTATTCCATTCCCCTTTCACTATCCTCTCTCTCCCTCCCCTCCTCTCTCTCTCTCTCTCTCTCTCTCTCTCTCTCTCTCTCTCTCTCTCTCTCTCTGTCTGGTTTTATCGCTGTTCTCTTTTTCGACTGGTAGTTAAAATATATGAGGAGAGGAGAATTACTGATAAACAAGGTGGGAATGATGGAACGGATGAAGATACACAGAGAATGTAGAAGAAAACTTTGACGAATGGACGAAGACAGAAACATAGAGAGGATGAATAAAATAAACAAGAGGGGTAGAGAGAGAAAGCATGAATATTCGAGTAAAAGAAAGAAAAAGGGATAAGTATAAAGAAGAGGAACAGGGAAACACACACATACATACACACACATACACACACATACATACACACACACACACACACACACACACACAAGCGATCAACAAAGCACAACACCCTCTAGGGGGAATAACTGAGGTTGCTGTAGGCCTTTCGCGTTGCAATTGCAAACGCTTCTTCAAGAGCGTAGCGATGTATTAATGGAATTCAGGGGCTCCCAAGCAGGTGTGTCCTAAGACACTGTCCAGCAGTGGCTGTATCTCAGGACACAGTCCAGCAGTGGCTGTATCTCAGGACACAGTCCAGCAGAGGCTGTATCTCAGGACACAGTCCAGCAGGGGCTGTATCTCAGGACACAGTCCAGCAGTGGCTGTATCTCAGGACACAGTCCAGCAGTGGCTGTATCTCAGGACACAGTCCAGCAGGGGCTGTATCTCAGGACACAGTCCAGCAGAATTCGTGGACTCTTCTTATACAACAACCATTATTTCTTAAAAAAACACACAGAGAACAATCATTGTAGTCGTCTGCGAAAATCAATCTGAACATCACGAAATTTCTTAGGTTAGATTGAATTAACTTAGAGTAAGTTTGGTTAGTTTTGGACTCTCCTGGTCGCTCTGTCATCTCATATTCTCCTCTCCTAACTAAGCCAACCAAGTTTAAATTATAATGACTAATGCATAACTAATTTATCTACTGAGAAAACGCAAAACTAAAACAGTGATACGCGTATCAAACCTGACGTTCAATTTGTCGGTCAGACAGCAGGGGAGATGTAAGTTCATTACTCCAGCTGGGTAATCAAAATTATGTTTTTTTTCCTGTGTGAGGGAGAGAAATTAACAAAAATATTTTTCCTATGGTGTGTTCGTGATGAAGGCATCTAGTCGCTTCTAGTTTCTCACGACGAGGATTAGTTTCTCACTGTGAGCTCTCTCTCTCTCTCTCTATCTATCTATCTATCTATCTATCTATCTATCTATCTATCTACTCTCTCTCTCTCTCTCTCTCTCTCTCTCTCAAAACTTCGTCATATTCACTTAACAGACTTTATCTCCTCCATCTCAGTATTTTTTTCTTTTAAGATCTAATATAATATCTCAAGTTTTGAAAATTCTTTATTAACGACATTAAGAATTTAGACAGTGACGAGGCTAGAACCTGTGTTGTCACAAGCCTCTTATCAGCTCTCCCTCAAGCCGTTCTTCATCACATGTGATGACCTCCCACCCAGAGGCCGGTCACAGACCTTGCCAGGGGTCACAGACCTTGCCAGGGGTCACAGACCTTGCCAGGGGTCACAGACCTTGCGAGGGGTCACATACCTTGCCAGGGTTCTGAAAGCTGTCGAAACCTTACGAGTATGTACGTGTAATTGGCTAAAATAGTACACAGTAGGTTCGACTCTCGTCACACACCTTGAGTATTATACATGTAAATTTTAAAATACTGAAATATAATTCGCTAACGTGTATTGGCTTCAAGTGTACTCTTATGATTCGAACCTCGGTTAGATTCCCCGTTCATATATTTAATTTTATCTTTAAAATTAAATTATTTATTTCAAATGACGAGACATTTCTTGGACTTATTTGTAAAAATATTGTCATGTGTAAAATGCCGTTATAGTAATGAGGGGCTCTTGGTTCAAGGAATTGGAGATATCTTCCCTTTTCTTTGATCAAACTTGTGTTCGTTGCCTCCCATTTCCCGGGTGCTATATGACCCCCTAAGCGTTTAGCGTTCCCTGGTGACGGTCACATCGTCACCCTTATAAACTTTGTGTAATCTTAAAAATAATAATTCTCTAACTTGAAAAGACTATTGTGTATCTGACACAAGTTCTAAACAGTTCCTGTTATACTACCTATTTCCTATGGTTTTACCTCGTTCCTATTATTCCTAGTTCCTATTATTCTATCAATTTCTTCTTAGTCTCCCTATTTACTCTTATTCTTCCAGTTTCTTCTTATTCTTCCAGTTTCTTCTTATTCTTCCAGTTTCCTCTTATTCTTCCAGTTTCCTCTTATTCTTCCAGTTTCCTCTTATTCTTCCAGTTTCCTCTTATTCTTCCAGTTTCCTCTTATTCTTCCAGTTTCCTCTTATTCTTCCAGTTTATTCTTATTCTTCCAGTTTCCTCTTATTCTTCCAGTTTCTTCTTATTCTTCCAGTGTCCTCTTCTAAACAGTTCCTCCTGGTTCCTGTTATAACCAAGATAAGTCGTAATGAACGGCAGTAGATGACTAAACAGAAGAATGCACAGGGATTCGAACCGTGGTTTTATTATTATTCTTGGTTGTACGCAAGTATTAAAATTGTAAATCCCAGAGCCACCACAATATTCCCATTTGCGCTTTCCGCGTTTCAGTTTTTAAAATCAAACATGAAAGGCTTTAACTCGCGGTTCCAGGATTTGTTGCGCTGTTCCAAAATTAGATATGTAGTTCCAGAACTCAGTTCAGGCTGACGGGGATGACCTGTTTAACAAGATTCAAGACCACCTTTCTGTTGCCGGATTGATAATAGCGACCGGAGTTTCGTCTGGGTTGATGGGGCTTTGATGTGTGTGTGTACTTGTTTATTTGTGGTTGCAGGGGTTTAGTCACAGTTCCTAGCCCCACTTCATCGCTGATCATCACTAGTTCCACTCTCTCCCTGCTCCAACACCTTTATCGTACCTCTTCTTAAAGGTACGTATAGATCCTGTGTGTGTGTGTGTGCGCAGTCAGTCTCTCGACAAGTGGTCCTGTTTTTGACAGCTCAGTGAGGAAGGGTTTTGGTTGTTTTCTTAAAGAACACTATATCTCTGCCTGTCTGCTTGTCTGGCTTTCTCTCTGATTGTATGTCATTTCTGGATGTATGTCGGTATGTCTGAGTTTATGTCCGTGTTTTTGTATTTGTTTGCATAGGCGTTTGTTATGTCACTTCGCCTCTCTGAAACTCTGTTTATCTTCCTGTCTGTATTTCTGTGTGTGTGTGTGTGTGTGTGTGTGTGTGTGTGTGTGCGCTAGGTGCCCCGGGAATCGATCCTGGGCGCTCTCAGACTAGAGCCTCTACACTAACCACGTAGCTAGGAATGTTAGTCCTTCTCAACCTTCTTGACTGCTGAAACGTTTGTGAAGGTTCCATTTGCTGCAGTTGCAGCTTATACTCATGTTGGTGATGCTGTTACTGCTGCTGCTGCTACTGTTACTGTTACTGCTGCTTCTACTGTTGCTGCTACTGTTACTGCTGCTGCTTCTACTGTTGCTGCTACTGTCACTGCTGCTGCTACTGTTACTGCTGCTGCTAATGTTACTGCTGCTGCTACTATAGCTGATGATGTTACTGTTACTGCTGCTGCTACTATAGCTGCTGATGTTACTGTTACTGCTGCTGCTAATGTTACTGCTGCTGCTACTATAGCTGCTGATGTTACTGTTACTGCTGCTGCTAATGTTATTGCTGCTGCTGCTACTATAGCTGCTGATGTTACTGCTGCTGCTACTGTTACTGCTGCTGTTACTGCTGCTGCTGCTACTACAGCTGCTGATGTTGATGTTATTGCTGATGCTATCCACTTCGCTATTCAAAGCAAACTCAACACTATAAATTATTATAAACTGAAATATTATAAACTGAAGAGTCACTCAGTCCTCCTCCTCTTTATCCTCGTCCACTTCCTCCTCCTCTTTATCCTCGTCCACTTCCTCCTCTTCCTCTTTATCCTCGTCCACTTCCTCTTCCTCCTCCAGATTCTTATATTTGTTTAATAGAAATAAAATGCGTGTGTAGCTCCTTCAGTGTACAAGTTCATCTGATATTGATACTGACTGGGAGTACCTCCAACACTGCCTCCAACACTGCCTCCAACACTGCCTCCAACACTGCCTCCAACACTGCCTCCAACACTACCTCTAAGACTCCAACACTGCCTCCAACACTGCCTCCAACACTGCCTCCAACACTACCTCCAAGACTCCAACACTGCCTCCAACACTGCCTCCAACACTGCCTCCAACACTAGGTTAATGTCTCCCTCTATACACCTGGGAGATACCGAAGCTAATTTACTCCTGAAGTCTAAGGTTTTGGATGATTTGCAGAAGATACTAACTTATATTTATGGCAATTATTTTTATTATTATTATTATTATTATTATTATTATAAGAGGACAATAGTTTTGATAAAACAATTGTCTTTTTTTTTATATTACTGTTAATGATAGCAATACCATTATCAATATATATATATATATATATATATATATATATATATATATATATATATATATATATATATATATAGAGAGAGAGAGAGTGCATTTGAACCACTTCTGGGTGTTCTGAGTTCAAATGTTCCTTTGAACTTTAAAAATGCTGGAGGTTCCAGTTATTTGCAAAGGTTAGACGCGAACAAATCCATCGCCTACCTCAAAGCTACAGTTTTACCTCTGTTTCCAGGTGAAAATGTTGTAGATTAAGCTAACACTGTTCCAATGGCAATATTATTAACGTAACGCAACGGCGCAAACAACGGACTGCCAACGGCTGTTGAAATAATTGGATATGGAACGGGGAAATTGTCTCTGTCTCTCTGTATCTCTCTCTCTCTCTCTGTCTCTCTCTCTGTCTCTCTCTCTCTCTCCCTCTCTCACATAAGCATTGTATCACATATTACCGCCAGAGTAAAACTCACTGACGTTGAGGCAGTGCAGGAGACCAGACTCCAGCTCTTAAAGATCAGTGTATATTCACTCTGTAGGTGGAGGAATATTCACTCTGTAGATGGAGGAATATTCACTCTGTAGGTGGAGGAATATTCACTCTGTAGGTGGAGGAATATTCAGCCTGCAGGTGGGGGTATATTCACTTTGTAGATGGAGGTATATTCACTCTGTAGGTGGAGGTATATTTAATGTGCATACGGAGGTATATTCAACGAGCAAAACAGAGAGTATATCAAGGTATATTCAACGAATATATCAAGGCATATTTAGGGAGTATATCAAGGTATATTCAACGAATGTATCAAGGCATATTTAGGGAGTATATCAAGGTATATTCACCAAGAATATCAAGGTATATTCAGTGAGTTAAACCTTAAAGTTTTTCAAGAATTTTATAGTTAATTCGTAAAATTCTTTTGTTGACTTTTTTTCCCCCAGAAGAATATTTTTTCTTGTCTGATTTCTTTAGTTTATTTTTTGTTTGTGATTGTTACTTTTTTTTGTTCTTAAGGGAAATATTCTCCTTTGTTTGTATGATGGTGTGTTTGTTCTGTCCACCTGTTGTTGTTTGTGTTTGTATGTGTCCTTGCTTCATTGTTTGTTTGTTTGTCTACTATTGTTCGTGTTTTTTGGTCTGCCAATTTATTATTTGTTTATTTCTTTGTCTTGGTTCCACTTGTTATTGTATTTGAATCTCTCTACTCTTCTTCAATTCTCGTAATCTTTCACCCTCTTCCCTCTCATGCTCTTCCCCTCTCACCGTATTTCCTCTTATCCTTTCCTCTCTCATTCTTTCCACCACTCAGCCTCTTCCCTCTCTCACTTCCCTCACCTCTCTTCCTCTTGCACCATCTTCCCTCCAGATATTCCTATGACCCATCTGAGTTTTATTATTCTCTCTTCCTCCTTGTCCTCGCCTCTCACCGTTCAAACATTTTCTCTTTCCTATATCAGTTCCTTTGAGTATCTTTAATATCGTAAACATGTCGCTTTCTCCGGTCCCACCTATACTCTAATGTTGTTAAGTTCACTTCCCTCAGTCTTCCCGTGTGTAGCAGACAGTTTAACACAAGGACTAATCTAGTTACAAACTTCTAGTCTTTCTCGATATTCTGAACAGGGTTAGTCGGTGTTGGTTCCATGTTGGTTGTTCCATGATCGGTCTGACATAACTCGTATATAGCGGTCTGAAGGAGTCGCTAGCATGGCAAAGTCTGGCGATATTTTGCGGTTGATGTACACTTACGGCGATATGTTCGGCGTAATGTTCCTTCCCAAGTCCTCGTTGTGTTTCTCTTGTAGGTTTTTCCCTCCTAGCCTGTAACCCGTCAACGATCTTCTCTACTTCTTCATGACTCGCAATTTTTTTTGTCACTAAGTTGGGTTGAACTGCAGTTGCCAACTGAACTGAACTCGCAGTCTTTCCAAGACTTGTTTCCCTTCTTACCCATTCTTATTCTTCTCTTCAGCTTCACCTTATCACCAGTGACGCGCAGTTTCAAGTTCATGCAGGCATTCTCACTTATACCAGAAATTGCAGAGGACCCAGGTCACATCCTTGTGGGATCCCTCTCGATACCATTTCCCATCTTGATGCTTCATTCCCTACCATCCCTTACCATAACTCTCTTCTGACCCTCATGTGTTTGTTCTTTGATAACCGGAAGCTCCAAAGGCGGGTCACAAATGACAGACCCGCGTCAGGAAACACTCGTCCTATTTCCTGACGAACTTTACCTAACCTAACATGTTTCTCTACCTGGTGGATCTGTCTCTCGTGAGCAGCCCTTTCAAACGTCTTCCTTCAGTCTAAGAATTATCTCCCTCAAGAAGCGACTCGTGGCGATACGTTTCCTTTAATAAACGTCTTAAATTGTACATAAATCTGAATCCCACGTATTCTCGATCTCACAATAGTATTTATTTTCAATAAGGTCACCTACCATTGCTCCAAACACTGGCTTTAAGACTGGTATTCTGTTAGATATGGAGGAGTGTGGCACCAGGAGTGTGACACCAGGAGTGTGGCACCAGGAGTGTGACACCAGGAGTGTGGCACCAGGAGTGTGACACCAGGAGTGTGGCACCAGGAGTGTGACACCAGGAGTGTGGCACCAGGAGTGTGACACCGGAAGTGTGACACCAGGCTTTCTTTGAGTGTCTTTTACATAACCTATGAGGATATGGGTGTGAAGAGCAGCGGCTGTGAACGTCCGTGAAGAAGCTGCTTGTAATATACTGACACAGCTGCCGCCGTCCTAGCAGCTGCACCTGCCACAGAACCTGCCGTCGATTCTACCACCACCACAGCAACTGCCACAGCAGCCGGTGCTACCACAACTGCAGAAACAGCAAGTCCAGCTCTTCATTTGCTCAGCTTTTATCCCAGTTGTTCTGACCAGCTGTCACCTCCCCTGCCGTGTGTGTGTGTGTATGTGTGTTCAGTGTCCATTACACAGTATATTTTTCAGCTACGCTTAAAAAGGAACTTAGCTTCCAACGATACAAGACTTAGCATCCAGATGGAAATGTATTGTTCTAGTCTCTCTCTCTCTCTCTCTCTCTCTCTCTCTCTCTCTCTCTCTCTCTCTCTCTCTCTCAAATAATTAAAAATCTAAGAGACTCTTGGTAGAAAATCTTCATAAATAATTGTATTATTAAACACCTCTGTCTCACATCCATCCTGATTTATGGTCAATGTCGCCTTTATTTTTGTAAGAGCAAGAGAAGGAACCACCTGGGAAGGTAAGATGGGAAGCAAGAGAAGGAACCACCTGGGAATGTAAGATGGGAAGCAAGAGAAGGAACCACCTGGGAAGGTAAGATGGGAAGCAAGAGAAGGAACCACCTGGGAAGGTAAGATGGGAAGCAAGAGAAGGAACCACCTGGGAATGTAAGATGGGAAGCAAGAGAAGGAACCACCTGGGAAGGTAAGATGGGAAGCAAGAGAAGGAACCACCTGGGAAGGTAAGATGGGAAGCAAGAGAAGGAACCACCTGGGAAGGTAAGATGGGAAGCAAGAGAAGGAACCACCTGGGAATGTAAGATGGGAAGCAAGAGAAGGAACCACCTGGGAAGGTAAGATGGGAAGCAAGAGAAGGAACCACCTGGGAAGGTAAGATGGGAAGCAAGAGAAGGAACCACCTGGGAATGTAAGATGGGAAGCAAGAGGGGAAAAAATAAACAAGATGTGGGATATTTAATCAAGGTTATGCTAGGTGAGGCTGTCCAGTGACCTGAGTTAGGTGACAGTTCTTAACCTATGAACCTTACCAAGTGAAAGCTCTTGTGTATAGAAAAGAGATAAATAGATAGATAGAGAGAGAGAGACTGATTTAAAATGAGCTGATGTAGGTAACAGCTTTTAGCTTGTAAATATATTTAGGAACCCTTAACCTAACCTTGTTAAACCCTGTATAAGAGAGAGAGAGAGAGAGAGAGAGAGAGAGAGAGAGAGAGAGAGGAGAGATTCAAATAATTCAGATTTCCTTGATTATTATATCACTCTATAAATTGTATTTTCTTTGATTTTTTAATACAAAAGCCCAGGTCATTTTATTTTTGCCTCTTCCAATTCTTTCCTGTTAGGCGCAAGGCACACAAAATATAATTCTGGCTTTCTGGGCTCATGACCTGGACCAGTGTAAAGTTGGCGTCTTTACTGCCCCAGGGGAGAGCTTCTTCCAGTGGATGACCCCCGGGAAGAGAGAGAGAGAAAGAGAAAAACACACACATACACACAAACACAGGATCCATACATAGCTTTAAGATGAGGTACGTTAAGGCTCTTGGAGCAGGGAGACAGTAAACCTAGTAACGACTAGCGAAGAGGCGGGACCAGGAGCTGAGAACCGACCCATGCAACCACATATTGGTGAGTACAAATGAGTGCACACACACAAAGCAGAGTAGCAAACCAGTAGACCAGGTCTACTGGTCCCTAGCACCAACAACCTGGTTGACCAGGCAATCAGGAAGCGTATGTAATGTCATTCCTTGAAATACTCTTATACTAAGGTTCTCACACAATGAGAAGATACAGTCAAAGGGTTTATTAGCTAGATCTCACGACGATGTGAAAAGTTGAGTAAGAGGAGACATGATAACGATGTTAAAAATACTCTGGAGTTTAGAGGGAGAGGTTAATATCAGGACCAGGAGTCACAGACACAGCAAGAGTGCCTAGTGCCAGGAGCCACAGACACATAGCAAGAGTGCCCAGTGCAAGGAGCCACAGACACGTAGCAAGAGTACCCAGTGCCAGAAGCCACAGACACATAGCAAGAGTGCCCAGTGCCAGGAGCCACAGACACGTAGCAAGAGTACCCAGTGCCAGAAGCCACAGACACATAGAAAGAGTGCCCAGTGCCAGGAGCCACAGACACGTAGCAAGAGTGCCAAGTTGCAGGAGGAACAGACACATAGCAAGAGTACCCAGTGCCAGGAGCCACAGACACATAGAAAGAGTACCCAGTGCCAGGAGCCACAGACACATAGCAAGAGTGCCCAGTGCCAGGAGCCACAGACACATAGCAAGAGTGCCCAGTGCCAGGAGCCACAGACACATAGCAAGAATGCCCAGTGCCAGGAGCCACAGACACATAGAAAGAGTACCCAGTGCCAGGAGCCACAGACACATAGAAAGAGTACCCAGTGCCAGGAGCCACAGACACATAGAAAGAGTGCCCAATGCCAGGAGCCACAGACACATAGCAAGAGTGCCAAGTTGCAGGAGGAACAGACACATAGCAAGAGTGCCCAGTGCCAGGAGCCACAGACACATAGCAAGAGTGCCCAGTGCCAGGAGCCACAGACACATAGCAAGAGTGCCCAGTGCCAGGAGCCACAGACATAGCAAGAGTGCCCAGTGCCAGGAGCCACAGACATAGCAAGAGTGCACAGGACCAGTAGTCACAGACAGAGCAAGAGTGCCCAGTGCCAGGAGCCACAGACACAGCAAGAGTGCACAGGACCAGGAGCCACAGACACAGCAAGAGTGCACAGGACCAGGAGCCACAGACACAGCAAGAGTGCCCAGTGCCAGGAGCCACAGACATAGCAAGAGTGCCCAGTGCCAGGAGCCACAGACATAGCAAGAGTGCACAGGACCAGTAGTCACAGACAGAGCAAGAGTGCCCAGTGCCAGGAGCCACAGACACAGCAAGAGTGCACAGGACCAGTAGTCACAGACAAAGCAAGAGTGCACAGGACCAGGAGCCACAGACACAGATAAACCACTCTCAAACCATAAGGGTTAATAAGAAATTTAATAAACCAGGAAACGACGCAGTAAAAGCATAAAACAAGTAATATTTCACAAATGCAACAGAGCAAGATTACGTGAGTCGACCACGAGAGGAGGGGCCAGGAGCTGTACCCAGAAGCTGGGTACTAGGAACTGGCCCCAGGTTCTGGGTGTTGGGAGCAGGGTGATGGGAGCTGGACCCAGCAACTGTTTGCTTGGAGTTGGGCCCAGGAACTGGGCCCCGGGAGTTTGTCACAAGAAATGGGATAATATCTGCGGATGCTGGTCTTAGTTATTAGATGATCGTCTGAGTGGTAATCTCAGACATGTGACTAAGGACTTCCACTGGCTTATATGTCAATTTATAGGTTTGTACGTTATAATATGCCACAGTGCGTCATAATACGTCAAAATTTATACTTGTATATCAAAATACATGATGGTGGAAGGCTGGATGTTTGGTTTATTGCGTTTAACTATCAACTTCACATGTAACTATATGTAGCCAGTCAAAGATACTGTTGTTCTTAAATAAGGATTCAGAGTAAATTCACAGAGTATATACACTGAGACACACACATATCTCCGTGTATATCTCCTTAGTAGGATGCTGCCGGTGTCGTTTTATGGTCATGAGAATTATATAATTTTCTGCTGACGCTAATCCTCGTTAAAGGATAACCCACTGATGATCGAGGCTTTCCACTGGCTTTGTCTTCTATGTTACTGTAGCATATCCAACCTTGTATTTTCTCCAGTGCACTTACATCCATGCTGTAGTGTGGAGATCTGTACTGGGATACATAATCTAAGTGCGGTCTTACTAATGATGCAGAGAGCTGTAATGTAACCCACACACTTCAGATATATATCATTCCATGGGCGTGTCTTAGGACATGGGTGTTACTGACAGCTCAATATATGGGTACCACAGCTGGGCCAATATGAGTATGGTTACAGCTAGGTCAATATATGGATGCTAGTGGTAAATGTAAGTTATATTAGTGAGGAGAGAGTGGTGGTGAGGCTCCAGCCATGACTGATACAAGCGTCCGTCGGCTTTAGGTGGGAGCTAGGCTGCTGGCCACAGGTAGACTCACGTAGATGTGGGTAGACGCAAGTAGATGCAGATAAAGTTATATATAGATATATGTAGATACGAGTATATGTAGTTAAATGTATAAAGAAATACATTTTAGATGTATGTGCAAATGATGTCAGTAATGTACATATTGACAGGAATCAAATCACAGAACGAGTGGGGTTCGAATCCATGGGAAGGGGGGTGCAACCCCCCACCCGTTCTGGCATTTGAGAGCAATCCTGTTATTAGGGTTTCGCGAGTCTAAAGAAGAATTGCCACGCATATAAATCACCATCCACACAGAGTACAGAACCATACTTACATATACAACACAGATCACAATTCAATCGCTTATTCAATACAAATTACAAAGGCCACGCAGTTCAGTCCCACAAATCACAAAGTCCACATAACACAGACTACAATATCCACACGATAGAGTATCCGGTAACTGTATATACGGGATAATATATTTTTTGTATTTACAAAGTTAATTATGTTATTATGTTCTGAAGGAGGAGAGTTGGGTACGTTACTAGACGTGGTCGAGTTGCAGCTTCTGGCTCCACTTTTTAAACATCGTCGACTGGGATAGTAATTCCTGGCCTCATGGGTCCTACCATACCTACTCTTGAAACTACGTTTGGGAGTTTCCTTGAATTACATATTCCTCTGTGTGTTAGTTACCATTTTGGCCTAGGCACATGTCGATTAGACACTAGGCCTGTTGTATATGCGTGAGTGTATGTATGTGTGTGTGTGTTAGTTACTGTTTGTGTTTGTTTGTTTGTGTGTGTGTGTGTGTGTGTGTGTAGTTACACATGTTTGTGTTTAGATATGTACTCCCCAGTGTATTCAAGTGGACTCAGGGATCAGCCGGGAAGTATAAGCAAGTCTCCATATAGAATTTACCCCTGTTAAGCTAGCAGTAAACAGGTACCTAATTGTCAGACAACTGCCATAGGGGCATCTTGGGGAGGATAAGATTTGTGGGAAAGTCTCCTAATACGTCTTGCCCCTGTTCACCCGGCAGTAAATAGGTACCTGAGCGAAAGTCGACTATTGAAGGTGGTGTCCTGAGCAGGGTGAGACTTATGGGATGGCCTGTTTATTCCATTTGATTCATGTTCACCTAGTAGTCAATTTCTACCTTCCTTGTAATTGACTGTTGGAACTGGTATCCTGAGGTGAAGTGACTGGTAGCATACCTTAGGTCGGTCAGGGCTTCCAAGAAAACTGAGAGATGAATAACAGCTGGGGTTGTATAACAGCTGAGGTTGTATAACAGCTGAAGCTGTATGACAGCTGAGGTTGGATAGCAGGTCGTTCTTTGCAAAAGTTGCTGGTCTGCAACAACCCCGAGAGGGAACGAAGTCTTGCAAGAAACTTTACGGGGGGAAAAAAAAGACATTCCTTTTACTGAGAAACACAGAGTTTGTGTTTACACAGAAAAATGTTTACAGCATTCTAGAGTAGTGAGGCAGGAGCTCAGCCACCCTCCACATGCAAAGAAAAACATTTCTTTTTTTTTCAGATTTCTCTTTTGTTCACTAATGATTATTATTATTATTATTATTATTATTATTATTATTAGTATTGATATTATTGATATTATTATTGATATTATTGATATTATTATTATTGATATTATTATTATTATCATTGATATTATTATTATTATTATTGATATTATTATTATCATTGATATTATTATTATTATTATTATTGATATTATTATTATCATTGATATTATTATTATTATTATTGATATTATTATTATCATTGATATTATTATTATTATTATTATTGATATTATTATTATTATTAATACTATTATTATATTATTGTTGTTGTTGATATTTTTATTATTATTTCTATTATATTATCATTATTATTAGTTATTAGTTAATATTATTGTTATTATTTCTATTATTTTTATTATTATTATTATTGGCATTCGTTACAAGGCATTTAACTGCAACTAACACCCAGGTACCTATTTTACTGATAGGTGAACATGGACATCAGGTGTCCTAAGGAAACAAGTCCTAATGTTTCCACCCGTACAGGGGATCGACCCCCGGACCTCAATGTGTGAGATGAGTGCACTATGGGCAAGTCTCCGTACACCTGCTGTCTCTGTTATCCTAACAGTAAATAGGTACCTGTGTATTAGTCCAGTATTATGTATCACCTCCTATGATGTGATAGTATATTTTACCCTAGAAGTTGAAAGGGTCTGAGGCAGGATAAAATACATAAACCGAATATCAAAACAAAGAAGAACTAAGCAAAACAAAGAAGAACTAAGAAAAACTTAAGAAAACCTTCATACTAAGAAAATATTGACCCCTGCAACGATTACGTCTTAAATCCCCCCTCACATTTCTTCACTTGGGGGATATTAGGCAGTAAATCTTGGCTACGTATTGAACTCTGCAACCAGTTATGACTGATTTATATGTAAGGTGGTTGCTGATTGTTTAAAATTGCTGGTCGAGCGCTGATTGCTTCACCTGGCAGCAGGTGAGTTCTAATTGGTTCACCTGGCAAGCGAGCACTGGTCGGTTCACCTGGATTCTGACTGGTTCGCCTGCCAACACAGGCGGACTTAACAATCCACTCTGCTAGAAACTCTCCTGAGTACAACATGTGTTAAGTAAACTTAATTTGCGTTCATAGTTAACTATCTCTCTAATCTCGTAAACTAGTTAAGTTAACCTCAACAATAACTACGTAACAGTTTTCGATAATTTAAAACAAATTGACAGTTTTCCTATCAATCTCTTTCCATTTTTATTTATTTTTTTAGGACAAAATATATAACGCAATAACATCATTTCTTTTTTCTACGTTCAAAATTAGTTCTTTATGGGGATTTTTTTCATAAGTTTTTTTTTTTTTAATTTCCATGCAAATACAGGAAGCTGATTCATTTTTTTAACCGTTTAATGTACGTAAATTTCTAGTAACATTTAGCATTTTGGGAATGAAATATTTGTCAGATCAAAAATTTGATAACTGGAAAGAAATTAGATTTCAGAAATTCAGAAATTCAGAAATTGAACACTGTGCTTAATTGTTCACTTATAGAGATAGTACAATAACTTACGTGATATGTCAGGGTTTCTTATCAATGATGAACAAAAAGATACAATACCGTGACTGGAACAATACACATATAACCCACACATAGAGAGAAAAGCTCATGACGACGACGTTTCGCTCCGTCTTGGAACATTTACAATTCACAATATTGAACCAAATATCCTAAATTTAATTTTAACATATGAAACATAGATTAGAGATATGTATCCTGTTAATCCTATGGAGCCTAGTTTCTAGGCCGTTTGTGTATCCTTATCCTCTTGCGCTACCGTCCGTAGGATGGATACGGAGTGTATACGAAACTTGTCACTTCGCCGGTAAATCTGACGACTAATACGTGTATGGAACGTTGCACTGCTGGTCGAGTTTGAACAAGCTTATGTTTTGACAATGTTTCGCTCTGTGAGTAGTCTTAATAAACTGATAAAGCTCCATAATGCAGCGAGAAGTTGTCTCAGTAAAAGCTATTTTCTCCAGCTTGTGTTTTTGTCATCCGAGGTCTACACTTGTCAGTGAGTTATCTCTATAAATGAAAGTCTCCTCAGTATCATACTGTATTACGTATCACAGCAGTGTTATGTATCATAGCAGTGTTATGCATCACAGCAGTGTTATGTATCACAGCAGTGTTATGTATCACAGCAGTGTTATGTATCACAGCAGTGTTATGTATCACAGCAGTGTTATGTATCACAGCAGTGTTATGTATCACAGCAGTGTTATGTATCATAGCAGTGTTATGTATCACAGCAGTGTTATGTATCACAGCAGTGTTATGTATCACAGCAGTGTTATGTATCACAGCAGTGTTATGTATCACAGCAGTGTTATGTATCACAGCAGTGTTATGTGTCACAGCAGTGTTATGTATCACAGCAGTGTTATGTATCCCAGCAGTGTTATGTATCACAGCAGTGTTATGTATCACAGCAGTGTTATGTATCACAGCAGTGTTATGTATCACAGCAGTGTTATGTATCACAGCAGTGTTATGTATCACAGCAGTGTTATGTATCATAGCAGTGTTATGTATCACAGCAGTGTTATGTATCACAGCAGTGTTATGTATCACAGCAGTGTTATGTATCACAGCAGTGTTATGTATCACAGCAGTGTTATGTATCACAGCAGTGTTATGTATCACAGCAGTGTTATGTATCACAGCAGTGTTATGTATCACAGCAGTGTTATGTATCACAGCAGTGTTATGTATCACAGCAGTGTTATGTATCACAGCAGTGTTATATCATACGATTAGCCTCACCTTCCTCCCTCAGGAAAGCACAAAGTTAAAGTCATTCCAGTATTAAATTTTGCTCCCTAAACTAGCCATGCAACACAACTAGCCATGCAACACAACTAGCCATGCAACACAACTAGCCATGCACCACAACTAGCCATGCAACACAACTAGCCATGCAACACAACCCAAATTTGTTCAGATTAATATATAATTTAAAGTTGAATTTATTTAACCTATCCAAGACTTTCCGCAAGTTTAGTAAATTATTTTCCTTGTGGCACGCTGTCCAAAGTTTTTCAATTTATATTTTACAACCAACTATTTTTTTAGGGCAATGTGTATATAAATGTGAAGACGAGGGGAGACAGCAGCAACACAGGTCTCCAAAAAAAATCATCTATATACATATCTCTCCAAGAGACCTTTGGAATTAAATTTCCGTCTCTGCAGGGTCGAGATACCAGCTTTTATGAATTAAAAAGTGTATCAACGCCTGGATGCATATGTGTGTATGTGGCACTGAAGAACTCTGGGAAATACCGTGTTTGCTTTGTATACGGAAGGCAGAGCGAAGAACACTTTGTGCGTGTTTGTACTCACCTAATTCACCTAATTATGGTTGCAGGGGTCGATTCATAGCTCCTGGCCCCGCTTCTTCACTAGTCGCTACTAGGTTCACTCCATGAGCTTTATCCTACATCTTCTTAAAGCTGTGTATTGATCCTGCATCTACTACATAGCTCTCCAGACTGTTCCACTTTCTGACAAATCTATGACTGAAGAAATACTTCCTAACATCCCTGTGACTCATCTGAGTGTGTGTAATCACCTATTAGTGATTGCAGGGGTCCAAGTCTCAGCTTCTGACCCTGCCTTCTCACTGACCTCTACCTGCTTCACTCACTCTATCCTGGCTCCGTAAACTCCATCATACCTATTCTTAAAACTATGTATGGATCATTTCTCTATCACTTCTCTTTCCATGTCGTAAACGCTCCTGGCTCTCATTCCAAGCCTAAATGTTTTCCAGTATCTCCTAACCTTCTTCACCTAGCCCATAGGTCCCTACTCGATCTCTAAGACACGTCCTCCTTCCTAAATCAGCTCCCTCATCCTCTGTTACTATCCGTACCTTCCTAGCCCCGTCCCTCCTGGGTGTTCCTGGGGTATAATGACCAACTCGGGAGATCTCCAAGACACTGTTTATTTTCTGAAGGTAAAACACGACCCTCTTAAAATGTACTGAGGGAGTCTTTTGGTGTTAGGTTTGAAATGGAGAGTGTGTGTGTGTGTGTGTGTGTGTGTGTGTGTGTGTGTGTGTGTGTGTGTGTGTGTGTGAGAGAGAGAGAGAGAGAGTTTTATGTAGAAGGTTGGCTGAGGACCATCAACTCACTGGTTTAAATCATGGTGGTTGTATATATATATATATATATATATATATATATATATATATATATATATATATATATATATATATATATATATATATATATATGGAACCGTAACCCCTGCAGATTCCTCAGGTGAGTTTATCTAAGGGTTGGAAGGGTGATAATTTATGGTTGGTGCGAACATGGAAAGAACAGAGAATGCCAAGTGAATTGCAATGAACTAGAAGGAGGGAGTGAGCCAACTGGAGGGAGAGAGGGAGGCGGAGGAGATATCCAGAGGGTGGAGGGAGGTAAAAAGAGGACGAAGGTAGTAAGAAATAAGAGTATCAGGAATGATAATAATAATAATGATAATAATTAACAGTGATAATAATAATACCAGGAACACCAAAAACAACCAAAACAACAATCACAACAACTCCAACAAAAAGAACTGCAATATCCACAACAACTCCAACAGCAACAACAATATCCACCACAACAACAACACGTAAGACAGTGAGTTCAGGTCTTACCAGAGTCTTGCTCTCCTGATACGCATGATCACTTCTCATTACATACCATCAGAAAGTTATTTTTTATAATCTGATTAATTTCACAACGTAGAATCCGAGAGCACTTTTATATATCCAACGCTCAAATTTCTTTAGAGTTAGATACAGCTCTCTCTCTCTCTCTCTCTCTCTCTCTCTCTCTCTCTCTCTCTCTCTCTCTCTCTCTTTCTCATAAAATTGCTAAAAAGATGGTGGCCAGTGTTTGAAGTTTAGAACGACTCTTCCTGGTTATTTTAACCGGAAGAAAGTTGGGAAACAGTGCACAAAAATCTTACTTTTAAACAGTGGTATAACTTTATGCTTCAGTTCATCAGGCGTTTGGTGTCTTCTCTGAGGTGTTCGTGTATTGGCAAAAGGTATACCTCGGGAGTGTCAAGGTGTTCCTGTCAGAAGTGCTACTTGAAGTGTGTGTGTGTGTGTGTGTGTGTGTGTGTGTGTGTGTGTGTGTGTGTGTGTGTACAACCAAAAAATGATATCTGAGATTAAGTCTCCACAGAGAAACCAAAGTGCCATACAGCCTGGTGCTTCATAAATGAGTCTTGCAAACTTAGTGAATACAGCTAAAATATATACATAGAACAGCCGGGGATGAAAGAAGCAAAAATAATAAAAAATAAATAACTATATTTTTATAAGCAGCCAATATTTTGTTTTGATAGAGTATATAAAAAGTATATTACAGCCCATGAACGTGAACACTTGTGCCTCTGTTATAATT
>WNWK01001418.1:147500-207500 GCA_009830355.1 Cherax destructor
TTGGTTTCCATTAAGGCTGTCCGGAAAATCTTTCTTCTGAATGGGGAAACTGAAGCGATAACCAACAGGTTGACAGGTCACTTCTGGACCAGTGTTGGGTCACGAAACTGGCTACTTCTGGGCCAGTGTTGGGTCATTAAACTGGCTACTTCTGGGCCAGTGTTGGGTCACGAAACTGGCTACTTTATAGTGGTCTATGAGAGACCACAGAGTCATCTAAAGTTTTATCTGTAAATTGTGGGTTAGTTTGAATCTTTGTAGCCACGGTATTGTGGATTAGTTGTCAATTGTTTTAGCCACGGAATTGTAGGTTAGATGTGAATTGTTCCAGCCACGGTATTGTGGGTTAGCTATGAACTGTTTCAGCCACGGAATTGTAGATTAGATGTGAATTGTTCCAGCCACGGTATTGTGGGTTAGCTATGAACTGTTTCAGCCACGGAATTGTTGGGTAGTTTTGAATTGTTCCAGCCACGATATTGTGGGTTAGCTGTGAATTGCTCCAGTCACGTATTGTGAGTTAGTAATGAATTGCTTTAGCCAAATATTGTGGGTTAGCCATGAATTGTTCCAGCCTCGGTATTGTGCCATTTATTCAACAAAACAGAGTGACAATGTCCATAATAGACGAAATATTGATCTTTGCTGTCAAATGTTTTGGCACTCAAATTATTTTATTCGCATTGATGTTTTTTTTGTAATTTATGTCCCATTTCCAGTTTTCCTTATTAATCTTTATTGTATTTTATTGCCTTTCGCTGTTATTGTATGTGTTAAATGTAGTCTTTCCACTACATGAGGGTCAGTAATGTTGCTTGTCACCTGCTCACCATATATATATATATATATATATATATATATATATATATATATATATATATATATATATATATATATAGGAGGTACCACCTCTGGAACTGTCTTGGGGACCCTCATCCTCAGAGAAAGAATAAATTTGCTTCAGGGAAAACTCAAGGTTCTCCCTGAAGCTGTTTGTAAATTTTCTCCTACCACCCAATATATTTATTTTTATATACTTTATTTAAAGGCAAAATACATTGACAAGAATACAATACGGAGTGAAACAACATAGATAACATCTCAGAGCTACATCTCAAATACTTCGTCCAGCTCCCCGGCAGTGGGCCGCGTGCCAAGAATGCTGCAGGCATTTTCCCTCTGGATCGCAACACTGAGTCTCTGAAAGAGGAAGTTGGCTGCCCTGTGGTCCTTGGTTTCTATGATGAGTTTTTCACCCAGCTCTTTGAGAAACTTTAGAGCACACTTGCCCCATGCTCCAAGGGTCTCCGACCCTATTGGGGGGGAAGGCCTTCATATTTGCGAGTCTTCTGGGTCTCCCTGTGGCTGGCAGCTCCACCCCCTTCAGCTACGGAGTATGGCAAGTATATATATATATGGTATAGTTCGTATTTTCCGTAATGCGTCTATTATGTTTTACATTATATCCTTTCAGCATCTCTCTGTATTTTTATGATGTATTTATTGTATTCGTTGCTGAATTTCTGCCTTTAAATTGTTACTTTGCTGAGTTTCTGTCTCGAGATTTTAGTTGAAAATTGATGATTGAATTTCACTAATTTTTTCAACCCTGGAAGGCGAGAAAAAATCACAGGTTCGTTAAATATATCTGTGGGAGCGAAAAATATGAATAATTGAATTTTTATATATATCTCTCTCTTGAGAGAGAGAGAAAGAGAGAGAGAGAGAGAGAGAGAGAGAGAGAGAGAGAGAGAGATGGCTAAAACTTCCTCCTGTTCCCTATTTGCATATGTCTTAACGTTAAAAGGTTTACAAATGAGCTGATGTGGATAAGAACCTTGAACCTAACCTTGTAAAACCCTGTGTAAAGAGAGAGAGAGAGAGAGAGAGAGAGAGAGAGAGAGAGAGAGAGAGACAGGAAGAGGGGGGAGGATAAGATACAAATGAAGAAAGATGTAAACGTGAGAATGCGAAGTATAAGCAGAATGGAAGAGACAGTATTGAGAAAGATGGAAGCAAACCACAGAGAAACTGAATGTACTTACGAATGCACTCAAGAATATACATAATAATGTATAGAAGTGTACACAAGATTGTGTACACAAGATTGTGTACACAAGAGGGCACAACTGGTAGTTGAAAACTCAGATGAGTCATAGGGATGTTAGGAAGAATTTCTTCAGCTTTAAAAAGCGGTACGACAAGGCTCTTGAAGCAGGGAGAGAGTGTAACTACTAGGAGCGGGGCCAGGAGTTGTGACTCGACCCCCTGCAACCACATATAGGTGAGTATACATGGGAGTTTATATGGGTTTGCCGAACGAGGCCAAGAATCTCAGGGTTCTCCTGTTGACCTATGTACTGCAGTCATGAGACATCACCCTCGCGACCCGGTCCTAGACCAGGCTTCCTTGTCCAATGACCTTTTCCATCTCCAACTTCTCCACCTGGTGGGAAAATCACTTGGTGGAATCTACAGAGGTAATTGGGTGTTGAGTCGTCAGTAGCTTTGCTATCGTGTGCAAGAAAAAGTAAGAAAACAGCTATTACTCTACAAGACGGGCAGCCATCTGCGGCTTGTCTCTCTTCCTCTTCACAGGGGACATTATTCTTTCATTCGTTCGTCTTTCAACTTAAAAATATACGTTGATGATTTGAGAAATCTATTCAAGTGACCTCATGAAAACACTGGCCCAGAGTTGCCTCAGCCTCGCCATGTACACAATATATAGAGTGTTTAATGGTAAATTTAGTTTGCAGCTGTAAAATCACACATTAAAGCAATTGCTAGAGCGAGACTTTGTAATGAGCTGAGGCGGGATCAAAGTTCTTAGTTCCTAATTATATGTAGGAACTCTCATCCTCAATCCTTTATCAACTTTAAGTGATAAAAAGAGATGACGAGAGAGAGAGAAGAGAAGAGAGGAGAGAGAGAGAGAGAGAGAGAGAGAGAGAGAGAGAGAGAGAGAAGACAGACAGACAGACAGACAGACAGACAGACAGACAGAGACAGAGCAAAGATAAGCTAACAATCCCCAGGATGCTGCAAGAGAGGTGACCTCTGAGCCCATCTCTCCGCCGCACGAAGCCGTGTCACCTGTATTGTAACGGCTGTTGACACTAGTCCTGATCACGTCTTCGTGTATGTGCACACACACACACACACACACACACAGTCTGCAGACTTCACTAAAAGAGAAAGACCCAAGGCTGAGCATAGTGCCTCCACAGCCAATGCTCGTCTGGCTAATTTAAACGTAGCTTCAGAAATCTTAACAGAGTCATTTATGACTCTTTATATAACGTATGTATGTCAGACCCATGTTGGAACTCACTCATGAAAAACGAAAGATATGAAACTGGTTGAAGTGCAGTGATGCTAGATGTTTTTTCCAGAGCTAAGATGTATGAACTATGAAGAGAAGCTAAAATAACTGAGTCTAACGACACTGGTTAAAGGAGAACCTGGAAGAGACATGATAACACCAATGAAACTCAGATTAATTGATAAAATAGGCAGAGATAGGTTTTTTGAGAGGCGACAAACACGTCCAGTCTAGTTTTTTGGCAAGACTCGACCCCTGCAACCACATATAGGTGAGTACACACACACACACACATACACACATACATACACACACACATATACACACACACACACATCTGACCCTACTCTAGCAAGAGGGGAGGGTAGAGTCTACAGCCAGAAAGATAAAATAGTCTTATCTCCCCTCTTCATTGCCACCAGAGAACCATTCCCCTATCTTGACTCTGCTTTCAGAACAAGACTGTTTTATCTCACGTCAAAAACACGTGTTTGGGAGTGACACAATAAAACACATGTGTCGAAAAACACAGTAAAACAGGTGTCTGGAAATGACACAATAAAACAAGTGTGTGGGAATGAAAAAGCTAAACAGGTGTTTGGGAATGAAAAAATAATACCAGTATTTGGGAATGACGTCGACTGCTTAGGATTCCATCTCTACGTAATCAACCAGGTTAATCTATCTTGAAGGAAACGTACGTCACTCCCTCCCTAGTATCCATCTATCTCTGAGCTGAGAGGAGGGAAGATATGCACTCGTCCCTCTATATTTCTCCCCTCCATCTCGAGTAAGAGAGGGAAATATATTTGGCGTTTCTGATATCTTTCTTATATATCTCTTCTCCATCTCCTCAAGCGCGAGATATGGGGCAGTTTTCTCTTTCTCTCCCTCCCACCTCCATTCCACTACCTCCCACCTCCATTCCACTACCTCCCACCTCCATTCCACTACCTCCCACCTTCATACCACTACCTCCCGCCTCCATTCCACTACCTCCCACCTCCATACCACTGCCTCCCACCTCCATTCCACTGCCTACCACCTCCATTCCACTACCTCCCACCTCCATTCCACTACCTCCCACCTCCATTCCACTACCTCCCACCTCCATTCCACTACCTCCCACCTCCATTCCACTACCTCCCACTTCCATTCCACTACCTCCCACCTCCATACCACTACCTCCCACCTATATTCCACTACCTCCATTCCACTACCTCCCACCTACATACCACTACCTCCCACCTCCATTCCACTACCTCCCACCTACATACCACTACCTCCCACCTCCATACCACTACCTCCCACCTACATACCACTACCTCCCACCTACATACCACTACCTATCACCTTCATACCACTACGTCCCACTTCTTACCACTACCTCCCACCTACATACCACTACCTCCCACCTACATACCACTACCTATTCTTTACTCCCCCCCTCCACTCCTCCCACTCACCACCTTTCAGGAAAATTCAATCTCTTAGAAAAACGTAATTTTGTTTACTATCGTGACTGTAATTGTGTTGAGTAGCTTGTGTGTGTGTGTACTCACCTAATAGTGGTTGCAGGAGTCAAGACTCAGCTCCTGGCCCCGCCTCTTCGCTGTCCGCTACTGGGTCTCTGCTCTCCCTGCTCCATGAGCTTTATCATACCTCGTCTTAAAACTATGTATGGGTCCCACAATTTACACCAGAGGTGAACCCCATATATATATATATATATATATATATATATATATATATATATATATATATATATATATATATATATATATAATATATATATATAGATAGATAGATAAAGTTACGTTTAAGAATTTTCTATCCGGCAAGAGCGTGTTTTAGTTTTCAGAATTCCTTACGTGTTCCTAAGAAGATATCATTTGCGTTACTTTATAGTTTAGACGTTTAAGACGTTTCCTACACTCAGAAGATGATGGTACACGTTTGAATGACTAGACGTACAGGGTGACGTATTCCTGGGTTTAGCGAGATGGAATTTACGGACACGCAGCGAGAAAAAAAAAATTACGCATGTAACGAGACCAAAAATTCACACTTGCAACAGAACAAAAATATTCTGACAAAATTCAACGAGACTACAGCCTCAGACATGTAGTCAGACAGAAACTTCAGGCCTTCAGCGATGAATTTTGCAATACAACAGAACACGTTAATGTTGCCCATGCAGTAAGCGCTGGGGGGGGAATACTACATGTATTGATGTATTCTGTTTGCCTCTTTTCTTGAAACAAATATATGGGGAATATGTTGTTGATAATATTGTTAAGTCGTTCCTTACGTATATTTGATTACCTAATATTGCATTTTATTGTTGTGTTTGTTTGATCAGATGTTGCTTCGTATGTTTAACCACTAACACCTCATCTGTTGTTGCATATGTTTAATGATCTTTGATACACCTGATGTTACATATAGTAAATGTTTCATCACATGATGTCACACATGTTGATTGGCTTAATGTCACGTATATTAGACTCACCTGGCAAAACAAATGCTCCACACACTTCTAGTACATCTCTACAGCATGTCAGGTCGATGTTGAAAGGATATCCAGATTTTAGTCACTTTCTAAAACCACACTTCATGTTTTCTAACACTTTTTTTTTTGTTAATTGTCTACTTAAACATCCGGAGAGATATTGTCATCTCATATCTCGGTGGTCTAGCCACCAAAATATTTCTCTCTTTGGGTTAAAAGTGTCCTTATGATCAAAATTTACCAAAAGAGAATGTTCAAACAGACAAAATTTTGACTGATAGGCACCTCATATTCTTCACAAACTTCACTATAGTTAAAAATAATAATCACTGCAGATTATAATATTACGTTGAATTTAACACGTTTTAAAGTTTCATTGGGGGATGGGGGGAATTGTGAGCATATGTTATTGAGATTATTTTTCCCCCATAAGGAAACGAGGATGCATGAAGGAATGGGTGGGTGTGTTTACAAAGGTGTCGCGGCGGGAGGAGCGAGGCGGGAGGCTGAGATGGAGGAGAGAGAGAGATGCAGCCTCCGTAGCTCGGTGCTGCAGCCACACTGACTCACAGCATCCACAGTCACTGTCTGGCCGCACGTGGTCCTCTGTCACACTCCCTCTCACCTGCCTGGCTCACAGGGACTATCACTCTCCTCACCTGTCACATATACTCACACATATACTCACTCCCTTAGTAACTCACTCACTCACTCACTCACTCACGCATTCACTCACTCACTTCAAACATCTGAGACAAAATGCTTTTTCCATGTAGGTGTCCTTCGCCATTTTCTCTTGTCTTCATTTGTTTATTTCTTTCTTCTTTTCTTTGTTCTTCCTTCCTTTCTTTCTTCCTTTCTTTATTCATTCTTTACTTTTTATCTTCCTTTCTTTCTTCCTTTCTTGTTTCATTCTTTGTTTCTTTCTCTCTTTCTGCCTTTCTTTCTTTCTATCTTTCTTTCTTTCTATCTTTCTTTCTATCTTTCTTTCTATCTTTCTTTCTATCTTTCTTTTTATCTTTCTTTCTATCTTCCTTTCTTTATTTATTTATTTCCTCCTTTCTTCCGTTCTCTCTTTCTTTCTTCATTCTCCCTCGAATAAAAGTTAACATAAGCCAAATAGCTCCATCACAACTCCACTAATCCAGAATAACAACAGTAGCAACAAGGACAACAAAAGTAGCAACAACAGTAGTAACGACAGTAGCATTACTTAAATCAAGTGTAGCATCAATGGCAACAACAGTAGCATCAAAAATACCAACAGTAGCCAAAACGGTAACAGAGCAAGAGTAGCTTGAATGTATCTACAGGCTCCTTGTGGCACCTCAGCTGAAAAGGATCACAGGTGTCGAAATATACAGATCAATCAACCTCCTGACTTTCTGTCTCTACTGACAAGTGTTCAGTACACCTTAGTTATATATATATATATATATATATATATATATATATATATATATATATATATATATATATATATATATATATGTATATGTGCAAAAATCACGAACAAGCATTACAAAATGCAAAACAACCACGGGGGGAGTTGAATGATAGCTCTAGGCCTTTTGTGTTGTAATCAACACATCAACGGAGCTTGCAGGGTTGCAGAAATGAGTAGGAGGTCCTAGTAGATACGTTCGGAGGAACGTTCTTGCTAAGCACTTGCTTAGCAAGAACGTTCTTCCGAACGTTGATTGCAACACGAGAGGCCTAGAACAAATAATTATAAACATAATCATTATAAGCATTAATTATGGTATATGTGAATAAAATTAATGAAATGAGAGTGGCAGTGTCACTATCATCTGGAATTAATACGTAAAAACATTCATTCGTTTATATGTTGTATAAACTACATACATATATAATGTCATTACTTATTTCTGGGCGGATTTTAAGCATTAATATTTGAAATGAACTTGATTCAGGAGCAATGTAAATACCAGCTGTTACAAGCTGACTGCTGCAGCAGTGTTCTTCAGGCACCTCACAGCAGTGTTCTTCAGGCACCTCACAGCAGTGTTCTTCAGGCACCTCACAGCAGTGTTCTTCAGGCACCTCACAGCAGTGTTCTTCAGGCACCTCACAGCAGTGTTCTTCAGGCACCTCACAGCAGTGTTCTTCAGGCACCTCACAGCAGTGTTCTTCAGGCACCTCACAGCAGTGTTCTTCAGGCACCTCACAGCAGTGTTCTTCAGGCACCTCACAGCAGTGTTCTTCAGGCACCTCACAGGCAGTGTTCTTCATCGGCACTCACACAGTGTTCTTCAGGCACCTTACAGCAGTGTTCTTAGGCACCTCACAGCAGTGTTGTTCAGGGCACTCAAGCAGTGTTCTTCAGACACCTCACAGCAGTGTTCTTCAGGCACCTCACAGCAGTGTTCTTCAGGCACCTCACAGCAGTGTTCTTCAGGCACCTCACAGCAGTGTTCTTCAGGCACCTCACAGCAGTGTTCTTCATGCACCTCACAGCAGTGTTCTTCATGCACCTCACAGCAGTGTTCTTCAGGCTCCTCACAGCAGTGTTCTTCAGGCACCTCACAGCAGTGTTCTTCAGCACCTCACAGCAGTGTTCTTCAGGCACCTCACAGCAGTGTTCTTCAGACACCTCACAGCAGTGTTCTTCAGACACCTCACAGCAGTGTTCTTCATGCACCTCACAGCAGTGTTCTTCAGACACCTCACAGCAGTGTTCTTCAGGCACCTCACAGCAGTGTTCTTCAGACACCTCACAGCAGTGTTCTTCATGCACCTCACAGCAGTGTTCTTCAGGCTCCTCACAGCAGTGTTCTTCAGGCACCTCACAGCAGTGTTCTTCAGACACCTCACAGCAGTGTTCTTCAGACACCTCACTGCAGTGTTCTTCATGCACCTCACAGCAGTGTTCTTCAGACACCTCACAGCAGTGTTCTTCAGGCACCTCACAGCAGTGTTCTTCAGGCACCTCACAGCAGTGTTCTTCAGACACCTCACAGCAGTATTCTTCAGACACCTCACGCAGTGTTCTTCAGGTTCCCACAGCAGTGTTCTTCAGGGACCTCACTGCAGTGTTCTTGCACCTACGCAGTGTCTCAGCCTCACAGCAGTGTTCTTCAGGCACCTCACAGCAGTGTTTTCAGCCCCCCGCAGTGTTTCGCACCTTCCATCATTTATCAGCACTACTGATGTTTTCATAGCAGGGTTGCAATATCAACATTAATCTCAACTTTCTTTTGCACTTTATCATTTTCATTTTTGCAAACAACATAATCACTTTAGACTGACGTCCGCAACAAACAATGGTCGTGACGTCATATTTGATAACAAATACGATATACTGTATTTCGTAAACACTATTACCCTTTATTGAAAGTTTGACATGAGAACACTGGACGGCCAGTTCTTTTTCAGAAATGTGAAATTTATATTAAAATTCCTTGCGGGATATGACAGGTTTTCTGAAATATCAAATTTGATACGTTGCTTTAATGACTAACAAAGGATCTTTTGGAGACGAGGTAATTAATAAAATATTTGTTAGTAAGTGGTAAAAGTGTGAGGTTTCAGGTTCTGTTATGTTTACTTGTGATGTGTTGCACACACACACACACACACACACACCACCATGACAACACTGGAGGACAGGAGGGACATGATAACGACATTTAAAATACTGATAGAATTGACAAGGTGGATAGGGACAGAATGTTTCAGAGATGGGACACAGCAACAAGGGGAAGTTGAAGACTCAGATGAGTCACAGGGATGTTAGGAAGTATTTCTTCAGTCACAGAGTTTGCAGGAAGTGGAACAATCTGGAGAGTGATGTAGAGGAGGCGGGGTCCATACATAGCTTTAAGAAGAGGTTCGATATAGTTCATGGAGAAGGGAGAGAGTGGACCTGGTAGCGACCAGCGAAGAGGTGGGGGGCCAGAACCTATGACTCAACCTCTGCAACCTCAAAAAGGTGAGAACACACACAAATGAACCTCCCAATACTCTTGGATATATTCACCCTCACCAAAGCTTCCTCTCACACCCTCACCATCCTACCCTCGCTATTTCTCCCCTCCACCTCTCAAGCCCCACACTATTTAAGTAACCCATCTCATGTCATGGAATATGACAGGGGAAACATAGCTAGCTTTTGTTCCCACTGAGTAACTATTTTATATAATAGAATACCAGCACATTCCTTATACATTTTCCTAAAAATACTAGTGGATGTTGGCACGGTCAGCATATAGACTATCAATATTGAGAGTGTGTGGACCACACGGTTTGCTGTTCGATCTAAGTGGCATTTACATTCTGTTAATTTCATTGTTTTATTTGTAATTACAAGAACAGAGCAGTGCTCGTGGTGTCCCGTTTTCTTTATCACTGACCTTTTTAGTTCCCTCTTCAGTTGGTTGAAATAGACAAACGTGAAATAGACAAACACCAACCTTTATTGAGACGACGTTTCGCCTGTGAAAAGTGACTGTTGTAGAGGCAAAAATGTTGTTCTGTATGTGAGTCTACTGTCATAGTGGTCCTATGGTATTTTATTATTGTTCAGGATTCAGGTCAGGTGTTTTCTGATATAGGACAGGTATTTCCTGACTCAGGACAGGTGTTTCCTGACACGGGACAGGGGTTTCCTGACACGGGACAGGTGTTTCCTGACACGGGACAGGTGTTTCCTGACACGGGACAGGTGTTTCCTGACACAGGACAGGTGTTTCCTGGCTCACCACAAGTGTTTACTGACAAATGACAGGTGTTTTCTGGCTCAGGACAAGTGTTTACTGACAAAGGACAGGTGTTTCCTGACACAGGACAAATGTTTTCTGGCTCAGGACAAGTGTTTCCTGACACAGGACAGGTGTTTCCTAACATACGTCTTCATTACATGACGATACGCTGAATGTGTCTCTTGGTCATGTGTCAGCACATTCCCAGCGCGTAAGTATGCACCTCCCCCATGGACTTCCTAATGAATTATATAATGTATATCAAATGATGTATATTTCTGGCGCAGTTAGCCTTGTGTGTGTGTGTGGGACAGGTGTGTGACAGGTGTCAGGTGACAGGTGCAGAAAAAGCTTTAAAGCTATAAATTAAAGCTGACTATGTTTCGCAGCTTTCAGAGCTTTATCAAACCTTGACGTCACAAAGCTCACCCCTGAGCAAAAACGTCGTCTCCACAAAAGTCGTGCCCAGACGTTTCGCCCTGCCAGGTTAAAGTACAAAAAATAAAAGAACAGACGTTAAGACAGACGGGGTGATATGTAATAGTAATAATAATAATTATGATAATAATAGTAATAATAATAATAATAAATGACAGTGGAAGACTGATTAGTGTGTTTGAGAGAGGGTTGGTGGCATTGAGATGTCGTCATGGCAACTACACAGCTCATTCTCTGATTGGCTGTTAAGATGCTACCCCCTTCTACGCCCTTCCACTGTACTATTCATTCCTCATTTCCCGATCCATCTATTTCTCATTTCCCGATCCATCGCTGCACCATACACTGCTTGATCAACCTGGTGTTTGCAGTCAAGCTCAATTGCTCTTGATTATACAAGGAAATGAGGCGTAATGAGAAGGTATACGAGGCGTATATATATATATATATATATATATATATATATATATATATATATATATATATATATATATATATATACACAGTATATGATTTTATACGTAAATATGTCTTTCTACAATGAAAAGGTGGGTTGTATGTTACCACTACTACTACTACTACTACTACTACTACTACTACTACAACAACTACTTTGGGTCCAAAACTCGTGCTTGCTTTTGTTGCTGTTTCGTTTCTTCACTGTTCTGTTGTTGTTGTTTTCATCTTCACTGATCCTGATTACCAATGCCACCCTGCACTGCTTTCTTGATTTCTCTTTTATTATTCAGTACTCTATACCCGGCTGGGAATATTGCATTTGTTATTGATGTGTGTGTGTGTGTGTGTGTGTGTGTGTGTGTGTGTGTGTGTGTGTTTGCCAGCGTCGAGAAGCTTTAACATGCCCACTGGAGATTATATTCACTTCAAAATGCAGAGAAACGTAGCCTAATGCTGCGTCTTAATATATTCAGTTATTTAATTCATAAGAATTGAGCTTACTATGAAATACAAAACGACAACACATTATACAGTTTCAACGTTTAAAATTATAATGGTATGTTTTTTCTAACACTTCGTAAGTGCAGTACAAAAAAAACAATTGGATTAAAAAAAAGACTAAATCTAGTACATTTTTCACGTTTTTATCAGCCGGAGAAAGATAAAGTTATTATTTTCTAAGCTTCTACTTTCTAAGTGCAGCTCCTCGCTATCTTCCTAACAGATCACAGTTCCTGGAGGGTTGGGTCCAGTTCCTGGAGGGTTGGATCCAGTTCCTGGAGGGTTGGATCCAGTTCCTGGAGGGTTGGGTCCAGTTCCTGGAGGGTTGGATCCAGTTCCTGGAGGGTTGGATCCAGTTCCTGGAGGGTTGGATCCAGTTCCTGAAGGGTTGGCTCCAGTTCCTGGAGGGTTGGATCCAGCTCCTGAAGGGTTGGATCCAGTTCCTGGAAGGGTTGGCTCCAGTTCCTGGAGGGTTGGATTCAGTTCCTGGAGGGTTGGATCGAGAGATTCTAGGCATCCCTCTGTTTTTTCGCTATGTCATATCAAATAAAGTGAAATTCAGTCTTCTTTGTGCTTCCTTACAAGTCCGTGTCTGGTCTTTCTTGTGACTAGTTGCTGGATAGTGGACGGTCATACTTATACATCCCACTGCTCACACTCACCCATCTCTAACAGTGGTCCCTTCCGCGTGTAAGTGTTGATGCAGAGTAGTGTATTTTGCGTGTGAGTGCTGGCGCAGAGTAGTGTATTTTGCGTGTGAGTGCTGGCGCAGAGTAGTGTATTTTGCGTGAGTGCTGGCGCAGAGTAGTGTATTTTGCGTGTGAGTGCTGGCGCAGAGCAGTGTATTTTGCGTGAGTGCTGGCGCAGAGTAGTGTATTTTACGTGTGAGTGCTGGCGCAGAGTAGTGTATTTTGCGTGTGAGTGCTGGCGCAGAATAGTGTATTTTGCGTGTGAGTGCTGGCGCAGAGTAGTGTATTTTGCGTGTGAGTGCTGACGCAGAGTAGTGTATTTTGCGTGTGAGTGCTGGCGCAGAGTATTATATTTTGCGTGTGAGTGCTGACGCAGAGTAGTGTATTTTGAACATAAATGTGGTTTAAAGTAGTTTCATTTGCGAATAATTATCACATAAAGCAGTTTGAGTTGCGTGTGTGTGTCGCTTTAAGATCTGAAGAATACAACACATGCACAACACTTATAAATGTTTGTTATAGACAAATAAAAATACCTATAGGTGTTGCATATGTGTATTACCCGACAACGTTGTCATTTAACGTAGTTTTGTTTTTCATTTAGGTGTTTTAGTGGCTTCATTTGCATGCAAACGTCGTTTAAAATAGTTGTTTGATCCATACAAATGTTAGAAAGACATTTTTTCAGGTTTCGAATAAAAAAAACATTAAACTAAGAAAGATCTTAGCAGAAGCCGAATTAATACACGATTTTAATAGCACATGAAAGTGTTTGATCCCATTGGGTGAGGTTAAGGTTGGACACAAGTCCAAAAGGTAAGGCTCAACACACACACATACACACACAGGTGCTGAAGTATTGCCAATATCCTCTCCATCCCTCGGGTCGACTCAGTGTATCCCAGACAAGTTAGACGTTCCAACCCTTCCATATTACCACCCTCTCCCCCTCACTCTCCTCTCTTAATTCCCTCTCCATCTCCCTCTTTTATTCCCTCTCTCCTAACCTTTCTCCTTAACCTACTCTGTGTGATTATGTGTTTCTATATGTGTGATTATGAAAGTGAACGTATGTGAGAAAATGAACTCATCCTCGCCGGCCCTAAATCCACCATCCACTTCTATCATCTCTTGTCTCCCAGCCCACAGAAAATTTAAAACTAAATTGCTGAAAATCTCAAATGTAAAAATATCTCTTTAATTTTCTCATCCTGGGATGTAATGAAGAGACTCAGCGCCATTGTTAACGATGGGGGAAGTTGGAGAGATAACGAGGATAGTTCGGTGATTAACACACACACACAGGATTGCCTCTGCCACTATACATTGGAATTATGAAATAAAACTTTGATTGAACGAGGTGTATTGAGTGGCTCAGCTGGACTGCTAAGACTCATATTATTGTGTCATCTTTATTTAGGAAGTAAAAAATTTAATAAATACATACTGAAGGGTGGAGAGTTGGAATCGTGATCAGGAAACGGAGGATCGAGCACCCACCATTCTATAAGCCCAATGACCCACTAGGCTTTACTCTTATAGATGTTTTTGTGTTAAAGTAACCTATACGATTTTGTGTATAGAAGAAAAATAATTTTTGTATGATTTGAGTAACCTAATGTATGATTTTTGTATGGGAGAATTATCGTATGATTTATCAATAAAAAAGAGAGTTTTTGTATGATTGGTTGATATGATAGAATCATTTTTTTTTCACGTTTTGTTGTTAAAATTGGAGAAAAAGTACATAAAAAGTGTTAGTGTTATCAGAATATTAGCAAATATAACATGGAATAGTGTGTTTAAAGGTGACTATAGCGATGAAGAGAGGGAGAGAGAGAGAGAGAGAGAGAGTATTTAAAATACTGAGGTAATATAGTGGTAATTTGAAGGTGATTTAAGTGGAGATAGTAGAAGATGAGGTAATTAGTCCCTCAGCATAAAATACCGTTGATGAGAGAGAGAGAAAGAGTGAATGAAAGAGAGAGAGAGTACATAGGAAAGACAGATAACGGAGGTGCTTACACTCTAAGTACCACCACACTGCAGTTTAGTCAAAAACTCTAAAATTATGTCTTGAGATCTCTAGTTCCCTAGAGCTCTCAAGAGTTCCCTAGAGTTATGTCTAGAGTTCTCTAGACAGATGAAGTGAATATAGCACTGCAGAAAACTCCTCCACACTCCTCTATATTCCTGGCTACGTTACAGACAAGAAAAATAGGAAATTGGAAAAGAAAATTAAAAAATGAAAATCGAGGCATATATTATTTTTGTGATAGGCAAACACAAAAAAAAATCAAAATCAAAAGAACAAAGTTCATCAGTTTATTCAAATTTCAGACATTCTAGACAATTAGTTAGAGATCTACAAATTTATTTATAACTTGGGAGATTACTTTTAAATACAAGTTATCTCGACTTGCACAAAGGCAGAGTAAATCCTGGCAGAAGATTCTCCAAAGGAATTTCCTTGGAGAATAAAAGTCGAAGTATCGTAGCTGGAACAATACACATGTAGACCGCAAGTCTTTTTCTCCGTCCTTCTCCGTCCTCCTTTCCTCTTCTTGACCTGTTTTCTGACCTCCTTTGCTTTCAGTTGGGACTTGACAATGGTCCAGGACTGTACGATACACCGTCATAAGGTTTTTCTTTTAAGCTTGGGTTGAAGTGATCTAAACCATTACATATTCAACCTTACGCAAAACAGCCACTGTGAAAAAAAAGTAGTGAACTTCCGAGCGCTTTCGTGATTTCGTACATTATCAAGGAACAGTTCCTTGATAATGTACGAAATCACGAAAACACTTGGAATCTCACTATTTTTTTCACAGTGGTTGTTATGCATATTGTGATATCACCTGTTTACTGTGATCTTATGGCTTTCAACCTTACGTGTACAGGTCACCAGTTATACACAGTTATACGTGTACAGGTCACCAGTTATACACAGACGTCAGCCTGGGGGGGGTATACCCCCTGCTTATTATCACAAGTACTAATAGTTTAAAAACAGATTAAAATTCTCTTACCTAAGACCTTATAGGGAATTTTATTATAATAAATATATTAAAAATATCATAGTTGCGTTTGTTTTCTAAAAGTAATTTAATATAATTAAATACGTAAATCTGATAAAGGAAACTCTTGATGTATCGCTTACCATATTAATATTGTCTTAGAAATAGCATTGTTGTTTACGATCGTTTTTAAAGGAATTTAATACAAAAACAATTATATATGTACATTTGAAAATAAGCACTTGGAAGATTATTACCCCTGTCAATAAACACACACACACACACACTTCTGCCTCAAGGGCCATTTCAACATTTATTTAAATATTAAAAAAGGCAAGTGCAATATTTATCTTGAATTACAAAGGTTATGTCAAGGAGATAGAATGATACATAACAATCATCAGTGTGGATGCTTGCGTTGCAGTGTTCAGTGTAGAGTTTCATCAGGACTCGGTAAGACACTGTCTGATTGCTATAACTTTTGTTAATATTTACCAGCTAGAGTACAGACTGTCATCCTCCAGTCACACTCGCTCAAAAGACCGATCATAGTTTGTACTATTTTCCTAAAACTAATATGCAGGAAAAATTCTTGTGAGGACTTTAACCATATTGACAAGTCTATTCTTTTTCGAATTCTCGTTCACCTACTCGTGATCAAATTTTCTTTTACTCGCCAAGGATCACAGTAAAACACCTAGCTCTGCTGGGTGCGTGATTCTTGTAGGATTTGGTGGTCCTGTTGGTTAGAGCGTCATGTGGTTTTCGCTCACCATGAGGCGGGCCAAAACAACATGGGTTCGAATCCTTGGCTAGACGCAGTGCTGTTATTGATATATATATATATATATATATATATATATATATATATATATATATATATATATATATATATATATCTGAACTTCACACAATGGTCTTTACCTTAGGCTAATAAAATAACATATACTGAACTACTTCTCATATGCTAATTACTCTGAAAGTTGCCGGACCGTGAAATACAATTAAATATTTTAAGGATGGCTGTGGCAACATAGCGTCGAAAATTACTTGATTTCCTTATGTAATTAAACTAATTTTCGTGGCCAGTAAAGCGATGGAGCGTAAAACACGTGAAGCTTTTCAATTAAAACTTGGAGTCATGGGATGAGCTCACAGTAATTTGACTCCTCTATCTCTCATGTGATAATTTTTTTTTTCTGTTTCGCATATTAAGCTTTTTTTTCCGATACCGACCATGTGGATGTGAGGACCCAAGTGCATATATGCATCTTAATGGATACGTTTCGGTCCCTGGAGAAAGACCGACCGAAACGTGTCCGAAGATTATACTACTACTACTACTATTACTGCTACTACTAACCCCTGTGGTTTAGCGCTTCTTTTGATTATGATAATAATAATACTGCTACTACTACTACTGCTACTACTTCTGCTACTTCTACTACTTCTAATACTACTACTACTACTACTACTACTACTACTACTACTACTACTACCAGCATTACCACTGCCACTACTTCTTTTTCTTCCTCTCTTTGTCCCGTCCCCCTCGCCTATGTAAACTGGCTCCCTCACTCCCTTGTGTTAGTGTGACTTGTAAATGATCCAAGTCGGTCCGAAACGTCGTTATAAGCTCCTCTGTCCTATGTGTGCGTTATTTGTGTATTTAAGCTTAGGCAAATGCAGAGGCTCACTGTACGTAGGCAGTGTATGGAATGAAAGAGAGGGAGAGAGAGAGAGAGAGAACTTAACACAAACTGGAGAAGTATTTACATATTCAGGCATCACATTTACGTTTTTTCCCCTCCGAGATATTAAATATTCTCCCACAAACTGGCTCATTTTTGTGTTTCTTAAATTCACGGAAAAATGTGAGTCTCATTAATAATTTAAACGTCCTCCATTGCTCCGTGAGGTCGCCTGTGTTGTGGGAGTCAAGGAAGTCAAAAATCTTTCCCCTATGTTTATGTCGGGGAGTTTATACGTTCTCCTCCCCACCTATGTGTCCGTTCTGACATCCGACGTCTGATGTTAGACACACACACACACACACACACACACACACACACACACACACACATATATATATATATATATATATATATATATATATATATATATATATATATATATATATATATATATATATATATATATATATATATATACGTGTATTGGGTAGGCATGAGCTGAGGATGCATCACAGGGAAGGTCGTCATGGTGATGATCAGGGATGCTTGTGTCAGATTACCCTTCAGTGTCTCGTAGTGAGAGGAGGGAGATGAGGTAGCAGCATCCATGGGGTGGGGGATGATGCCATTAGTGGGGAGGATAGGATGAAGGGGGAAGCGGGGGGGGTTGATGAAAGTGTTAGAGTGGAAGCTTAACAAGTTGAAATATGTTTAAATGAGAGACGGAGATTTGAGTTAATCTGTCTGTTGTAATAACATCAGACCACCTTTGTTAATTGCGAGAGTTTAACATATGAAGTTCTTACCATTATTGTTAATATGTGTAGAGCTTTATCAAGCCACGACTTGCTAAAGCAACACTTGATGAAGCTCTACACTGCGGAAACAACACTTGATAAAGCTCTACATAGAGAGAACAACACTTCATAAAGCTCTTCACAGAGGGAAACACGGCTTAATAAAGTTCCACACTGACCTCACTGTTGACGTCGGAGCTCACCTCACTGTTGATGTCAACGGCTGTTAAAATAATTGAATATGGAACTGGGAAATTAATTTATTTTACTCTCTCTCTCTCTCTCTCTCTCTCTCTCTCTCTCTCTCATCTATCTATCTATCTATCTATCTATCTCTCTCTCTCTCTATCTATCTCTATCTCTCTCCCCTTCCCCACCACTACCACCACCAACAACTATCTCTGTCTAAATAAAGGCGACCGAATCTTACATGTGAAAATCTCTCTAGCAGAGAGTGTTTCTGACAGCGCAATCTCCTGTCAGACGAAAGCTAGACTCTTCTGAAATGCTTTGATTGTTCTTTAACCGTAGATTGTTCTACAGTCATTGTAAAGCTCTACAATCCTTCGATTGTTCACTAACCTTGGATTGCTTTTAAAACATTGGATTATTCTGCAATCTTTGGATTGTTCCTTATTCTTGTCACTACAGCGTTTGTGTTCTAATTCCTTGCAGTAAGCCTCTGTTAACGGCTCTACCTGGTGCAGAGTGGACGCTTTCAGGGGAATACTGACTTCTTGAAGGAACAGTTTGCTTGGTCTGGTGAAATTTGGACCGAAATGGTACGCTGCTGAACTTCAATGTTGCTAGAAATGTGCATATAGTAAAGAACCTCGTATTTATACGATGTTTCGCCCAATAAAGTCTTTATTAAGCACCTGAAACAAATAAAACAACCTGTACATTCGAAAATGAGGGTCAGCTGTAGGTCAAGTAATCAGGATCTTGAAGACAAATCCGACAGTTTTTGCTTTCTATGATGAACCAAGATGATGCATTCAATTAACTTTGATAGAGCGTTTTGCTCTATTGCATCGGCTAGGGGTAAAGCAGCAGCCTCGAGGCATCTACACTTCGACCACTCGTTTTCTTGATAAATAAGGCGTACCTTATTTCCAATTCATTATGAGGGTACATGTTTTGTGGTGCATCATGCATGTGTTGTGTGTGTTATCAACCCTGTATTGCATCACTGTGTTCCCCTCGTCTAGTGTCCAAATCCCTGACTGTTTCACCTACATAAACACGATCCAGCATCCACATGGGTACGCTGGTGTCAAAATGCTTTCTCTGCCTTGAAATGTCCTCGACATACCGCCCATCCCTGCAAGAACCAAGATCCTAGTGGCTGAAATTCGGCGTTGCCGAAAAGTGGCAGAACACAGCAAAAGATTCTTATTATTACGACGTCTCACTAACATTAAGCTCATGGAGGCGAAACATCGCATTTGTAAAGCCCCAACAAGGAAGCAAAAATCACCTTTAATATCCGCCTATCATCCTTCTCCTCCAGGAAGGCAACATAGTTTAGTACTCTAGAACGAAAAAACGCTGGAGAATTCACCTAAACGCCTCGCACTAGCACATTCACAGCTGGACCTTCTGGACATCATTCAACATCAACATGAATGTCGGAGAACGCTTGTTAGATGTTGTGATCGTATGTTAAATGTTCAGAATATACATTAGACATTCAGAACATATGTTAGACGCTCAGAACGTATATTACATGTTCAGAACGTATATTACATGATAAGAATGAACGTTAGATGTACAGAATGTATAGTAGAGGTTCAGAACGTTCTCTAGATGATTATGGTCATAAGAATAATAATAATAATAATAGCAATAATAATAATAATAATAATAATAATAATAATAATGACTATGATAACAACAATGACTATGATAATAATAATAATAATAATGACTATGATAACAACAATGACTATGATAATAATTTTCCGATTTATAGAGATAATGATAGAAAGTATTGATAAACCTAAACCGCTATAAACCAATACGCATACGCAGTATAAACCTTTTAATTAAAAAAATCTCAAATAATATTTTTTTTTCCTTGTTTCATACATAACGAAAATATTTTATAATGGTTCGCTCACATACTGACAACATAATCAATTGTACCTGGGGAAAAAATATAATGAAAACAAATGAAAAATAATTTTGAAATGAATGTCTATTGAACTTGTGTTATGTGTGTGTATGTGTGTATGTATGTATGTATGTATGTGTGTATGTATGTATGTGTGTGTATATGTATGTGTGTGTATATACATGTGAATGTATGTAGTTAGGTGAGATACATATGCAACAGTTAGGTATCTTTATGTCGTCTTCAGCAGAAGACTGAAGAGGACTCTAGTTGGGAGTCGAAATGTACACAAAAACATCGCCTTCTAGTGTCTATTACACATTTCTCGGTAATACAAATTCGCGAGTGATGTAAACACCCTTGAACCACCTCGTACAGTCGCTTCCACACAGTCGATAGATCTCGTCTGCAACAGGTCTTCGAGACGAAGTCTTAAAAGTGACCCCTGGCACACGGTGCATTAAGTTATCAATGAAGCAAAAGGCTTTTAAGCCTTTGAAGGCGCCTCGTTAATAAATAAATACGTCTCATAATTTTCTTCGTTATGTAATGTCTCTCCTCCTCTCACTAATCTCCCAAGATTTATTTCAACGTGGAATAAATTATGCCATGTTAAATGTGCTGAATAATATTTAGCGTCAGTCAGACTCTCTCTATCTCTCTCATCTCTCTCTCTCTCTCTCTCTCTCTCTCTCTCTCTCTCTCTCTCTCTGCGGATTCTCAATTTTAATGGGCTCTTAAAACCTAATTTTGCTAAAGAAAACATTCAAGTCCTTTAAATTGAATTTTGATGGGAAACATGGCGGTCAATCTCGCGCAAACCTGAGTGTTCTGACAGTTAATATGTATCGGTGAAGGAAGTACCTTGTACCAGGGAAGGTAGTACCTTGTACCAGGGAAGGTAGTACCGTGTACCAGGGAAGGAAGTACCTTGTACCAGGGAAGGTAGTACCGTGTACCAGGGAAGGTAGTACCGTGTACCAGGAAATGTAGTACCGTGTACCAAGGAAGGTAGTACCGTGTACCAGGGTAGGTAGTACCGTGTACCAGGAAAGGTAGTACCTTGTACCAGGGAAGGTAGTACCGTGTACCAGGAAATGTAGTACCGTGTACCAAGGAAGGTATACCGTGTACCAGGGAAGGTAGTACCGTGTACCAGGGAAGGTAGTACCGTGTACCAGGGAAGGTAGTACCTTGTACCAGGGAAGGTAGTACCATGTACCAGGAAATGTAGTACCGTGTACCAAGGAAGGTAGTACCGTGTACCAGGGTAGGTAGTACCGTGTACCAGGAAAGGTAGTACCGTGTACCAGGAAATGTAGTACCGTGTACCAAGGAAGGTAGTACCGTGTACCAGGGAAGGAAGTACCTTGTACCAGGGAAGGCAGTGCTGTGTACCAGGGAAGGTAGTACTGTGTACCAGGGAAGGTAGTACCGTGTACCAGGGAAGGCAGTACTGTGTACCAGGGAAGGTGGTACTGTGTACCAGGGAAGGCAGTACCGTGTACCAGGGAAGGAAGTACCGTGTACCAGGGAAGGCAGTACTGTGTACTGTGTAACAGGGAAGGCAGTACTGTGTACCAGGGAAGGTAGTACCGTGTACCAGGGAAGGAAGTACCGTGTACCAGGGAAGGAAGTACCGTGTACCAGGGAAGGAAGTACCGTGTACCAGGGAAGGAAGTACCGTGTACCAGGGAAGGCAGTACTGTGTACCAGGGAAGGTAGTACCGTGTACCAGGCAAGGCAGTACTGTGTACCAGGGAAGGTAGTACTGTGTACCAGGGAAGGCAGTACTGTGTACCAGGGAAGGCAGTACCGTGTACCAGAGAAGGCAGTACTGTGTACCAGGGAAGGTAGTACCGTGTACCAGGGAAGGTAGTACCGTGTACCAGGGAAGGCAGTACTGTGTACCAGGGAAAGTAGTACTGTGTACCAGGGAAGGTAGTACTGTGTACCAAGGAAGGTAGTACTGTGTACCAGGGAAGGAAGTACCGTGTACCAGGGAAGGCAGTACTGTGTAACAGGGAAGGTAGTACCGTGTACCAGGGAAGGCAGTACTGTGTACCAGGGAAGGTAGTACTGTGTACCAGGGAAGGTAGTACTGTGTAACAGGGAAGGTAGTACCGTGTACCAGGGAAGGCAGTACTGTGTACCAGGGAAGGAAGTACTGTGTACCAGGGAAGGCAGTACTGTGTACCAGGGAAGGTAGTACTGTGTACCAGGGAAGGTAGTACTGTGTACCAGGGAAGGCAGTACCGTGTACCAGGGAAGGCAGTACCGTGTACCAGGGAAGGAAGTACTGTGTACCAGGGAAGGCAGTACTGTGTACCAGGGAAGGCAGTACCGTGTACCAGGGAAGGCAGTACTGTGTACCAGGGAAGGTAGTACTGTGTACCAGGGAAGGTAGTACTGTGTAACAGGGAAGGTAGTACTGTGTACCAGGGAAGGCAGTACTGTGTACCAGGGAAGGTAGTACTGTGTACCAGGGAAGGTAGTACCGTGTACCAGGGAAGGCAGTACTGCGTACCAGGGAAGGCAGTACTGTGTACCAGAGAAGGCAGTACTGTGTACCAGGGAAGGCAGTACCGTGTACCAGGGAAGGCAGTACTGTGTACCAGGGAAGGTAGTACTGTGTACCAGGGACGGTAGTACTGTGTAACAGGGAAGGTAGTACTGTGTACCAGGGAAGGCAGTACTGTGTACCAGGGAAGGTAGTACTGTGTACCAGGGAAGGCAGTACTGTGTACCATGGAAGGTAGTACTGTGTACCAGGGAAGGCAGTACTGTGTACCAGGGAAGGCAGTACTGTGTACCAGGGAAGGTAGTACTGTGTACCAGGGAAGGCAGTACTGTGTAACAGGGAAGGTAGTACTGTGTACCAGGGAAGGTAGTACTGTGTACCAGGGAAGGCAGTACTGTGTACCAGGGAAGGTAGTACTGTGTACCAGGGAAGGTAGTACTGTGTACCAGGGAAGGCAGTACTGTGTACCAGGGAAGGTAGTACTGTGTAACAGGGAAGGCAGTACTGTGTAACAGGGAAGGCAGTACTGTGTAACAGGGAAGGTAGTACTGTGTAACAGGGAAGGCAGTACTGTGTACCAGGGAAGGCGGTACTGTGTACCAGGGAAGGCAGTACTGTGACCAGGAAGGCAGTACTGTGTACCAGGGAAGGCAGTACTGTGACCAGGAAGGTAGTACCGTGTACCAGGAAGGCAGTACCGTGTACCAGGGAAGGCAGTACTGTGTACCAGGGAAGGTAGTACTGTGTAACAGGGAAGGTAGTACCGTGTACCAGGGAAGGCAGTACTGTGTACCAGAGAAGGCAGTACTGTGTACCAGGGAAGGCAGTACCGTGTACCAGGGAAGGCAGTACTGTGTACCAGGTAAGGTAGTACTGTGTACCAGGGAAGGCAGTACTGTGTACCAGGGAAGGTAGTACCTTGTACCAGGGAAGGCAGTACCGTGTACCAGGGAAGGAAGTACCTTGTACCAGGGAAGGTAGTACTGTGTACCAGGGAAGGCAGTACCGTGTACCAGGGAAGGCAGTACCGTGTACCAGGGAAGGCAGTACTGTGTACCAGGGAAGGAAGTACCGTGTACCAGGGAAGGCAGTACCTTTTATCCGTGAGAGAAACTGTTGAAAACTGGACTGCCTTCCAGTCAGACTGAACTTCATAGCCCACTATGATATTCAATTCCATACAATTTGCTTCTTGATGTAATTATCAGATGCTCAAGTGCCTGCGTGGCACCTTTGATCTGACATTACACAGGTGTATAAACCAAACAGCTGACTGATGTGTTTATACAGGAAGTAAGGGCCCAGTGCTAGCAAGTGTATACACTTAAACACCTGCTAGACGCCTTCATACATAGGCAAGTCTCGGTACATCTGCTTCAAATGCTGGTTTTGTGAGTGTGAGTGCGCCTGGTGCTTCTAAATGGAGAGGTTGATCACAGCGTGAGGCACTCTGTTGCACCGGAAGCTGCATCAGCAATGGCATTCATCATAGTACACTAACTGCCTCTCTCTATTTCCAAACCATTTCACTCGATTTTTTTTTTTTTTTAAATCCAAGATTTTTCCAAATTTCTCGTATCTCTTTTTTTTACGGCTGTTATTTTTTCCAGTAGATTTGTATACACATTAATTGTATTTTTGGCCCCAATGCAGTTATGAAACTGAACAAATATCCATATATATATATATATATATATATATATATATATATATATATATATATATATATATATATATATATAAAGACATATATAAAATTAAAAAAAAAAAATTCGCAAACGGTAATGTGTTTTTTTTTCACTTCGCAAACTGCGTTAATATTATTTAATATCGTTTTTAAAATGCGTTATTGTTAGCTAACATCTTTTTAACAAACGTCAATATCGTTTAATATCGTTATTTAACTACGCTAGCATCGTATATCAATGTTATTTTATAGACTAGTATGTTAAACAGACAATATGCGGTTGATGGCATTTTACCGTGAAGACGTTTCGCCAACCAGGGATATATTTAATTCTAAAGACCCAGTGGGCGAAACGTCGTATCACTTAATTGCCATGAACCGCATTTTGTCTTATTAACAGGCGTTAATATCGTTTTTTACATTGTTAATAGCCTTTTAATAGCAATAATATCTGGAAGACACGCATGCAGCAGTTGTTTATCTTCATTACACGTGTTTTAAACATGTTTTACCCATCTATTTAACATTATTGTATATATAAACTTCTGTAATATATTCCGACAAAATGATTTAGAAAGAAACGTAGGTAAACACTGGGACATATTAGAAAACGTTTCGGTCCTTGGACCGGTTAGATGTGATCAAGGTTCCAGGACCGAAACGTTCTCTAATAAATATGTCAGGTGTTTACTCACGTGTCTTTCTAAATTAACGTTATTGTTTATCATTTTGGGGGGAACTGAAAAAAATAATTGCAACAACGTTAACTTATCGCGTTTAACGAAGTTATTATCGTTTTTTTACCCGGGTCATTAAGCTCACACTCCTACCTGGACGAATAGACAGATGATCGATGCGTCGAACAGTGTTCGATCCCCTGTCACCTCCCAGACCGGAGTCTAAGTTTTTCACTGCGTGGCGGTCGTTCCGAGGGGTCAGCGCCCCCCCCCCACAGATCAGTCCTTGACCAGGCCTCCCGGTGGATCAAGTTCTGATCAGCCAGAGATACATAATGAATGAGGTTCGCTGATTTTGCGTATGTGGTTGATGTTACAGGGTTTAAGTGTGTACGTCTGGAGATATGCTGGGTGTTGTGCTTAACCCCAGGTCGTTTTCACTCTGATATTGGCGGCTTCTCCTAGCCCGTGGTGTGTGTGTGCGTGTGCGTGCGTGTGTGTATGTGTGTGTGTGTGTGTGTGTGTATGTGTATGTGTGTGTATGTATATGTGTGCGTGTTCGTGTGCGTGTGTGTGAATGTGTGTGTGTGTGTGTGTGTGTGTGTGTGTGTGTGTGTGTGTGTGTGTGTGTCCTTTTAGAAGCGACAAACAGAAAAAAAAATTGAAAAGGAATAAATTCGATATTTTTGTTTAAATCCTCATTGACTCCGGAAACAAAGAATTTTATTTGTAACAAACAGGTAATTGCAATTTGTTTTGTTTGTGGTGTGTTTGGAAAAGTTGTTGTTTGTATGGTTGCTTTAATGTGTGTTGTTATTGTGGTACTGGTCAGTGTTTTTAATATGTAAATTCAATGCAGTACGAACCCACACACACATACACTACACACACACACACACACACTCACACACACACACACATGTGAATGACATGACGGATGGGATAGACTCAGAAGTGTCTCTTTTCGCAGATGATGTAAAATTAATGAGGAGAATCACATCGGATGAAGACCAAGCAGGACTTCAAACAGACCTGGACAAGCTTGACATCTGGTCTAGCAACTGGCTTCTCGAATTTAACCCCACCAAATGCAAAGTCATGAAGATCGGAGAAGGGCAAAGAAGACCGCTGACAGAGTACAGGCTAGGTGGACAAAGGCTACAAACCTTGGCAAAGGAGAAAGACCTTGGGGTGAGTATAACGCCAAGTACGTCTCCGGAGGCACACATCAACCAGATAACTGCGGCAGCATATGGGCGACTGACAAACCTAAGATTAGCGTTCCGTTACCTAAACAAGGAATCGTTCAAGACACTGTACACCATGTACGTCAGGCCCATACTAGAATATGCAGCACCAGTCTGGAACCCACACCTGGTCAAGCACGAAAAAGAAACTAGAGAAAGTGCAAAGGTTTGCGACAAGGCTAGTTCCACAACTCAGGGGTCTGTCCTATGAAGAAAGGTTGAGGGAAATAGGACTAACAACACTGGAGGAAAGAAGGGTCAGAGGAGACATGATAACGACATACAAAATACTGCGAGGAATCGACAAAGTAGACAGTGACAGGATGTTCCAGAGAGGGAACACAGAAACAAGGGGACACAACTGGAAGCTGAAGACTCAGATGAGTCAAAGGGATGTTAGGAAGCATTTCTTCAGCCACAGAGTAGTCAGGAAGTGGAATAGTCTAGAGAAAGATATAGTGGAGGCAGGAACCATACATAGTTTTAAGACGAGGTATGATAAAGCTCATGGAGCAGGGAGAGCAGAGACCCAGTAGCAGACAGCGAAGAGGCTTGGCCAGGAGCTGAGTCTCGACCCCTGCAACCACAATTAGGTGAGTACAATTAGGTGAGTACACTCACTCACACACACACACACTCACACACACTCACACACACACACACTCACACACACACACACACACACACACACACTCACACACACACACACTCACACACACACACACACACACTCACACACACACACACTCACACACACACACACACACACTCACACACACACTCACACACACTCACACACACACTCACACACACACACACTCACACACACACTCACACACACTCACACACACACTCACACACACACTCACACACACACACACACACACACACACTCACACACACACTCACACACTCACACACACACACACTCACACACACACTCACACACTCACACACTCACACACACACACACGCAATCTCAGTCACTTCCGACATTTCAGTGACATTTCACATCTTGCTTGGCAGACCAGACGTACTGTAATTTATTCATAACCTGTACTACTCACCACAGCTCTCCCAGACGCTCCTCTCTCTCTCTCTCTCTCTCTCTCTCTCTCTCTCTCTCTCTCTCTCTCTCTCTCTCTCTCTCTCTCTCTCTCTCACACACACACACACACACTCACTCTCCCTTCATTATCCCCTCACACTCTCACTTCATTATCCCCTCACTCTCTCTTACTCTTCCCCCCACGCACATCCTTCTCTCTCTCCCTCCATCTCACTCTCTTGTTTCCCCTCGCTCTCCTTCCCTCTCCTTCACTCCATCTCTCATAAAGGTTATGCCAGACAGTTCATGGATGTGGATATATATATATATATATATATATATATATATATATATATATATATATATATATATATATATATATATATATATATATATATATGTCGTGCCGAATAGGTAAAACTTGCAATTTTGGCATAAATAGCAAAACTCTTCTTGCCGAATAAGGGAAGCTAAAATTTTGTATGCAATAATTTCGCAAAAAATAATTTTGAATCTAACGAAAAAAATATATTTCATTGTGATTATTATTAAATTATTGTAAACTTATCTAGAATAAATTTAGTTGATTAATTTTTACATTAACATAAATGAAAAAAATTATATCTTTAAACGTATTAAAGAAAAAAAAATAGAAACGACTAAATTTTAAATGAGTTCTTGCTAATTGACCAATTTTTACCTATTCGGCGCGACATATATATACATATACACACACTACACCAATAGACACTGGCGTGTGTGTTTGTTAGTGTGCATACATGCACTAACAACACACAAAAGTGTTTGTTAGAATGTATGTGTGTGTGTATGTGTGTGCATGCACATACACACACCAACAGACACTGGTATGCGTACATACACACACCAACAGACGCTGGTATGCGTACATACACACACCAACAGACACTGGTGTGCGTACATACATACACCAACATAAATCTTCGTCTTCTTTACAAGGGCTGATAGCATCGTAAAAGGTCTCTTTGTGTGCTCAGAAAGACTGCTCTACCTCACCTCCTTTACCACAAAAAGAAAAATATTCCGAACTTATTTTTTCCTCTCATTTTTCTCCTCTCTCTCTCTCTCTCTCTCTCTCTCTCTCTCTCTCTCTCTCTCTCTCTCTCTCTCTCTCTCTAACTTCTTTTTCTTACAATTGAAGGTAGTGAGGGAAGTTAGGGAGCGAGTTACGTCGTGTGTTGTCCTTCTGATTCCACTTCTTTTTGATCAATATCCTATATCCTACAGTCTTGTAGGATATAGGATTGATGAAGGAGGCATTTGTGAACCAGTCCCTCCAAGGATCAGTACTAGGATCCTTTACGTTCCTAATAAACACATAAATGAGTTGCTGGAGCCAATTGAACCTATGTATCTTCATGTATCTAATACAGCTAAGATTCATTAACATGACGGCTTGACAAAGCTCCTGGGGGGGCGAAACGTTGCCACAATAAAATGTCACATTAGTTGCGCTTGTGTCCTTTTACCTAACAAGATTCATTAATTTTAAAGGCGCCTTACTAATGCATTTAGTATTTTATTTTAATACATGATAACCTAACAATACATTTGGACCCTTAACTAGACCATTAACTGGTCCACGTCGGACCAAGACGTCTTCATATCTTTTTCCTGTGTGCGGGTTATTTTTGTATTGTTCCAGTGACGGTATTGCATTTTCTTATTCAATAACCCAATAAAATACAAAGCTCTATTACGATGGAGGTTTTAATAGAATAACTATTCAGGTTGTATACATTATTAAGTTATATATTGCTTTGTGTGTATTATATGTAGTTATTTAAGTAGGTTTAACATTTTGGTAAATTACCTCAGGCGGTTGTTGGGTATTTGTGTGTCCTAGTCTGGTCGTCTCGGAGTAGCCTGAATTCTAATTGGATCGTCAGTCGTTCGCATAAGGTTCTGATTGGATGGTGTTACGCGCTCAGAAGGTGAGAAGCTTACCAGCAGAGAGAGAGAGAGAGCAGGAGCGAGTCTCTTGCAACTTGCTCTTCTGTGAGAGAGATGTCTCTTGTCTCTGCTCTCGTTCCTGAAGTCTCCTGCTGCTGCTGCTGCTGCTGCCAACGGCGCGGGGTTCCTCTGGTCCTGCCACTGTTTCTGAATGGTCTGGGGTTTCCTGTCTCCTTCGAAGGCCTTACAGTTTTCCCGAGAGATACAATATTGGAGAGTGCTAATGGGGTGGAAATTGGTAAGACAAGATTCCCTTTTCTTTAAACTATACTGGATATTAATTAGTCTACTTACCTCGTGCAATCTAGAGATGAAAGCTTTTTATTCGGGGGTCACTGAAGAGCATGGCAGAGGTTTAGGATTATACATTCAGAATGGAGGCTGAACATGGTATAGAGGGGAAATGTTCTGCCATGGATCATGTCATGACTGACAGAAAGTACAGAGTTTGAGGGGGAACGTTTATTTGTTAACTGTTACGGAACCTTGCCTATAGTTAATGTTTAATACTATCAGAGATTCACGTATTAAGGAAGGGGGGGTTGTCAAGAGTAACTTTATAAATATTCTTATTTATAAGAAAGATTATTTGACCTGTTGTGTTTCAAGTGATCCCTGACCCTAGACCTGATGTGCTATAAAACAACGTTCGATGACCCAAAAGAGTTTGGTCCATGTTAAAGGGGAAAAAAATCTTGAATAATTATAATTTGGAGTTACTGGGCAACTGTTGACATGTTACCTGCCTCACAGCATGCGCTGTTTGCTGATGATGCGTCACTAATGAGGATTTATACAAATAACCCTCATATAGAAGAGAGGAGCTTACGACGACGTTTCGGTCCGACTTGGACCATTTACAAAGTCACACTAACAAAAAGGAGAGAAGGAGGGAGTATATATAGGCCAGCAGACAGGGACGGGACAAGAGAGGTAGTAGGAAAGGAGGAAGAGAGGTAGTGGTAGAGTTAGTAGTAGTGGAGTCAGTCAAATACTAAGAAAGAGGAGCACTGCAAGGGAGCTAGGGGGCCCACATAGGGTAGGAGCAAAAACACAGAGGAGGGAAAAATAAATAATAAAGGACAAATACCCAAGGCAGAAGAAAAAAAAACGAAGGAGAAAGAGGAAAGGGGAAAGGGAGAAGGGGAAAAAAGAATCAGGTTATGTCACGGGTGTTCTGAAGTTTGGAGCATTTTACAATGTAATGGGAAATGAAGGCATCTACAGAGGCAAAGCCAGGTCTAGGATTCATACAAGGAAAGTTGTGTATAAGGGAGGATTCAACCAGACGGCGACTGTGAAAGTTAGAAGTAGGGTAGACAGTTTTAGCAGAAGACCAGTCAATAGGATGACTGTGATGTCTCCTTTTTGTTAATGTGACTTTGTAAATGGACTAAGTCAGACCGAAACGTCGTAAGCTCCTCTCTTCTATGTGCGGGTTATTTGTGTATTGTTCCAATCACGGTATTGTGCCTTTTTTTGTATTTAATGAGGATATGACTGTGAAAGATGTCGAAACGACTTGATGTAGCTGTAGACGTGGTCAGACAAGTGGATACTACAATCAATTCTTTTGAATGCAAAGTATTGAAAGTAAAGAAAGTATAGAGAAGACCAGGTCGGAATAAAGTCCGAGAGTGGAGGCACTACAGACTTGTTACAAAAAGAAAGATTTCGGGGTCTGCATTACACCGAGCACATCACCAGCAGCGCACATAAAGCGTAGAAAAAAAATTAACTTCCTTAAGAGAAGCTTTTACGAGCCTCAAAAAAGATCTTTCGCACTTTGTTTATTATATATTGTAAAGGAATAAAACCTGGAGCCTTCAGGGTAGATCCACATTTGTTCCCTTTTATGTTTTGGGTTTAGCGCTTATTTACGATTATAATAATAATCTCTTTTATGAAAGACAAGAAAGAAAGCAATTTAAAAAAAAATAGAAGTGAAAAAAATGGAGATACAAAATACAAAACTTTAATTATAAAATGTAAAGAATAAAAACACAAAAAAGATGATTCTAAATGAAGGAAAAAATGAGAAATGAAAGAAACTTAAATGTGATGACAATGTAACAAGAGAAACACATGAAGCAGAGGTAAGGGAGGAGTCTGGGTCCTCGTTAGTAGACGATCATCAGCTACTGGTAACGTCAGTGACGCACAGTAGCCAGCGAGGGTAACAACGTCACTGACGAACAGTAGCCAGCGAGGGTAACAACGTCAGAGACGCACAGTAACCAGCGAGGGTAACAACGTCAGTGACGCACAGTAACCAGCGAGGGTAACAACGTCAGTGACGCACAGTAACCAGCGAGGGTAACAACGTCAGTGACGCACAGTAACTAGCGAGGGTAACAACGTCAGAGACGCACAGTAACCAGCGAGGGTAACAACGCTCGCTGAAGGAGCATTAAAGCAGTGGATGCAGGGGGAGTCAGCGGAAGCCTGGGTGTCAGCCTCACAGGTTGTCAGAGGTGAACGTCAGTGTGGAGTGAGTCAGTCACTACGAGACCTGGTGAAGATACACTTGGAGATGGATTGACTTCAACCTGACCAGGAGCTGTCACCACTTATGAAATGGTTAAACCGTAATTTTTTAAAGGGGGTGGACCAGTATGCCAGCGGAAGGCCTCAGTCAGATGACCAAAAGCTCCAGCTGCGGGCTATCATATGACTTTGGACTCGCGTCAGGAAACACTTGCTCTGTTTCCTGAAAAACCTAGCCTAACCTAGCTACTTGTGAGACGGAGAATACTCCTCTTTTTAAAAAAAAAAAAAAGACACAAATGCAAACACTAGTACATTTAATTACAAAGGTTTCTGACCGAAATATTTCTAATAAAAAGCCCTCGCCTTTGCATTTTTGTATCTTTTTCTAACACCTGTCGAAATCACCATTTTTACCTATACGTCTGTTAAACAGACACGCGAGACGTCAGCAGAACGTGCCGACGTACTCGTAGCTCCCGACAGTAATGAGATGATTACCATAAGCTGATAGAAGGCTGGATCACACACGGAAACAGAAAATAAGCAGCGTGTAGAACATACCTTTGACAATACTGATGGTCAAACAGCCTTTCCTCTTCCCCGTCCAATATAATACATCCAGAACTGTCACTGACGGTTAGACAGGATTGTGCCCTGTAAGCCTGGTATTATTAAACCCTATATTTGTACTTTAGAAGTTTATCCAGGAGCTGTGAATCGACCCCTACGAACTTAACTAGCTCACATTGACGACACTGGAGGACAGGAGGGTTAGGGGAGACATGATATAGACCTAAAATACTTCGAGAAATTGACAAGGTGGACAGAGACAGGATGTTCCAGAGATGGGACACAGCAACAAGGGATCACAGTTGGAAGTTGAAGACTCAGATGATTCAAAGGGATGTTAGGAAGTATTTCTTCAGTCACAGAGTGGTCAGGAAGTGGAATAGTTTGGCAAATGACGTAGTGGAGGCAAGAACCATACATAGTTTTAAGACGAGGTTTGATAAAGCTCATGGAGCAGGGAGAGAGAGGACCTAGTAGCGATCAGTAAAGAGGCGGGGCCAGGAGCTATTACTCGACCCCTGCAACCACAATTAGCTGAATTAGGCGAGTACACACACACACACACACCACTGCTCCTCAAACACCATTAGTGTTGGCTTCTTGATCCATTGGCTAATATCTTAATGGAAATCTGATTAATGGGTAACCAGTTACTGCAGTTACCACTCACAGACAACAACAAGCGCAACTTGCAACAGCTGAGCAGTTATGGTAACTGTGTTGGGCGTTGTTTTAGCATCTCTTTAGTGTTGCGTTCTTGTTAGTGTTGCGCTGCAACTTCAAGTTTTCCCAAGTGCTGAAATACCAAATCATTTTCATGCACTTTTCTGAATTTTCTCTTTTACTTTCTTGCCTATTTTTTTTTACTTTCTGTTAAGCTTTCTTTTTCACTTTCTTCTTAATTTTCTTACTTATTTTCCCCATTTTCTCATTTTCTTTCATATTTTCTTCCTTATTCCTCACTTTCCCTTACTTTCTTCTACAGCTTTCGTCCATTTTTACATATATTTTCTCCTATTCCTTTTCGGTTGAATTCTCAAGTGTTTTCTTCGACTCTCTAATGTCTTCTTCGATTTCTTAACTTTCTCTCTTACTTTCTATTTATCTCGGTTCCTTCCGGTCCTAAGCCTCTATTGCTTTTCTACATCCATCAGTATCACCCTTATTGTCGAGACACCTAAGGGTCAATATAACTTGAAAACGTTTCCAGCTTGACTGGCAGCTGGTGTTCGGAAGTATGGAAAAATATGACTGAGAAAGTGTTTATGCTACGTTTCGCTCTGAGGGAAACGTAGAGCAGGAAGAAGAGTTTCTGTGTAGTGTGTCTCCTCAGGTGGTAAGTTAGGTGGAAGAGGTAAACACGGATATGCAGGTGAAGTTGTTAAGATATTGATTAGGTGACTGGGAGATGAAGCAGGTGAGCGAGAGAGAGCACTTGAGAGGTGAGAAAGAGCACTTGGGAGGTGAGAGAGAGAGCACCTGGGAGGTGAGAGAGAGCACCTGAGAGGTGAGAGAGAGCACCTGAGAGGTGAGAGAGAGCACCTGGGAGGTGAGAAAGAGCACCTGGGAGGTGAGAGAGAGAGCACCTGGGAGGTGAGAGAGAGCAGCTGGGAGGTGAGAGAGAGCACCTGGGAGGTGAGAGAGAGAGCACCTGGGAGATGAGAGAGAGCACCTGGGAAGTGAGGGAGAACATGCGAGTGGTGAGAGAGCACTTAACTGTTGAAAGAAAATTCCTGACAAATGAGAACACCATTTTCTTTCTTTCTCTCTCTATCTCTCTCTCTTTAACGTTACTTTCTTTTGTCCCAATCTTTTCCAACTTTACAATATTGGCTCTTCAACAAAAGCCAAGTTGCTATCGGTATTGTGTCAGTTGCTAGGTCAAGGTCAGTCGCTGGGTCAAAGGTCAGTCGCTGGGTCATAGGTCAGTCGCTGGGTCAAAGGTCTTTAAGCAATACTGAACTTTAAACACGTCAGTCAAACGTAATATATCAAAGATATATTAAACTGTTTCTGCATGATAGAATAATTACTGAATGATAAAACAAGTGTACAACACCTGGGTACCTTCATTATCAAGACGTTTCGCCCAGAATGATGGACTGAACACTTCCTTTCAAGGCTGAGGGACTGATCACCTCAAATTACTACCTCAGGTTTTCCACTGTCTCCAGTATTACTCTCTGTATTGGACTATTAGAGCCACTGGTGGGCGAAACGTCTCCCCCAGTAAAGATACCCAAGTGTCTCATTCATCAGCTTTGTATACCATGAATACACAGTTCCGTAATACAGTGTTCAGTAAACCAGTGAACAGCAGAAAGTTCTATAATCAACTTAACCCCTCTTACTTTACCACCATAAAATATACTAAAATACATAAATAAATAAATATATAGATAGGAGCGTGTTAGCGAATGGAGACAAATGGTTTTTAGGACTTGACGTGCTGTTGGAGTGTGAGCAAGGTAACATTTATGAAGGGAGTCAGGGTAACCGGCAGGCCGGACTTGAGTCCTGGAGATGGGAAGTACAGTGTCTGCACTCTGAAGGAGGGGTGTTAATGTTGCAGTTTTATAACTGTAGTGTAAAGCACGCCTCTGGCAAGACAGTGATGGAGTGAATGATGATGAAAGTTTTTCTTTTTCGGGCCACCCTGCCTTGGTGGGAAACGGCTGATGTGTACGTTTATTGTCTTCTCTGAGGATGAGGGTCCCCAGTAAAGTTCCAGAGGTAAAACTTGCGATTTTGGCTTAAATAGCAACGCTCATTTTGCCATATAAGACAAGCGAAAATTTGTGTATGCAATAATTTCGCAAAAATCATTCTGAACCTAACGAAAAATATATATTTCATTGTGTTTGTTTATTATTAAATTATTGTAAACGTATCTAAAATATATTTAGTTGGGTTAGGTTAAATTAAATTGCGCTTGTTATAATAAGGTTAGGTAAGTTTTCTAAGATTCTTTTGGTGCAAAATTAAAAATTTTTACATTACCATTAATGAAAAAAAATATATCTTTAAACGTATAAGAGAAAATTTTAGAAAGGACTTAATTTCAAATGAGTTCTTGCTAATTGACCAGTTTTACCTATTAGGCACGACATTATATATATATATATATATATTCAGAAATTTTGATAAAATAGTTTCTGAAGTCTAGGGAAAACACACACACACACACACAACACACACACACACACACACACACACACACACACACACACACACACACACACGCCGGTATAAAAAAAATAACGGTGCAGTATCTCTTCCCAGGAAGCACTGAAACCTGCAGTAAATTTAGACGGTCGTGGCGGAAGTGTAACAGAGTCGCTCATTACGTCAACACAATTTACATCCTGTAAACACTTTGAATTTTCCCCCCTTCTATTTACAAACATGAAGAGGAAATGAAGCTTCGGTATATGCAATTAATGAAGGAACCTGTATATATGTGTGTATATATATATATATATATATATATATATATATATATATATATATATATATATAGTACCTAATAAGCCGAATTCGCCGAACTAAACTTTCCAAAAAAATTCTCAAAGATTTTGATAGATCTAAACTTAAGCTAACTTTAACTTTAGCACAATTGTTTTTAGCTAAATTCTGCTATCTATGTCATTGGTCAATTTAAGTATATTTAATATTACATTAAATCTATGATGTATATTTTTTTTAATTATGCTCAGATCGATTTCCGTTCATTTATTGCAAAAATAAATTTTAATTCTGCTTATTCGGCAAAGCAAACCCTTGATTATGTATTTCCCTTTTATTATAAACATGATGATGTTAATGTTTCTATAAACACATGTTAACGTTTCTATAAACACATGTTAACGTTTCTATAAACACATGTTAACGTTTCTATAAACACATGTTAACGTTTCTATAAACACATGTTAACGTTTCTATAAACACATGTTAACGTTTCTATAAACACATGTTAACGTTTCTATAAACACATGTTAACGTTTCTATAAACACATGTTAAAGTTTCTATAAACACATGTTAACGTTTCTATAAACACATGTTAAAGTTTCTATAAACACATGTTAAAGTTTCTATAAACACATGTTAACGTTTCTATAAACACATGTTAAAGTTTCTATAAACACATGTTAACGTTTCTATAAACACAGCCACACTGACTATGTTTACCCTCTCGTTCGTTGTTGAAAATCAAGTATATAAATCAAAATAAAGGGGAACTTCCCCCCTCCCCCCCAAAAAAAAAATTGCAATAAACAGAGTTGACCGGGAGGAATACAACGTTTCTAAACTTTGGAAAAGAAACGAGGCAGCGTTGGTAGGTGCAAATTAATGGACTCTTGTTATCAGGCGGCAACGAAATTTTTGTGTAGCATTTTTCCATGTTGCAGAGTTGTAGCAGTTGAAACAAATCATTTAACGAGATGTTGCATCGACAGGCAATCATATTTTAAGTGAAAAAATATCTGGTGACTACTACCCTCTCTCTCTCTCTCTCTCTCTCTCTCTCTCTCTCTCTCTCTCTCTCTCTCTCTCTCTCTCTCTCTCTCTCCTCTCTCTCTCACAGCAACATGACACTGGTCAGGGCCAAACAAGCGACCCATAATTACCAGTCTTAATTACCAGAGATTAAACTGTCACTTGCCTCCCGCCTCTCTTTCCTTGCCAATTATTTATCAGCCATTAATTAATCTACACCTAGGAAAACCTGACCTCTGTATTTTCCTGATATTCTTCGGAAACATAGCCTTGTTTTCTTTATTTTCCTGACATTTCGCCACTAAGATTTTCTCTAATTCCTCTTTTTCTTGCAACATTTTTAACTTTTGTTTGCATTTTCCTCTCGTGCCGTTGATAAATTTATCATTTTTGTTTATTTCTCTTCCTGTTGTCGTACCTACTGTGTGTTTCCTGGAATTTAAGGTATGTACACAATATCCCTCCGGCAGGCGTATGAGTGTTAGATCGGAGTGAATGGAGATATGTGGTTGTTGGGATTCGAAGTGCTGTTGGAATGTGAGGACTGTAACATTTAGTCAGACAAGGAATTCAGGAGAAACTGTTAGCCGGACTTGAGTCCTAGAGTTGGGAAGTACAGTGAATACACTCTGGGGGGGGTGTGGGTGTCATGCTACAAGTCTGGAGGTGGGAAGTACAGCGGCTGTACTATGAAGGGTGTGTAGGAATGTTATAGTTCAGAGGGTCAATTGAATTTTAATATCCCTTCAAGTCTGGCGAGGCGGCTGTTGAATGAGTGATGGTGAATGCAGTTTCTTCTCTGACTCAACCTGCCTCGTGACAAACAGCCGCTGTGGCAAAAATCACAGTTTTCTCAATATTTATAATTTATCTCCCATACGTTTATAGACTTTCTTCAAGAAATTAAAACATTTTCTTCATGACTCACGAAATTGCAATGACACGACTGTAAACAACCCACACCCCGCCAGTGGTATGCTATAGTTTCTTCCTCAACATTACTTTTTTCTTCTGTTATCATTTTCCGTATGTATAATTGCTTTACATTCCACAATAATTCCAATAATGAAGCATAATTATTTATATTATTATTATCTGACAATGATAATCGCCCCAGCGACCCGGTCTCAGACAAGGTCTAGTAACTTGGTAAGGAATTATTTCTGGAATAGAGACCATTTATGAATTATATAATTCTTATGGTAAGCTGATCCTGTACAAACTCTGCCTAAATATTTCAGGTTTTCTGAGGTGCTGTCTTCACTTTTCTTTTAAAAATAATAATATTTCCCTCTTCTCACAAATAAAATAATTCCAATCATTTCTCCCTACCAAATAATAATTATAAATATATATATATATATATATATATATATATATATATATATATATATATATATATTCTTTCTTTCATATTCCCAAAAATAATCATTCCTGTCCTCTCCCCCAATAACAACGTCTTTCCCCTACCTCAAATAATAAATCCCCCCTACCCTCGAATGATGATAATAATACTAACCCCTTCCCTTTCCTCAAATAATGATAATTCATTTCCCTTCAGATAATACTCCCTCTCTTTCCCTCAAATAATAATAATAATTCTCTGACACTGAATAATTATCTTATCCCCGTGGCTGGAGGAGAGAGCCAGGATCCCAGAGGAGAATAATGCAGCGTCGTCAGTGTCCTGAATTATATAATTCTTTAGGTGATTATTTTGTCAGATATAAAGTGATAGTGTTTTGCAGAGCTCTTGTACTCTTGATTTATTGTAGAAGGAGGTGGATGGTACCTCGTAGACATCTACGTCTGCTCTGATGGTGGATGCTGGAGAAGGAGGAAGAGAGGAGGGAAAGAGGAATGGAGAGACGACGGTAAGAGGGAGAAGGGTGATGTGTTGGGAAACAGGCTAGTAGTAGCAGAATTGATAAACAGGGTAACTAAGACGCCAGAAGTTAGTGAAAAATGGGCGAAAGAGGGTTTAGGGTACATGGGGAAGGGGACGAAAAGAGGAAAGGTATGGACAGATGGAGACTAAAGAGGAGGGGGAGGGAAAGGGAAGAAGGGGGAGAGGGAAAGGGGAGAAGAGAGATGTGGAAGGGAAAATGTCAGGCTTCATCTGTATGTATTAGTCACATTTTATTTTAATTCTTTAAATTGCTAGGCAGTTGTTTTTAATACTGTGTAAATATCTCACATATGTCCTCAACACACACACACACACACAGAGGCGGGGCCAGGAGCTGAGTCTCTACCCCTGCAATCACAATTAGGTGAGTACAATTAGGTGAGTACACACACACACACATACACACACACACACATACACATACACACATACACACACATACACAGTCACTCTGTAATTATTTTCTTCACTTCTCTATTTATCTAATGGACTTATCTATGTTGTCTGAGTTGCACTTTATTGCCATGTAAAATCTATCATACCATTCCTTTACCCTCTCTTTATTTTTCTCCCTCTCATCTCCCCTCTCAGTCGGACCCCATTTCTCCATTATAAAACAAAAATCACAATAATGCAATTGGATCCCAAAGAAACTGAATCCAAAGTTTGTGAAAAAGCCGTTTTTATATTTTATAAATGTAACTCCCGAGCACTCCATTTCCGACGCCACAACTGACCATTTGCAACACTCAGTTAGCAACACTAATCTCGCCCACCTGCAACACTTGCAACAAACAACTGAGACAGAGTTAAGAGTCTTGCTTCTTGGTTCAAGTTTTAAATTACTTTCAGACATATCATCTCATTTTCTGTAAAACTTTCCGAAAGGAATATCTTTTCTTTTTCCCGTTAGAAATACGTATATATATATATATATATATATATATATATATATATATATATATATATAATATATATATATATATATATATATAATTTAATTTAGCCTAATTCAACTAAATATATTTTGGATAAGTTTACAGTAATTTAATAATAAACAAACACAATGAATTTTTTTTTTTCGTTAGGTTCAGAATGATTTGTGCGAAATTATTGCATAAAAAAAAATCACTAGCCTTATTCGGCAAGAAGACCGTTGCTAATTAAGCCAAAATCGCAAGTTTTACCTATTCGGTACGACTCAACACATCGACTCCAGGCTGAGGGACTGATTACCTCAAACTCCTTCTCATCTTCCATCGTTCTTCTGTGCACTGGACTGAAGAAGCCACTGGTGGGCGAAACGTTGCCAGAGTAAAGATACCCTGATGTTGCACAAGTGTATTATAAGTAAGACTCTCTACCCTGGCACCGTATTGGTGCTCTGAGACGCTTTTCTTGCAGTACTGTGCTCACCTAGTTGTGGTTGCAGGGGTCGATTCACAGCTCCTGGCCCTGCCTCTTCACTGGCGGTGTAGCTCAAAGTGCGTCGGGTCTGTCATGAAAATGATAGTTTTCAATATTACTCCTATTTTTTTTTTTTTCAGTTCTGTTTAAAAAAAATTCTACTATCCCATGTAGATTTTTGTCTGTGACGACGGTACTACACTGCTGTAGAAGGTCAGTCAGTCACTGAACTCCTCATCCATAATATATTCATTAAATTTGTTTTGCCTCTGCGTACTTTTTTTTTTTTTTTTTTTTGAGAAACTGTGACCTGTTTTCTCTTCAAAAAATGCGGGTAGATTCATGAATTAATTTTTCATAAAAACAATTTCGATCAAATTAAAACTGACAAATAATTTTTTTTAACTTACTACTAATATCATAAATAATAAAAAATTAAAATTGACAAATAATTTTTTTTAACTTAGTACTAATATCATAAATAATAAAAAGTAAATAAATGAGGTATGATAATACTGATACGTTTTATTAGTTTTTATTATCCTATATTGTCCTCGGGTTTAATAAATGGTTTATTCTACTGTTAACAATATGTGAATCGTGTACAATAGATTTATTAATGAAAAAGACTGAAGCGACCAAGCTTCAGATAATTGATCATAGAGGAGAATGTGTTGGGAAAAATGTTATTACCTGGTCTGACTTTTTCCCGAGGTTAGGGAGAATATATTGTGTGTACCATGTTCATGCTTTTATGTCCTTTAATCCAGCCTCCTAACTCTCTCTCTCTCTCTCTCTCTCTCTCTCTCTCTCTCTCTCTCTCTCTCTCTCTCTCGTATCACACACACACACACGCACACGCACGCACACGCACACAAAGGTAATGATTACATAACCTTTTATACTGTGGCAGACAGAAATAGCAGGTAATGTACACACATGAGTGAGGGTTGACACTCCGAGCGTGAAGGATAGGAGGGGAGGGAGGGGAAATATGGTTAGTGGAGGGGGAAGGGAGAAGAGGAGAGGAAGGGGGGAGGGAAATGAAGAGGAGAAGCAGTAGAAGAATGGAGAGAAGAGTGATGTGGGACACAAATTTTTATTCTAGATTTTTAAATTTTAGGATTTTAGAATTTTTAAATATTTATAAGGTCCCGATTTCCTTAAATAACTTTCTGAGTTCAAACAAAAATATATTTAAAATAGTTATATCGTGCTAGTTCGCTGGTCTGACGTGAGTGATGTTAGGTAAAATCGCCTTGACCTTTGAACAGCCATTAAAATGCTGCTTTATCTACGTGGGGCAAAATCTGTGTTCAGCTCAAGGGATCAAAACCAATTTGGCTTCAGGATTTATATAGCAAAAGTTGCATTAAAGAGAATCACTTCGTCTCATTGAGAACTATAACACACGGAGGAGGAAGAGGCTTGATCTGAGACCGAGTTGCCGGGGCGAGGATCTCAGGACTCTCAGAGGGCAGGTACAGGAAAGACAGTCATCTCCCACCTAGGCAAGGTGGCCCGACAAAGAAGAAACGCTTTCATAGTTTTTCTTCTTTTCCCATTTAGTAATTTATGCAGGAGAAGGGGGTTAGTAGTCTCTTGCACTTGGCATTTTAGTCGCTTCTTACGACACGCATTACTTGCGTAGAAAGAATTCTCCATGGGGACGGTCGAGTAATATTTAACTTAAATATTAGACGGAGGGAGTTTGCTAAAGTGCATTTTTGTGAACAATGGTTCTATGTAAATGAGAAACAGCTTGTGGAAACGCATGTGAATTACGAGTTTATACATGGAATATAGTGACGATTTACAGTGGCATTTGTTATGTCAACAAACTGTCCCTCCCAAGATCCTTTATCAATCAAGTGTCCAAGAATTCTCTTATTTCGGTCAATATAGCCACAAGGAAGGTCAAGTACTCACATTTAATGTTTACCGTAAAGCTAGAAGCTTATGCTTATACCTGGAGAGTATACCTGGAGAGTATACCGGGAGATTATACCTGGAGAGTATACCTGGAGAGTATACCTGGAGAGTATACCTGGAGATTATACCTGGAGATTATACATGGAGAGTATACCTGGAGAGTATACCTGGAGATTATACCTGGAGAGTATACCTGGAGATTATACCTGGAGTATCCTGAGAGTATACCGGAGATTATACCTGGAGAGTATACCTGGAGATTATACCTGGAGATTATACATGGAGAGTATACCTGGAGAGTATACCTGGAGAGTATACCTGGAGATTATACCTGGAGAGTATACCTGGAGAGTACATCTGGAGAGTATACCTGGAGAGGGTTTCGGGGGTCAACGCCCCCGCGCTGCCTGGTCTGAGACAAAAGCAAATTAATCAGAGTGTGTTTGCTGTTATCTTTATAAGACCTTTCACTATATGATGATGTAAGTATCTGGTCCCTGACGAGGTGTAGTCTCGTCCTTATAAGCCTTTCTGTTGATATTATTTTTTTACAGTTCCTTGATAATGTGAGAAATCCGAAAGCGCCTGGAATTTCACAATTTTTTCACAGTTGTTGTTCTGCATATTGTGATATCACATTTTTACTCTGATCTTATTGCATATATAAAAAAACTGTCTAAATGAGTCACTGGCTGTTGTGTTGACTAAATTAATGTTAAGCATAATAGTGTTGAGTTGTCGCTGCTCATGATAAACCATTTATTTCCCCCAACTATTTTTTTGGCATCTATAAGGTGGACAGTTTTATTTTATTAATGGCATAGAATGCCAACAGTTGATGAGTAAGACACGTGTGCAACTTCGTGGAGTCTTTAATTCCGCCCACACTACGTTTCTTCTTCAGTCAAGGCTGAGACAAGACTACTGTGTAGGCGAAACGTTTCGGAAATTGAGATGCCAACGTATTGCCCGTGTTTCTTATTCCTCAAGCAAGACAGTTTAATAATTCAAAATACAATAAATGGTCGAAAGGGAAATGAGATGTATCGGAAGAATGAGGAATGTTTTCTTCACGTGAGAAACATCGATTAATATGACCTTAATCATGGCCCCCAATTAATAATTTAACCTTAAATATAATTAATGGGCTTTTTCAATGTATAATTTTAAAGGCAATGTTCTGTTTATTTCCCTTAAACAGGAACTCTGCTGTTGCCATAAAAGGCCTAGAGAGAGTTTAGAAAGTTGGCTCTCAAAGTTGGTTTCACACCAACTTTAACTTTGAGGAACTTTGAATAAAAGCTTTATTTCGAGAACTCATTGCATGGATTTCGAAAGGTTTCTCTTCCAAAGAACTGGAGTTATCCTTCGCCTTCCTTGGATTAAACCGGAATTAGTTTCTCAAGCATTGTATGAACCCCTTGGTTACTCTTCCTTGTGGAGATCCTAGTACTACCACCACCACTACTACCACCACCACTACTACCACCACCACCACTACTACCACCACCACTACTACCACCACCACTACTACCACCACCACTACTACTACTACCACCACCACTACTACCACCACCACCACCAACACCACCACTACTACCACTACCACCACCACCACTACCACTATTACCACTATTACCAACACCACTACTACCACTACTACCACCACCACTACTACCACCACCACCACTACCACCAACACCACCACCACCACCACTACTACCACCACCACCACTACTACCACCACCACTACTACCACGACCACCACTACTGCTGCTACAACTGCTAATAATAATATAATAATATATTTTCTAGTAAATCATTTTGCTCATCAATTAGTAATATCTGGAGGAATCTGTGCTCATAAATTCTTGAAAAAATAAGTCAGAAAAAGAAAGAGACCATTAGACTTATTGGTCAACTCTTAGTTCGTCTATGGTAATTTTTGCTTGAAGACTAAATTAACATCATTGACGTCTGTGTCCCAGAGGATGTGTGTACAAACACACGAGACAACTCAGGTATTTCCATTCTTTTATTTCACTGTGGAATCCTTGCATATTTGCAGTCACGTGTTTTTGAATGTTTTCTTGATGTTTCTCAAGCACACTGAAGCTTGCTGCTGAAGCAGCAAGCTTCAGTGTAGTAGCAGTTATAGTAGTAGTAGCAGCTGTTGCTCCAGTAGTAGAAGTAGCACTTATAGTAGTAGTAGTAGCAGTTGTTGTGCAGTAGTAGTAGTAACAGCTGTTGCTCCAGTAGTAGTAGTAGCACACTTATAGTAGTAGTAGTAGCAGTTGTGACAGTAGTAGTAGCACTTATAGTAGTAGTAGTAGTAGCAATTGTTGTGACAGTAGTAGTAGTAGCAGTTGTTGTTGCAGTAGTAGTAGCAGCTGTTGCTCCAGTAGTAGTAGTAGCACTTATAGTAGTAGTAGTAGCAGTTGTTGCTCCAGTAGTAGAAGTAGCACTTATAGTAGTAGTAGTAGCAGTTGTTGTGACAGTAGTAGTAGTAGTAGCACACTTATAGTAGTAGTAGTAGCAGTTGCTCCAGTAGTAGTAGCACACTTATAGTAGTAGTAGTAGCAGTTGTTCCAGTAGTAGTAGTAGCACTTATAGTAGTAGTAGTAGCAATTGTTGTGACAGTAGTAGTAGTAGCACTTGTTCCAGTAGTAGTAGTAGCACTTATAGTAGTAGTAGTAGCACTTATAGTAGTAGTAGTAGCACTTATAGTAGTAGTAGTAGTAGCAGTTGTTGTGACAGTAGTAGTAGTAGTAGTAGTAGAGCAGTTATAGTAGTAGTAGCAGTTATAGTAGTAGTAGCAGTTGTTGTGACAGTAGTAGTAGTAGTAGTAGTAGCAGTTATAGTAGTAGTAGCAGTTGTTGTGACAGTAGTAGTAGTAGTATAGTAGCAGTTATAGTAGTAGTAGCAGTTGTTGTGACAGTAGTAGTAGTAGTAGTAGTAGCAGTTATAGTAGTAGTAGCAGTTGTTGTGACAGTAGTAGTAAGTAGTAGTCAGTTATAGGTAGTAGTGTAGCAGTTTTGTGACAGTAGTGAGTAGTAGTAGCAGTTGTGTGACAGTAGTAGTAGTAGTAGTAGCAGGTTGTGACAGTTATAGTAGTAGTAGCAGTTGTTGCTGTAGAGTAGTCAGTTATAGTAGTAGTAGCAGTTGTTGTGACAGTAGTAGTAGTAGTAGCAGTTGTTGTGACAGTAGTAGTAGTAGTAGTAGCAGTTATAGTAGTAGTAGCAGTTGTTGTGACAGTAGTAGTAGAGTAGTAGTAGCAGTTGTTGTGACAGTAGTAGTAGTAGTAGTAGCAATTGTTGTGACAGTAGTAGTAGTAGTAGTAGTAGCAGTTGTTGTGACAGTAGTAGTAGTAGTAGCAGTTGTTGTACAGTAGTAGTTAGTAGTGTCAGTAGTAGCAGTTGTGGACAGTAGTAGTAGTAGCAGTTGCTTGTGACAGTAGTAGTAGTAGTAGTAGTAGCAGTTTGTGACAGTAGTAGTAGTAGTGCAGTTGTTGACAGAGTAGTAGTAATAGTAGTAGCAGTTGTTGTGACAGTAGTAGTAGTAGTAGCAGTTGTTGTGACAGTAGTAGTAGTAGTAGCAGTTGTTGTGACAGTAATAGTAGTAGTAGCAGTTGTTGTGACAGTAGTATAGTAGTAGTAGCAGTTGTTGTGACAGTAGTAGTAGTAGTAGCAGTTGTTGTGACAGTAAGTAGTAGTAGTAGTAGCAGTTGTTGTGACAGTAGTAGTAGTAGTAGTAGCAGTTGTTGTGACAGTAGTAAGTAGTAGTAGCAGTTGTTGTGACAGTAGTAGTAGTAGTAGCAGTTGTTGTGACAGTAGTAATAGTAGTAGTAGCAGTTGTTGTGACAGTAGTAGTAGTAGTAGTAGCAGTTGTTGTGACAGTAGTAGTAGCAGTTGTTGTGACAGTAGTATAGTAGTAGTAGCAGTTGTTGTGACAGTAGTAGTATGTGTAGCAGTTGTGACAGTAGTAGTAGTAGTAGTAGCAGTTGTTGTGACAGTAGTAGTAGTAGTAGTAGCAGTTGTTGTGACAGTAGTAGTAGTAGTAGTAGCAGTTGTTGTGACAGTAGTAATAGTAGTAGTAGCAGTTGTTGTGACAGTAGTAGTAGTAGCAAAAATGTCTTGCTGGCGTAGAATCAACTCTCCGTAATACATCTTAATAATATATCCCATCATCATAACAACAGAAATATTATCCCTAATAAGAGCAGCAACGACGTAATATACCGCTGAGTTCATGCTAGACCCATCATCACATGAAGGATTATATTTTTATGTAATTAAAAACAGTTTTTTCAAAAGGCTGGAGTTTTCCCGGCGGCATGTGCGCTTATTTAGACAAAAGAATATTGAACCTGCATGAATGATCTATTATTTTGTCGTTAGTGGAGCTGTTGTTTGAGGATGTAAATGGAAACAAAGGTGAAAATGATGTGGATGGCAATGAGGAAAAAATATATATATATATATATATATATATATATATATATATATATATATATATATATTTTATATATTCTCGTAAAGGTAATCAGGTGCACACAAGCAGGTACGCACGTCCGGACAACACTCAGACGCACGAGAAAAACCTGCCATTCAGGTTATAGTAGGTGTGTGTATAGGGTTATCAGGTCTTGTGTTAATTTCCTGAACGTGGCCTCTCCATTTTGAGAGACTCGTCTCCCAGCAGCAGCAGAACAGCATTTCTCTCTCTCTCTCTCTCTCTCTCTCTCTCTCTCTCTCTCTCTCTCTCTCTCCTCCTCTCTACTGTCTATAATCTTCTAATGTCTATCTGTCTATCTCTTCTGAGTTGATGTCTCCTTATTATATCTCGATCTTCAGTAACTGTCGGTCAATGATTGAACGACCTCGCTGTGTCACAGAATTGACGAATCTTTTGATTACGCAGCGGTCTGTCCCAAAGCTGAAGGGTCTCGGATCGCGTTGCTTGTCTTTATCCGAATTGCGCTGCGATTAGGCCCGCTGTGTTGCAGAATGCATCTATCATTGCTCCCTCTCTCTCTCTCTCTCTCTCTCTCTCTCTCCACAAAACTTCATTCTCTGTTACCAGAGAAGTGTAACTCCAGAGAGTCACAGAGGCGCTGCCTGTTGTTCAGTGGCCTCTCCTTGTCACTCCTTTTATTAGTCTTTCCCACCTCTTCCTCCCCATCCATCCCCAACACAACCTCCACACTCTCCCCAACCCTGCCAGTCACCCTGCCTCTCTCTCTCCCCAACATAACCCTCACTGGTTAAGCAGGACACATGTGCACCTGTTAGGTATCCTTATTGCTGGAGCGCACTAAGTATCTGCAGGCGAGAATGTACTTAGCTGCTGTACAGTTTTATCTACTTGATACTATAGACCATATTTGTACTCATCTTTTTGTACTCACCTTCTTGTGCTCACCTCGATGTACTCAACTAGTTATTCTCACCATCGTTAATACTATATTTCATCGTTAATTATTTATTCTCGTTAACAACACATTCCCATGTTAATAACACATTATTCTAGATAAAAATAGTCGCCTCGTTAATACTACATTTCCTTCGTTAAATATAGTTACCTCGTTAATACTATGTTTCACTTGTCAATACAATAATGCAATAGTTAATCAAATATTTCCCTCGTTAATACAATGGACAAAAGACCACGTTAATCTTACATAATGCTCAGTACTTCATACTTATATCACTTATACCTCAGTTTATTCCCTCTGCACCAGCCACACTGCCACTTAGACCAGTGTGGCTGTAGGGGCCCCCAGCCACCTTGATTGCCTGTCAGATTTATGTCAACCAACTGGATTAGAGGTTGACTCCAGCCGAATTTATATCATGTTGCCACCCCCTAGTTGGAGTCAGTCTCTCAATAGAAGGCTGAGTGAATGCATGCTGATGTCTCTTGCATAAGGTACAAGCTAATCGCGGTGAGTGAACTTGTTCTGCTCTCTCACTAACATTTTGCTGTGCATATTGAAAATAGTCTGGGGGACCTGGTTTGCGGGTATGTGCTACAGGCCTTTCCTAATGTACCTGTGTTCGTAATATTGAGTGTTCCTCTTTACTGCCCTTTAGCGAGGCACTTTCTCGTGCCTTGATGTCATTGAAGGGCTGATCATCCAAAGAATTGTAGATACCCTCCCTTTCCTTGGACAGAATACGGTTACTTCCCACACGATTTTAACAGGCGTTGTATGACCTCGTATACGAGAGTAACAGGTGTTGTATAACCTCGTATACGAATGTAACAGGTGTTGTATGCCCCCTTGTGAATTTAGTAAGCATTGTATGACTCCGAACAGGTGTGACAGACACTGTATGGCGCACTTCAGGTGTAACAGATGTTGTATGACCTCGTAAAGGTCTTACCAGGCTATAAATCTCGGTGTAAGAGGGAGCGTCGATGGGGGGTGAGAGTGGAGTAATGGAGAGGAAACATTTTTAGGAAGTCTTCAAAGAGGATAATTTCAACACCTCTCCCCATGTGACTCCCAGAAAAGGCACTCTGACAACGGGAGGCAAATTGCCGCAGAGTTTTGAACCAGTCTGCAAGAAATGAGGCCACTTTTATGTTCCCTTTCAAGTGGTAATTGCAATAGAGAGGAGAAAGAGAGAGAGAGGACAAAGAGAGAGAGAGAGAGAGAGAGAGAGAGAGAGAAGAGAGAGAAAGTGAGAGTGCATGCATGTTTGTAACGTGTGTATATGTGCTTGTGTACAGGAGGGGGTTGTCTGTAATGCTGGGGGTGATAACATGATATAAATTCGGCTGGAGTCAACCTCTAACCCAGTTGGTTGACAAATCTGACAGCCAATCAAGGTGGCTGGGGGCCCCTACAGCCACACTGGCCTAAGTGGCAGTGTGGCTGGTGCAGAGTGAATACAAGACGAGGTTATGTGTTGAACTCCGACTATATTGTAACCCAGCGCACTCCACAGTCAAAAATAATAGTAATAGATGCAGTAAATAAAAGAGGTGGAATTAGGTAAAAGAAATAGGTATATGTAGAATGAACTGAGGTATAAGTGATATAAGTATTAAGTACCGAGCATTATGTAGTATTTTGTATTTATGTACTCCATTGTATTAACGAGTGAAATATTTGATAATGTCAGAGGCTCTCACCTTCAAAGACCACAACAAAGTATCTACCGCAACCCGGGTATAGCGGACTTGCTCTGTAAAGCAATGATCGTTTTATAAAACAAGTAGAGTGTAAATTGTCTGTTTTAATAACATTCAAGTATCTTACACATTATATAATGACATAGTTATTTCCAGCCTTCAGCAATATTAAAATATTTTTTCTTTTTTACCATGGTAATATTATAGTTTTAATCAGTAACGTAATAAACAGATAACCGTTAATCTATAAATAAAAGAAATCTCATCTGTGAACTCCACGTGAAAGTTAGAATTAAAATATCATTGGACATTAATAAATAATCCTGCAAAATGTATTAATGTTGTGGGAGTGCTGGAAACAAAATATATTATATTTCGAAATTTTCCTTTTAGCTACATGGTCACGCAATCATATTGACGCACGCAAAGAACGCAGCAACAAAAAAAAATGTGATCTGCGTTGATCTATGAACGAAATTCATCTTTGTATGACCTGGTCAGAGCTGGGGTCAAAAATGTTGGACTTCTGAACAAAATTCCACCAACTGTGGCCAACAAAATTCGATACACATGGCTGGTAAAGACTGATCTGGTCGCTTGTACATGTATATGTCGTGCTGAATAGGTAACCTGGTCAATTAGCTAGAACTTAAAAAACTTACCTAATCTTATAACAATCGTAATTTAATTTAGCCTAATCCAACTAAATATATTTTACATAAGTTTACAATAATTTAATAAACGAACACAATTAAATATGTTTTTTTTTCGTTAGGTTCAGAATGATTTTTGTTGTATACACTTTTAATCAGAAATAGTTATAACTGACCATAATTTTTAAAGGGGTGGACCGGTAAGCCAGCGGAAGGCCTCGGTCAGATGACTAAAAGCTCTAACGGCGGGTCATCATCTGACTAAGACCCGCGTCAGGAAACACTTGCCCTGTTTCCTGACGAACCTTACCTAATTTAACCTAATGATTTTTGCGAAATTATTGCATACGCAAATTTTCGCTTGCCTTATTCAGCAAGAAGAGCGTTGTTATTTAAGCCAAAATCGCAAGTTTTACCTATTCGACACGACATATATATTTAGTTGAATAGTCTTCTTTTTCTTTCGTTTTCTCATTTTGCCTGTTCTTTTTTTATTATAATAATATCTTTATTTCTACAAGTACATGTACAAGGTGTAGAGGCCTAACTGACATACTACTACATATATAGAAAGCTCCTTTTTATGCAGAGCATTTCCCGCAAATTAGGTCAGTTTTGTCCCAGGATGCGACCCACACGAGTCAGCTAACACCCAGGTACCCATTTTAATGATGGGTGAACATAGACAACCAGTGTAAAGAAACACGCCCAATGTTTCTACCCTCGCTGGGAATCGAACCCGGATACTCGCCGTGCGAAGCGAGAGCTTTAGCCACCAGGCCATGGGGCACCGTGGAGAGAGAGAGAGAGAGAGAGAGAGAGAGAGAGAGAGAGAGAAAGAGAGAACTCACAATACTGACTCATTGTCGTCCGGGTAAGTACTGTGTATGTGTACGTGTGCCTAAATCAACTTACTATCTAGCTGTTTCAGTCCGATTTGGACCATTGTGACTTTGTAAATGATCCAAGTCGGACCGAAACGTCGTGGTAAGTTCCTCTCTCCTATATGAGGGTTATTTGTGTATTGTTCCAGTCACGATATTGTGCCTTTTTGTTCTCTAGCTGTTTCAGAAACATTAGCCATATGATATATTGGCTTAGTTTCCCTCTACTAATATTTTATTACCATTTTCTATGATAATTTTCATTCAGAGAAAACTTGACACGTCAATATGTTAAAGTACCGCCAACTTAACAATAATGCTAATAATAATAATAATATATTTCTACACGTACATGTACAAGGTACGTATACAGTCCTAGCTGACATCAATGACATACTACTATGTATATAGAAAGCCCCTTGTTATGCAGAGCATTTCGGGCAAATTAGGTCAGTTTTGTGATTTTATCTCTCCTCAAGGGAGGTTCCTTGATGCTAATGAGGGGCTCTTGATCTAAGGAATCATAACTGTGCTCAAATTCCTCGAATCAGATCTGAATGCCTTCAGTTTCCCCAGGCGCTCTACGACACCGACGGGTTCAGTGCTTCTTCCATATATGTAATAACAGCAATAATAATAATAATAATAATAATAATAGCTTCAATAAGTACGTATATATAATTAAGTATTGCCGAAGACAGACCTTTATATGGTTCCCAGGATGTTTTCTTTCTGACAGTGGCGCTTTCGTTAACACGAGAACGCCTCATCCGATCGTTTGGAACTTTCAACACTGGTGTACGGTAACTAGGTCAAGATTCCTCTAACCATTGATATGTGTAGGTGTCCTGTGGCCAAAGTTGTATAACCCATTCCAAGTTTCCCGCGATGGGTTGACCCCTGGAACTCTCTCCAGGTATAAAACTCTGAGACACAGCCTCAGAGTCAACGACAGTGTGGTGTGAGGTGGTGTGGTGTGAGGTACATCTCCTCTGCCTCCAGCCACCTCCTCGCTGCAGCATTTGCAACCCATGCTTCACACCCATATAAGAGTGTTCGTACCACTAGACTTTCGTACATTCCCTTCTTTGCCTCCATGGATAACGTTTTTTGTCTCCACAGATACCTCAACGTGTGGTGTGAGGTAGGGTAAGGTGGTGTGAGGTAGTGTAAGGTGGTGTGAGGTGGTGTGGTGTGAGGTGGTGTGGTGAGGTGGTGTGGTGTAAGGTGGTGTGAGGTGGTGTGGTGTGAGGTGGTGTGGTGTGGTGTGAGGTGGTGTGGTGTGAGGTGGTGTGGTGTGAGGCGGTGTGGTGTGGTGTGAGGTGATGTGGTGTGGTGTGAAGTGGTGTGAAATTGTGTGGTGTGAGGTGGTGTGGTGTGAGGTGGTGTGGTGTGAGGTGGTGTGGTGTGAGGTGGTGTGGTGTGAGGTGGTGTGGTGTGAGGTGGTGTGGTGTGAGGTGGTGTGGTGTGAGGTGGTGGTGTGAGGTGGTGTGGTGTGAGGTGGTGTGGGTGGTGTGAGGTGGTGTGGTGTAAGGTGGTGTGGTGGAGGTGGTGTGGTGTGAGGTGGTGTGGTGTGAGGTGGTGTGGTGTGAGGTGGTGTGGTGTGAGGTGGTGTGGTGTGAGGTGGTGTGGTGTGAGGTGGTGTGGTGTGAGGTGGTGTGGTGTGAGGTGGTGTGTGTGAGGTGGTGTGGTGTGAGGTGGTGTGGTGGTTGAGGTGGTGTGGTGTGGTGGTGAGGGTTGGGTGGTGTGGGTGTGAGGTGTGGTGTGGTGTGAGGTGGTGTGGTGTGGTGTGGTGTGGTGTGGTTTCCAGAAAGCAAAACTTACGTTGTTATTGGGCTGTTTAAGTCTTAATTTGCTACCACCACCTCCCTCACCACCACCACCTCCCTCACCACCACCACCTCCCTCACCACCACCACCTCCCTCACTACCACCACCTCCCTCACCACCACCACCACCTTCCTCACCACCACCACCACCTTCCTCACCACCACCACCACCACCACCTTTCTCACCACCACCACCACCTCCACCACCACCACCACCTCCCTCACCACCACCACCTCCCTCACCACCACCACCTCCCTCACCACCACCACCTCCCTCACCACCACCACCTCCCTCACCACCACCACCTCCCTCACCACCACCACATCCACAACACAAGCACCACTTAAAAATATCACTACAACCATCACCATCACAACCAACACCACCACTACCACAACTACCAGTTGGTCACTTAACATCTTCACCAACCTGCAATAATGGCGCAGGGCAGCATAAATTTACATAATTAGCTAGCCGTTCCTCCCAAAAGACCCAACCTGTTATGCTCCATCAACTCGTGTGTTTGACTGCCACTAAAACATACCTTCATACGCATCTCACAACTCACAAAGTGAAAAATATCTAAATATACAATAATTATACACAATATCCTCCTTTTCATGATTAAATCATTTTCCCTAATTATTATAGACCCCAGAAAGTATATAAATTATTCTCTAGTTTATCCAGAATATATTACGGAAATATTCTTGACAGCAAAACCTCTTCCTAAACACAAAAGTTAGACATATATTCATTATATGGTCTACAGATATTTCTTAATTATCACATTGTAATACATACTTCCTTGATTATTGTAATATAAAAACTGGTTCCACCATTGATTTATTAACCACATTGAGGTCTTTTGTTTTACCAAAACACACTGTGGGTGTTCCCCTAATGTAACTATCATATACAAGAGGGATTTGAATCCCACCCATTCCGTGGTCTGTCATATAATATCATATATAAAAGGGGTAACCACACAGTGTGAGTGTTCAAAGCTTTGCTGAACAATGTTCATCCCTTCCCTTGGTAGCTAAAAGTGGAATGGAAGCACCATAATCTGTTTTCTTTTTTACTTCTTTAGGGTTCGTCCCCTTTCCCTTCGCCACTGTGGAGGTACGGGAGATGCTCACTGTCCTCCGCCACTGTGGAGGTACGGGAGATGCTCACTGTCCTCCGCCACTGTGGAGGTACGGGAGATGCTCACTGTCCTTTAATCTGGCTAATTGAATCTCAAGCCTATCGACTACCTGAGAGTCATTAAGTCATCTGTAAACTTTTAGGGTATATACAAATAAGAGATATACGCCTCTCGGTGTATATATTATACGCATTTCTCTGGATGGCAGTGCGCGTCTTTCACATCGTAACAACCTGGTGGTGGGGTTCATGCGTAATTACAGAGCGGAGTTTAATTGCAGTTGTTTGTGTGGTTCAGATTGGGAGGCTGGTGCCGTTGCGAATTCGGTTTGTCATTGTTTACACACGTGGATTTCTAATTATGTTCATGACTTTAGATAATATAGCGCGCAAAGGTGTTATTAAAGCGGCACCTCACCAGTACACTATACGGTGCCCCGTGGCCTGGTGGCTAAAGCTCTCGCTTCACACGGCGAGTGTCTGGGTTCGATTCCCAGCGAGGGTTGAAACATTGGGCGTGTTTCTTTACACCTGTTCAACATCAGTAAATGGGTACCTGGGTGTTAGTGGACTGGTGTGGGTCGCATCCTGGGACGAAATTGATCTAATTTGCCTAAAATGCTCGGCATAACAAGGGGCTTTCTATATAGTAGTATGTCACTGATGTCAGCTAGGACTGTATACCATGTACTTGTAGAAATAAATATTATTATTATTATTTTTATTATTATTATTATTATTATTATTATTATTATTATTATTATTATTATTAAGAATCTGAGCCGCGAGATACACTATCATTGTCATTATGCAACAAACTCACAACTATACATATGCAACAAACTCACAACTATACATATGTAACAAACTCACAACTATACATATGTAACAAACTCACAACTATACATATGTAACAAACTCACAACTATACATATGCAACAAACTCACAACTATACATATGTAACAAACTCACAACTATATATATGCAACAAACTCACAACTATACATATGCAACAAACTCACAACTATACATATGTAACAAACTCACAACTATACATATGCAACAAACTCACAACTATACATATGTAACAAACTCACAACTATACATATGCAACAAACTCACAACTATACATATGTAACAAACTCACAACTATACATATGTAACAAACTCACAACTATACATATGCAACAAACTCACAACTATACATATGTAACAAACTCACAACTATACATATGTAACAAACTCACAACTATACATATGTAACAAACTCACAACTATACATATGCAACAAACTCACAACTATACATATGCAACAAACTCACAACTATACATATGTCACAGGAATACAGAACACATAGTGTTGCATCGTATTTAAAAAGCAGAGTTACTTTCCTACCTGCCGCTGCTTCGTTAATTAGCGACTCCCCACCTGTGATGAAGCTGAAGAAATGCAGGGGAAATATTCTACTATTATCAAGGGTAAATATTATGTTTAGGGGTGAGGGAAGCAGAAGAGGAAGAAGAAGAAGCAGTAGCAGTAGTAGTAGTAGACTACAGCTTATTAACCCATAAGAGTTATTATCCTAGAATGAACAGGAAGTTCCACGAGTCTGGGCTTGGGGCAGAGTGCATGGGCATGTCATTTATTGCTTTTTCGAAGTCCTGTGGTGTTAGGGTTATATCCGGAATTCAATTAAGCATATTTTGAGTCTGTCATAGTCTGGCTTATTTCCATTATGGTCCTCGTGTTCTCTTCCCCAAGAGGTAACCCATAACAGTGCGACTAAGTGAACTTGTCAATGCTTCTCGTCCTGGAATCAAACTCGTTGTTTTTTCGTTGTAAGCTACACGTTGTACCAGTGAGCTCCGAGTAGCTCTAATGTGCGTGTTTCTACACTTTATTTCTAGCTCTCTAAAATTCACGGACTGCTGCAATATCTGGCCAATTTGAGTAGATTTTTACAAGTGATCCCTGAACTTCATATTGTTCAGTATCTCGCCAGTTATCCAGGGTTCAGTTCATTTTTTTTCTGATCGCTTTTATTGGTACAACATCATCATTAATTCTAGTGAATAATCTTCTGAAACATTTCCAAGTATCAGTTACATCTATGTAAATGATACAGATTAGTCACGGTTCTGTATCAGTTTTTCTTTATTGTAGTTCTTAGTTGATATATTGTTGTCCTGTGTTTCCCTGTCTGTTCTTTAATGTTTTTCCTGGTGCAGTGTGTGATAAGATGGTCACTAAGACTTATAGAAATGATGTCTGATTAGCGATTTTTTTTCTTTAATATCAGTAACATAATGTGGCCAAGCGTGTTGGCTGAGAACTACGTAATCCAGGTTGGCTCATTAGTTCTCTGTATTTATTTAGTTCCAGGATTTGGTAAATATCTTTAACATCACTTATTGTTTTATTGCCGAAAGCAGCAGTTACTGAAGCCACCAAGTGTTTTTATCTCAGTTTTGTTCATTTCTGGGCGATGTTCTTAAGTGTCCTATGAACTGATGATGTGGTGGAGGGGAAATAAAAGCACATCCTACTAGAATAGATGCTTCAGATTATTGTGGTACAGGTCTGACTACCTCACTCCTCGTCTGTAAGTTTTATTTTAGTCTTCTATTTAGTCTTTGTTGTCTTGTTACTGTGTCATATAACCAAGACTTAAAAAGAAATTAATTTTCTCCTTGGCTAAGGATTTTATTGTAATTTTACTTCAGTAATGGGATGAAATATTTATTCTCTGTAGATGGATGACGCGAACTTTGATTTAGAGACTATAGGTGTGGACAAGTCCAAAGTCACCCATGTTAAGTGTGAGTTTTCCAAGAAGGCAGCGAAGGCAGGCAATATACAGTGGACAGACACGACACTTTCTCCAGTCCCTCCTCCAGTCCCTCCTCCAGTCCCTCCTCCAGTCCCTCCTCCAGTCCCTCCTCCAGTCCCTCCTCCAGTCCCTCCTCCAGTCCCTCCTCCAGTCCCTCCTCCTCCTCCAATGGAAGTAAGTCACATTGTTTGACTTTATTTGGGAAAGTTTACGCTAAATTTGCATAATATACATTTAATATGCCCATATCTGTGTGTTTTCAAGAACACTTAAAAGCAAAAAAAGAGATGTTACCAGGGGCTAAATATACGTTCCGTTACTCGTCGTCCTCCTCTTCCTTCTTCTCCTCCTCCTCCTCCTCCTCTTCCTGCTGGTACTCCACCACCAGCCTGGTGGACACAGAGCATGCGCCGCCATGCACCAAGGCCAGGCTGGAGTGAGTGCTCTTACACGCCCCGAGGCACTGCTTCATACACCATCATTCGGGGCTGCAGCAGATCCAAGCAGACTTGTTGCTGCTGTTGCTGTTACTTCTGCTGTTGCCGAGTCCGTGCTGACCGTGTTGTAGTTCTGTAGGTCGATACTCAGCTCCTGGGTCCCACCTCTTAACTATCACCTTACCTGGAGTTCTACTCATTAATTAAGGTGAGTATGATACACCTGAATGCTAATTATCCTCACTGATTGAGGTGCGGTATTAGTGTCACACACAGGTGTATACAGCACTTTAGACAAGTGTGTATACTAGTTATGTGCATACACAATACTTCTCTTTTATTCAAACTGAACTGTGTATAGACAATACTAGTCTTGGTAATGGTGTACACACAAGCAAACTTCAGCAAGGTGTGTCAACTTACACTCCTCATTACCTGCACTCACACCTAACAATTGTCAACTTTGTTTTTTGCATTATTTTTTTCTGTTAAGCATGTTTATATATATATATATATATATATATATATATATATATATATATATATATATATATATATATATATTATATATATATATATATATATATATATATAAATACAAATGCGAGGGAGAGAGAGAATGGAGGAAGTTAAATGTACGAGAGTAAAGAGGTGTGAGCAAGCAGAGAAAAAACCTAGACAGAGAGAAATGTAATAACTGGGATTCCTGACACAGAATTTCCTGTGTATGTTCACCAGCCCCTTAATACTGTCCAGCCCCTAACACTGTCCAGCCCCCTAACACTGTCCAGCCCCTAACACTGTCCATCCCCTAACACTGTCCAGCCCCCTAACACTGTCCAGTCCCTTAACACTGTCCAGCCCCTTAGCACTGTCCAGCCCCCTAACACTGTCCAGCCCCCTAACACTGTCCAGCCTCTTAACACTGTCCAGCCTCTTAACACTGTCCAGCCCTAACACTGTCCAGCCCCTAACACTGCCCAGCACCCTAACACTGCCCAGCCCCTCACACTGTCCAGCCCCTAACACTGTCCAGCCCCTTAACACTCTCCAGCCCCTAACAATGCCCAGCCCCTAACACTGTCCAGCCTCTTAACACTGTCCAGCCTCTTAACACTGTCCAGTCCTTTAACACTGTTCATCCTCCTAACACTGCCCAGTCCCCTAATACTGTCCAGTCTCTTAACACTGTCCAGCCCCTAACACTGTCCAGCCCCTAACACTGCCCAGCCCCCTCACACTGTCCAGCCCCCTAACACTGTCCAGCCCCTTAACACTCTCCACCCCCCTAACACTGTCAAGCCCCCTAACACTGCCCAGCCCCTAACACTTCCCAGCCCTTAACACTGTCTATCCTCTTAACACTGTCCAGCCCCTAACACTTCCCAGCCCCTAACACTGCCCAGCCTCTTAATACTGTCCAGCCCCTTAACACTGCCCAGCCCCTAACACTGTCCAGCCCACTAATACTGCCCAGCCCCTAACAACGTCTAGCCCCCTAACACTGTCCAGCCCCTAACACTGCCCAGCCCCTAACACTGCCCAGCCCCTAACACTGCCCAGCCTCTTAACACTGTCCAGCCCCTTAACACTGCCCAGCCCCTAACACTGTCCAGCCCACTAATACTGCCCAGCCCCCTAACAACGTCTAGCCCCTAACACTGTCCAGCCCCTAACACTGTCCAGCCCCCTAACACTGTCCAGCCCCTAACACTGTCCAGCCCCCTAACACTGTCCAGCCTCTTAACACTGTCCAACCCTCCCTCACACTGTCCAGCCCCCCTCACACTGTAAAAGCCCTCAAACACTGTCCAGCCCCTCACACTGTCCAGCCCCTAACATTGTCCAGCCCACCACGACAGGGAATATTGCCAGCTTACCATGGCATGGGTAGTAACACTTCTTCCCTGGCTGGTACATCTCAGTCTGGTGGTCCCTCACAACATTAGTAAACAGACTAACAGGAGCAGCTTTCTAGACTTTATTGAATATAAATTTTAGATCCTTGACGGTATAAATTATATGTTTCAATCAGAAATAATCCTAGACTCCGGATGGTTTTAAAATCTTGATTCTAACCCGCCTTAAAATTTGGTTTCTGAACCATAATAATCGTAGATTCTAAATTGTATTCTGCATGAGGTCTGTCCTAGACGGTATATATTCTAAGTTCTGGAAGGCGTAGATTAACATATTTCAGGTCGATTATGGAAATCGTAAAAGATACGTGCGACGCCTGTCGTGCCTTCTCCGGTGCTATTTAATTAAGGTGACTCCAAGCGCTCCTAATTGAATTTGGGAAACAAAACTGTTAGCATGAATATGTATGTTCGCTCCGCTTCCCTCCTCCTACAGACCCATCTAGGAGTCCACACCTGGTCAAACACGTGCCAAAGCTCCAAAATAGTCCAAAAGCTGCAAGCAGATTAGTGCCTGAACTAAAAGGAATGCATTATGAGGAGAGATTGGAGGTTCTGAACCTGACGACTTTGCCGTAGAGAAGGACATACAAAATCTTAAGGGGAAAGAACAGGGCAGGTAAAGACAGACTGAATAAAAAGGACGAAGATCAAGGAGAACACAGGTGTAAGGTGAAGATGAGCCATCAGTATGTATGGAAATATTACTTTAGTCTCATGATAATTGAAAAGTGGAATGACTTGGATGATGAAATGGTGGGGGCATACTGAATACACAGCTTCAAGAGTAGATATTATAAAGTCTAAACAAGAGGTGAGAAATCATAGATGCTGGGCGAAGTAGTCTATGAGACAGTGTTAGGAGCTGAGTCTCGACCCCTGAAAATACAGCTCGGTGAACACACACAC
>WNWK01001418.1:212500-283536 GCA_009830355.1 Cherax destructor
TACGAGGAGAGGTTAAGGGAAATCGACCTGACTATACTGGAGGACAGGAGAGATAGGGGGGATATAATAACGACATATAAAATATTGAAAGAAATTGATAAGGTGGACAGAGATAGGATGTTCCAGAGATGGGACACAACAACAAGGGGACACAATTGGAAGTTGAAAACTCAGCTGAATCACAGGGACGTTAGGAAGTATTTCTTCAGTCACAGAGTGGTCAGGAAGTTGAATAGTCTGGGAAGTGATGTAGTGGAGGCAGGAGCCATACATAGCTTTAAGAAGAGATATGATAAAGCTCATGGAGCGGGAAGAGTGACTCAGTAACGACCGGTGAAGAGGCGGGGCCAGGAGCTGTGACTCAGCCCCTGCAACCACAACTAGGTGAGTACAAATAGATGAGTACACACATGCATACACGTGTGGGAAAGACTTGCTTAGGTGCGTGAGGGCCGCACATCTAGCCCAAGTTTGTTCCCACTCTACTCAGTATATGTAAAAAATCTGGTGGTTAAATACTCGTGCCGAATAGGTAAAACTTGTCCATTATTAAGAACTCATTTAAAATTAAGTCTTTTAAAATTTTCTCTTATACGTTTAAAGATATATATTTTTTTCATTTATGTTAATGTAAAAATTAATAATTTTGTATAAAAAAAAACTTAGGAAACTTACCTAATCTTATTATAACAAGCGCAATTTAATTTAGCCTAATCCAACTAAATATATTTTAGATAAGTTTATAATAATTTAATAATAAACAAACACAATAAAATATATTTTTTTCGTTAGGTTCAGAATGATTTTTGCGAAATTATTGCATACACAAATTTTCGCTTGCCTATTCGGCAAGAAGATCGTTGATATTTAAGCCAAAATCGCAAGTTTTACCTAATCGACACGACATATATATTAATATACGGTGATATATAAAAGACACATGTGAGGTAACGAGGATTGATCTGAAGAAAGGAAGGATAGCTTCAACTCCTTGGACCAAGAGACCTTCACCATCATCGAAGACATATCTTGAAGAGGAATTCATCATAAACTCTCAAAAAAAAAAAATTAGAAGTATAGAGAAAGGAGAGAGGAACAATGAAGAGGCATCATGTGGAAAGATTCATCTCTTCTTCTCATCTTGTCCCGAGACGCAGGATGCTGCTCGCAGCATCTTAACACCAGCCAAGATGGTGTGAGTTTCACCTCAGTAAAGATGAACACACTTTCTGCCACCTATTGGAAAATCTCACGAATTCAACAAATACCATGAAGGAAAAATAACATTTCCCCGATATATTTATTGTTTTTACCATTTTTCATTTTCATGTGAAACATAAACTCGTGTAGGTCACTGGGCTCTTAAGAATAGTGGAGACTCGACCCTCCGTCCTCTTCCTTCCCAAGAAGTTTGTGAAGAATATAACCAGTGAAGCACAACCCTACAAAAGACAGATCTGGTTTTATTATATTGCTTTTCTTATTGTTAATTGCATTATTTTTTTTTTGAGGAAACAGGAACTGTTGTAGTAACAGTGTCAGATGTCGGTGAAGGGTACTGAGAAGAGTCATGCAGTGAAGGGTACTGAGAAGAGTCATGCAGTGAAGGGTACTGAGAAGAGTCATGCAGTGAAGGGTACTGAGAAGAGTCATGCAGTGAAGGGTACTGAGAAGAGTCATGCAGTGAAGGGTACTGAGAAGAGTCATGCAGTGAAGGGTACTGAGAAGAGTCATGCAGTGAAGGGTACTGAGAAGATAGTCATGCAGTGAAGGGTACTGAGAAGATAGTCATGCAGTGAAGGGTACTGAGAAGATAGTCATGCAGTGAAGGGTACTGAGAAGATAGTCATGCAGTGAAGGGTACTGAGAAGATAGTCATGCAGTGAAGGGTACTGAGAAGATAGTCATGCAGTGAAGGGTACTGAGAAGATAGTCATGCAGTGAAGGGTACTGAGAAGATAGTCATGCAGTGAAGGGTACTGAGAAGATAGTCATGCAGTGAAGGGTACTGAGAAGATAGTCATGCAGTGAAGGGTACTGAGAAGATAGTCATGCAGTGAAGGGTACTGAGAAGATAGTCATGCTCCTGAATGTAAAAACTATGCGTCTTTACGGACGCATAGTTTCACACACACACACACACACACACACACACACACACACACACACACACACACACACACACACACACACACACATACGGGGCCAGGAGCTGAGTCTCGACCCCTGCAACCACAATTAGGTGAGTACACACCACCCCAAAAACACACACACTTTTTTCTGCTTAAGACATACACACTCCCCTGTTACTTCCCTTCATAACACTGTGTTAAACGGTGGTGTTTTGGAAGGTAAGCGAGTGTAATTAAAGTTACCTTTAGGTGTAATTACACCTTTCAGCTCTAAGACGCCCAGGTTGTGGGGAGACGGGGAATAAGGAATAACGTAACAAAGTGGATGAAAATGGGAGGATACAATAAGGGAGGTGGGTAAAGGAGGGATAGGAAAGGAGTAATTTAATGGAGTGGGAAAGAGAAGATAGGATAAGATGAGGAATGCAGGTAAACAGAGAAAGGAGATAAAGAAGAGGTGATAAAAGGCAAGAAGGCTGGAGAGAGAAGAACAGGAAGAAGAGAGGTTGTTTAGTCGATGTGTCAGATACGCACCAAAGAGTTTGGCCACATCTGTCTGGCGAAGAGTGATGGCCAGGCTGGAGAAGAGGATGATGGCCAGGCTGGCAAACAGTGATGGCCAGGCTGACGGACAGTGTGATGGCCAGGCTGGCCATCACAGCTTAGCGCTTCCCATAAATGGGGTAATGGAAACCAGACTGTTCGTAGACTGATTGTAGACTGTCCGTAGACTGAAGACTCCCCGTAGACTGGCTGTAGACTACCCGTAGACTGCAAAATTGCATCATTGTCTTTACTGCCTTTAATGAAATTTTAATGGATTTTAAATGGGTCTTTAAAGAATCTTTAATGGGCTTTAAATGTTATTTAATAGTTCTTTAATTTACTATAAATGGGCCTTTATTCAGTCTATAATGGGTTTTAAATGAGATGTTAATGTCTTTAATAGGCTTTAAAAGCCTTCTTAATACTTCTTTAAAGGGTTTAAAATTGGTCTTTAATGAGTTTTTAATGGGACTTAAATGGGTCTTTAAGGAATCTTATGTATTCCAGATAATTGCTTAGGATGTATATAATTTATCTTCAGTAGAAGGCATTTAAAGGGTCTTCAATAGACCTATCATAGACGTTTAAAAGCCATTTAATAAGTCTTTACTAGGTCTTCAATAGGTCTTTAATACTTCTTTAAAACTGCTTTAATAGGCCTAATTTCTCATTAACGAGAAAAAATGAATAATTCAATAAGTATATTAAGTAATGGGGAGGCCTATGCTTCGTGAGTCCTGAATAGAAATTTTGTCCTTTCTGATTATTACGATTTCCAAAAAGACAAGCGCTAAACCCGTATGGATTGCGCAGAATTCCTCTTCCCAGAACTTATATGCGAAGGCGCAGGCAGCTCCCATTACGGTATAATCCACGTTGATTTGATTGTAAATATTTTGGCGCCTCAATTATTTTATCAATTATGTTAATGTAACTGATGTAATTAATAGGTTAATTATATCAGTAATGTAAATTATATAACGCTCTAAGTAATTAACTGAAGTATATTTAGCACCACTGTGTGAACGACCGTCCAGATGCCTCTCACCTGCTACTCCGGTTCACCTTAATTACTCGTTGGTAACGAACTCACATCTCTCACTAACGAACACGAATCCTTCATTAACGAACGCGCATTTCTCAATGAAGAACACACATCCTCAGTAACAAATACACATTCCTCATTAACGAACGCACATCTAATGAATCCAGCTTAACGAACCCAGTCGGTTTCATCTCGTTATCCAAGGTCAATGTGGCACCCGAATGACCGAAAACAAGTTCCGGGATAACCGATATCTATCCAAAATTATCCCAAACAGTGAATATCGATCCAGGATTGTCCCAGAGAATGGACATTAGCTCAGAATTGCAATAGAGTGCAAAATAGTACCAGAAGAAGGTTATCGCAGGCTATCGTTCCACATTGCACAAAAACAAGGATATCGTCGAAGGATTGCGCTGAAACAGATAACCTCCCAATAACTTATATACAGTCCAAAGATATCCTGAAATAAGTGTATCATCCCAAGATATTCTACAAGAATATCGTCCCAAAATATCCTAAAACAAGGACATCGCTCCAAGATATTCTGCAACAAGGATATCGTCCTGAGATATCCTAAAAACAAGGCTATCGTTCCAAGATTGCACCAAAACCAATATAGCCAGCAGAAGCCTGACACTTCACGAGTAATAAGCTGGCGTCTTCGGCTTGAATTGGTGGCGAGTGTAAATGGATTGGAACTGCAAACAAGACAGCCGGTAGACTGAAGCAGGTGCTTGGGTATGTTTAATTAGCCTTCTCTGTATCTCCGTCTCTCTGTCTCTCTCTCTGTCTGTCTCTCTCTCTCTCTCTCTCTCTCTCTCTCTCTCTCTCTCTCTCTCTCTCTCTCTCTCTAATTACACACAGGTGCCACCATATTTCTCACGCAGACAAAAGACTTGTCAGAAGAAAGTCAGATATAAGGTGTCGTGTCAGTCAGTCATTAATCTAAAATAATAGAATTCCCCCATCAGTTCCGCCCTGTTCTTCCGACGCCCCACCAGTTTTTTTCTTTTAACAAAAAATGGACATACCAGCCGTGTGCATTTATCCTATATGACATTCCATCACATAGGATGAGTTTCATGAACAGTGTTGAAATGTGTCGGCCTGAGCTGGGAGATTCCTGCGCAAGGATGTCCTTATTTACTCCATGAAGGGGACAGCAGCTGAGGCAGCCTCGGAGATTTCGTTGCAGGAGAACTGGAGTTACTATAACCTGGGAATTACCGTCTCTCAAGATGGCCTAACCCATGCAAAGGAGACATGAAAGTTTCGTAGAGATATCTCCTTCATCACAGAGCAATGGAAATATAATTATGTAGAGGAATGAAGAGAAAAAAATGGGATGGGGGAGTGGGAAGAGAATTTATTTAACTTCAATATATGCAAGAATACATGCATACATACATACATACATTTAGAGACTGTACAGATTCATTGTTGTAATAACCTCTCGACATTTGAAAACTGAATTTTATCTGAGAATACATACACTAGCTGTATGACCCTTGTAGGTGTTACACTAGTTGTACGACCCTTGTAGGTGTTACACTAGTTGTACGACCCTTGTAGGTGTTACACTAGCTGTATGACCCTTGTAGGTGTTACACTAGTTGTACGACCCTTGTAGGTGTTACACTAGCTGTACGACCCTTGTAGGTGTTACACTAGCTGTACGACCCTTGTAGGTGTTACACTAGCTGTACGACCCTTGTAGGTGTTACATTAGTTGTACGACCCTTGTAGGTGTTACACTAGCTGTACGACCCTTGTAGGTGTTACACTAGCTGTACGACCTTGTAGGTGTTACACTAGCTGTACGACCCTTGTAGGTGTTACACTAGCTGTACGACCCTTGTAGGTGTTACACTAGCTGTACGACCCTTGTAGGTGTTACACTAGCTGTACGACCCTTGTAGGTGTTACACTAGCTGTACGACCCTTGTAGGTGTTACACTAGCTGTACGACCTTTGTAGGTGTTACACTAGCTGTACGACCTTGTAGGTGTTACACTAGCTGTACGACCCTTGTAGGTGTTACATTAGTTGTACGACCTTGTAGGTGTTACACTAGCTGTACGACCTTTGTAGGTGTTACACTAGCTGTACGACCCTTGTAGGTGTTACACTAGCTGTACGACCGTTGTAGGTTTTACACTAACTGTACGACCCTTGTAGGTGTTACACTAGCTGTACGACCGTTGTAGGTTTTACACTAGCTGTACGACCCTTGTAGGTGTTACACTAGTTGTATGACCTTGTAGATGTTACACTAGCTGTACGACCTTTGTAGGTGTTACACTAGCTGTACGACCTTTATAGGTTTTACACTAACTGTACGACCCTTGTAGGTGTTACACTAGCTGTACGACCGTTGCAGGTTTTACACTAGCTGTACGACCCTTGTAGGTGTTACTTGCACTAGCCTGGCGACAACCAGACGACAACCTCAAGAAAGACTTTCCATTCACTTGTACCAAAGATCACAGACACAACACGTAGGTATATTCAAGATAGGCTGGGCTGCCTTTCTGAACATTAATTTATCAGGATCCTGGTCGTTTTGATAATTTGGCAAAAAAAGAATGTGTATCATTTAGTTCAGGCAGTGTCATACTAATCGCTACACTCAGCTTAGACACACATACACTTATACACATACTCACATACAGTTACAGACATTATTAGATGAGTACGTAAATACGTATATTTGCGCACACACACACACACACACACACACACACACACACACACACACACACACACATATATACTTGTATACTTGAGGAAAGTAGGACATAATAAATGATACAATAGAGAACTGTTCCTGGAACATTTAACGAGGGTCAGGTCACAAGACTGGAACACTTAACGAGGGTCAGGTCACAAGGCTGGAACACTTAATTAACGAGGGTCAGGTCACAAGACTGGAACACTTAACGAGGGTCAGGTCACAAGGCTGGAACACTTAACGAGGGTCAGGTCACAAGATTGGAACACTTAACGAGGGTCAGGCCACAAGATTGGAACACTTAACGAGGGATCAGGTCACAAGGTTGGAACATTGACGATGGTCACAAATTGTCTTAATAACTGTGTAGCTCTATTGACCAGCGGTAATTAGTCTAATTATTTAGAGGATCAAAGGGACGCGACATGTTGTGGTTTATTAATAAATTTGGGAAAAGATTTTTGAGCATTTATACATACACTAACACACCTTTACTGTGGCTTGTGACCCTCCAGTGTGTGTGTGTGTGTGTGTGTGTGTGTGTGTGTGTGTGTGTGTGTGTGTGACATTTAACATGGTTCCACTGACATCTCAAGCACCCGAAATATAAATTATATATCTCTTCACTATTTATTATAAAGTCTAGGCCTAAGTAAATTTTCCCCAGTAATTCTTTTTTTCATGACGGTAAACGTTTTACATAATCAGTTCAGCTCCTCAGATCTCAATGTAAATTTATCTTCATATAAACGAATAAGTAATTTGTCTTTTCCAGGTGTCTGGATGCCATCATAGAAGAGCATCAGAGGCAGGAAGATGAAGGATCCAAACATATCTTTAGCCACCAAAGACAAGGCTATGAGGCAATCTATGAAATCTTCTTCATCTTCCAGAAGAGGAGTTGACTCCAGACAGTCGGTGTCCACCTTGTTTAGTGAGCAAGAACGAACCTCTATCATGTCCCCAACCCCAACAGGAAACTCTGTTACAGAAGACGACTCTTCCATCTACCCGCACGACAAGGCCGAGGAGCAACAGCCCCTCTCAGACGCTGAAGACAATGAAACTACTAGCCAGAAGCCAGATGAAGGGAGTACGGAGGTCTCCGGTCCTGACGGAGGTCTGGGTGAAGTTCTCAGTTCCCGCATGTCCTTTGCATCGCTGGTACTGCAGCAGATGTCAGAGACAGGCAGGTTGGGTAGGTCAACAAGGAGTTCTCCAGTCAAGCATCTGATGATAGGGTGAGTGTACTCGTTTATTCTCTTGGAGTCTTTGGGTAGAATAGCCTCATCGTTTCGTATAATCTCTCTCTTTCTGGAAGGAAGGAAGGAGTAATAGCTTGCGCAAGTTACATAAGGCAAACACTGGAGGCACGCAGCGCGTGTCTTAGTAGTCACAAGTGTAGTGGAATGTAAATCATACTGTCGTGCTCTTTCTTCCCTCTGAATGATTACTGCCGCTCAAGAATGTGCGAAGGTCGGCCACCAGTTCACTTCTCCTCCCTACCCTTTCCCCTTCCTTCAGGGACGATCATTTATCATATCAAACATTCTGTGAGTGGCGATTTACAACTGACCAAGAATTTGTAAAGGAAATTGTACACGATGTCTTGGACCTGGACGAAACGTGTTCTACAGTGTTTTCGCCAAATTGTGGGTAAGGAGAGGCTAAGGAAATGTAAGGAAAAGGCTAGAAGTCCAGAAGACGTAAGGAAATACTAAGACCCAAGGGCAGGTAGGTGGAGGCTAGGAGATTAGCTGTGAGTTGTTGCAGCCACGGTATTGTGACTGGTTCTTCAGAGTCGACTGGTACTGGAACAGTTGTCTAAGGAAGGCGCTACGAACTCAGTGAGATCAAATCTTATTGAATTCCATTCCACAGGTACTTTATGATCCCATAAAGTATAGTGATCGCCAGGGAATATAATAATAATAAAAATACGGAGAAATGGTGAGTGAGGTCTGAAGGATCCAGCTCACTACAAAGAATAAGTCAAAACACCGTAGCTAAAACACTTCAAAACGAACTCACAAATAGCAATGGAGTGACGTCTAGATTTAACTCTAATTTCTTGAATTACCAGTAGAGAAGTAACTCAGTATGACGGGGAGACGCGGGCGTGAAGTAGGTCATGTGCTAGCCGCCAGATAATGTCCAGTGTTAGGTGAGTGCAGCAAGGTAGCGTGACTCTCAAGGGATTATCAGACGGAGGACTGAGCCTTCAGCACTCCAACGCTGAACCATCCACACATTGCTTATTTTTTTATTTTTTAACTTTGTATTTGTTATTTTTTGCATTATATTTATAATATATAGACACTTTTTATATTAAAGAATTGTGTCAGTGAATATTATTACAATGAGGAGGCGAAGTGACTTTATTCAAAGGCAAAAATAAGTTAAATGACTGGGAGGATCCGAAACTAAGACGAATAAACGAATCGAAAATCAAGAGACGATTCATTGGAAATAAAGCAAAAGAGAAAGAGATAACGTAACAGCTGCTAAAATATGGTACGAAATGAAGATGTTTGGCTTGATCAAGATGGAGCAGATGTTGGAAGTGCATATGATTATCAGTGTGGATGCTAAGTTTCGCCCACACAGTGGGCGAAAAAGATCTGATTTACTTGAGAGCTGCATTTGTGTCTATTTTTCCATAGTGTCTGTATTTGCTTTCACAATATCGTTATTGTCAAGAACCATGACGTTGTGTGTACGTGATTATGGACGAAATTAGCTTTTTCATTCTTCCATAAACACGATATATGGAGTACAAGACACAGATGACGCTTTCATCGTGTCAGAGTTTAGCTCTAGAGAGAGCATTATGAGATCTACCAAATTCTAGACAGAGAGAAACTAGATCTACATTATATCTTGTATCCTATCCTGTCAACATCTCGCCCCTGTATGACAAAGACGAAGAACTGAACAGGTAAATACGAAGTACAAAATCGATGGGATGTTATGAAGCGCTGAAATAAGAGACCACAGGATAAGGGCCACCAAGCGCTCAACCTAGAAAAACAACACAGGATGGAACACCAAAACCTGAACGTTCATAAAAGGAAGAACATAGGACTGGACACCAGCAGATGAACATACGAAAAAGTACACGGGATCTGACACCAAGGGTTGAACATACGAAGAACAACACAGGATCGAACAAGAGTTTAATATAGAGGAATAACATATATGGTAAATATTAAGCGAGGACGAGGGTGCTGCTCTCATTAGCGCTGATGGACACACTGACGCACACACGAAATATGATCAATGTTTATCCATTAATCTTGTCCTCTCTTCCCCCCCCCCCTCTTCCTGGCCAAGCATGTGCTATGGAGCATATCACACTAGTTAATCATCTACATACACACACACACACATATAGCTAGCACAACAAATATGGATTTGAAGGCACCGAACCGTGGGTTAGTTGAGAGGCGGGCTTGTAAATTCATACATAAGTCAGGTGTAGGAATAAATGACTTAAGAGCAAGGGCAGTTATAGCATCAGGTTTCCACCAGCCTAGTAAGAGGTTGTTATGGGTTGTTATGCAGTCGTGGCTGCATACAGACTGTTTGTATGTGTAATGGAAGCGACTTCACAGTTAATGGTTAATAATCCTCTGAATAATTAACCGATAATGTTCCCCAGGTACATCCACCCCCTCCCTCCAGGTGGTGACCCTTGAGAGTCATAGTAAAAACACTGATGGTTACGTGTCTCTAGACTACCTCCCATTAAACCTCATATCATATCCCTTCTTTACGCTCTCCTTCATGATACCCCTTCTACCCTTTCCCCCAGCATGCCCTTACTCTCCCCCTTTCTCCCCTCTCTCATATACCTTCTCCCCTGCACCATAATTGACGAAGTGGGGTGAACGGGGGTCAGCCACGACAGCTTCCATCTGCCTCAAACACACTGCTCCACTGATTAATGGAAAGTGGAACAAGACCACAGCACGACTCGTACGGGTCCTGCCCCTGGTATTTGTACGCGTTATTTGCAAGAATTAGTGGCGGGTGGGGGAGGGTTACTGTGAGGAGGAAGGTGGGGCATGTGATATTACATCTTACTAGCACCGTGGGGATTACTAGAGGAGGGGCGGCAGTGATTTACAATCACTGCCGCCGGCAACATGCCAGGGGTTCCAAGGTTATTTTAGGACACCAAGGAATATTAATTTCAGTTACATTTTTTTTCTGTTTTCCTACATGTAAACTTCCCTCATGGGTAGAGGGGGTTTGTTTGTGTCTATGTGTTCTAGTCCTCCTGCTCTTCTACCCTCTTGGCGTTATGTCTAGATTTGTTCCCCGGAACGTTGTGTCTTGAAGTTCTTGTTCTCCACCCTCCCTTCTCCACGAGGGTGTTGTTTGTGTCTCAGTGTACTTGTAGCCCCAGTGGTGTTGTGTCTCAGTGTACTTGTAGCCCCAGTGGTGTTGTCTTTGTATCAGTGTACTTGTAGTCCCAGTGGTGTTGTCTTTGTATCAGTGTACTTGTAGCCCCAGTGGTGTTGTTTGTCTCAGTGTACTTGTAGCCCCATTGGTGTTGTCTTTGTATCAGTGTACTTGTAGCCCCAGTGGTGTTGTCTTTGTATCAGTGTACTTGTAGCCCCAGTGGTGTTGTCTTTGTATCAGTGTACTTGTAGCCCCAGTGATTTTGTTTGTATCTCAGTGTACTTGTAGCCCCAGTGGTGTTGTTTGTGTCTCAGTGTACTTGTAGTCCCAGTGGTGTTGTCTTTGTATCAGTGTACTTGTAGCCCCAGTGGTGTTGTTTGTGTCTCAGTGTACTTGTAGCCCCAGTAGTGTTGTTTGTGTCTCAGTGTACTTGTAGCCCCAGTGGTGTTGTATTTGAATCAGTGTACATGTAGCCCCAGTGGTGTTGTCTTTGTATCAGTGTACTTGTAGCCCCAGTGGTGTTGTTTGTGTCTCAGTGTACTTGTAGTCCCAGTGGTGTTGTTTGTGTCTCAGTGTACTTGTAGTCCCAGTGGTGTTGTTTGTGTCTCAGTGTACTTGTAGTCCCAGTGGTGTTGTCTTTGTATCAGTGTACTTGTAGCCCCAGTGGTGTTGTTTGTGTCTCAGTGTACTTGTAGCCCCAGTAGTGTTGTTTGTGTCTCAGTGTACTTGTAGCCCCAGTAGTGTTGTTTGTGTCTCAGTGTACTTGTAGTCCCAGTGGTGTTGTTTGTGTCTCAGTGTACTTGTAGCCCCAGTAGTGTTGTTTGTGTCTCAGTGTACTTGTAGCCTCAGTGGTGTTGTTTGTGTCTCAGTGTACTTGTAGCCTCAGTGGTGTGTTTGTGTATCATGTACTTGTAGCCCAGTGGTGTTGTTTGTGTATCAGTGTACTTGTAGCCCCAGTAGTGTTGTTTGTGTCTCAGTGTACTTGTAGCCTCAGTGGTGTTGTTTGTGTCTCAGTGTACTTGTAGCCCCAGTAGTTTTGTTTGTGTCTCAGTGTACTTGTAGCCTCAGTGGTGTTGTTTGTGTCTCAGTGTACTTGTAGCCTCAGTGGTGTTGTTTGTGTCTCAGTGTACTTGTAGCCTCAGTGGTGTTGTTTGTGTCTCAGTGTACTTGTAGCCCCAGTAGTGTTGTTTGTGTCTCAGTGTACTTGTAGCCCCAGTAGTGTTGTTTGTGTCTCAGTGTACTTGTAGCCTCAGTGGTGTTGTTTGTGTCTCAGTGTACTTGTAGCCCCAGTGGTGTTGTTTGTGTCTCAGTGTACTTGTAGCCTCAGTGGTGTTGTTTGTGTCTCAGTGTACTTGTAGCCCCAGTAGTGTTGTTTGTGTCTCAGTGTACTTGTAGCCCCAGTGGTGTTGTTTGTGTCTCAGTGTACTTGTAGTCCCAGTGGTGTTGTCTTTGTATCAGTGTACTTGTAGCCCCAGTGGTGTTGTTTGTGTCTCAGTGTACTTGTAGTCCCAGTGGTGTTGTTTGTGTCTCAGTGTACTTGTAGTCCCAGTGGTGTTGTCTTTGTATCAGTGTACTTGTAGCCCCAGTGGTGTTGTTTGTGTCTCAGTGTACTTGTAGTCCCAGTGGTGTTGTTTGTGTCTCAGTGTACTTGTAGTCCCAGTGGTGTTGTTTGTGTCTCAGTGTACTTGTAGTCCCAGTGGTGTTGTTTGTGTCTCAGTGTACTTGTAGCCCCAGTGGTGTTGTTTGTGTCTCAGTGTACTTGTAGTCCCAGTGGTGTTGTCTTTGTATCAGTGTACTTGTAGTCCCAGTGGTGTTGTTTGTGTCTCAGTGTACTTGTAGCCCCAGTAGTGTTGTTTGTGTCTCAGTGTACTTGTAGCCCCAGTAGTGTTGTTTGTGTCTCAGTGTACTTGTAGCCCCAGTGGTGTTGTTTGTGTCTCAGTGTACTTGTAGCCTCAGTGGTGTTGTTTGTGTCTCAGTGTACTTGTAGCCCCAGTGGTGTTGTATTTGAATCAGTGTACTTGTAGCCTCAGTGGTGTTGTCTTTGTATCAGTGTACATGTAGCCCCAGTGGTGTTGTTTGTGTCTCAGTGTACTTGTAGCCCCAGTAGTGTTGTTTGTGTCTCAGTGTACTTATAGCCCCAGTAGTGTTGTTTGTGTCCAGTACTTGTAGCCCAGTATGTTGTTTGTGTCTCAGTGTACTTATAGCCCCAGTAGTGTTGTTTGTGTCTCAGTGTACTTGTAGCCCCAGTAGTGTTGTTTGTGTCTCAGTGTACTTGTAGCCCCAGTGGTGTTGTCTTTGTATCAGTGTACTTGTTCTTCCTGGCTCCAATGCTTCCATCACGTCCTCATCATAACCACCCTGAGACTGAAAAAGTGCTTCTTGACATCCCTATCTATCATTTCCTTAAACTTTTGTCAATGCTACGGTGTCCCAGATCTCTCCTATCATACAATCTGCTTCTGCCTGCACTATCGTGTCTTCTAAGTATCTTGTACGTCGTAATCATGTCCTTACTTGCTTATGGTATTGTAAGGTTCAATTTGCTTTTCTTAGCAAAACTTTCGTCTAGTTTCTGGACCTGTTTAACCAGGTGAGAGTTCCATACTTGTGCTACATACTCTATGATAGATCTGACATATTGCATATACAGGGTACTGAAGAACTCTTTATTAAGGTGCTTGAATGTAATTCTCGTGTTATTCCGACACGCGAGCGTCAGTATAGTTATTAAACTTGTGTATCCAGCTAGAGATATGCTTGGAGTCATGATTACCCCCTACATCTTTTTCCTTATCTGAAGTTCATGGCTTCTCACACCCAACCTGTTTTACATATCAGGTTATCTACCTGCTTCTGAAGTCCTATAACCATCTGTCTAACCTTTCCAACTGCAACAACTTCGGATTCTCTTGCAGATTCTTCTATTTTCCCAGTTGATTATTTTCCTCATACGCTATACTTCCTTTTTTTTTTTTCTTTCTCGAATATATCATGATTGGATTGACACCTGTACAGGTGTTTACCTAAACCATGACATTCTTTACACCTGTGTTTCCTCGAGTAAATTAAACCAAGAGTTGATTGAAAAGGTTTGTTTGTTAGTGCACACAGTGCACACAGTGTGCAGACAGTGTGCACACAGTGCATTAAGGCTGCATTTCCTGTGCACCACCAGTCAAGAATTCTTTATTCCAATAAATGGGAAGTAAAGTGAACTCTGGGGTATACATACACTGAAAGATACATACCTTTCGGTTTATATGCTCTACGAGATACATAACTCTCTGAAAATACACACTGAGAAATAAACATCTCTAGGTGTATATACACTGACACACACACACACAACTTAGTATATACACACAGAGAGATACACAACTCTCGTGGAATATTCACCGAGACATACACACCTGTGTGTATACTCTGTGTGTATACTGTGTGTATACTCTGTATATACTCTGTGTATACTCTGTGTATACTCTGTGTGTATACTCTGTGTATACTGTGTGTATATTCTGTGTATACTCTGTGTGTATACTGTATGTATACTGTGTGTATACAACAAACTGAACACAAACTGAGTATTAAACTATACAAATAATCACATCAAATCATTTCCGCTCTTGTAATAACATATAGCATCAACAAAGTTCTAGTCTCTTCTAATAAGAAAGAATTTTTAAAAATATGGGAACAATAAATTTGAAAAGACTCGTTGTGTAGTATTCACTCTCATAAAATCCTCGTCTATCCATTAAAGCTTTTAGGTAATTAAAAACATAGTTGACGTAATTTCACTTGGGTCGGCTTAATCCTTGTATATATATTTTATGCCCTAACATAAAACTGCGCGCAATTTTGTTCCTTTCTTCTTCTTTTTTAGATATTAAAAACTCGGGTATTTTTTCTTAGAGATCCGATAAAATTGGTCATCGACCATTTTTTACTAAAGCTCTCGCTTCACACACGGAGGACCCGGGTTCGATTCCCGGCGGAGTGGAAACATTTCGACGTGTTTCCCTACACCTGTTGTCATGTTCACCTAGCAGCAAATAGGTACCTGGGTGTTAGTCGACTGGTGTGGGTCGCATCCTGGGGGACAAGATTAAGGACCCCAATGGAAATAAGACAGACAGTCCTCGATGACGCACTGACTTTCTTGGGTTATTCTGGGTGGCTGACCCTCCAGGGTTAAAAATGCGAATAAAATCTTATCTTATCTTATCTTAGCGGCAGTCTCAAGTTTTCCTTTATAGAAGTTATAATGAAAACATAAAATAACATGAATTTTCAAGTGTAAATTATGTGAAGTTTTACAGACATGTACTCAAGACTGTGCACTCAATACTGTGCACTCAAGACTGTGCACTCAAGACTGTGCACTCAAGACTGTGCACTCAAGACTGTGCACTCAAGACTGTGCACTCAAGACTGTGCACTCAAGACTGTGCACTCAAGACTGTGCACTCAAGACTGTGCACTCAAGACTGTGCACTCAAGACTGTGCACTCAAGACTGTGCACTCAAGACTGTGCACTCAAGACTGTGCACTCAAGACTGTGCACTCAAGACTGTGCACTCAAGACTGTGCACTCAAGACTGTGCACTCAAGACTGTGCACTCAAGACTGTGCACTCAAGACTGTGCACTCAATACTGTGCACTCAAGACTGTGCACTCAAGACTGTGCACTCAATACTGTGCACTCAAGACTGTGCACTCAAGACTGTGCACTCAAGACTGTACACTCAAGACTGTACACTCAAGACTGTACACTCAAGACTGTACACTCAAGACTGTACACTCAAGACTGTGCACTCAAGACTGTACACTCAAGACTGTACACTCAAGACTGTACACTCAAGACTGTACACTCAAGACTGTGCACTCGACGGTACTTAAAATAAGAGTGTTCCTAGAACAAGAGTGCAACAACATCACTCTGACCCACTGACGGTCAAAGAGTCTCATCACATTTTTCAATGTGGTATTTAACTATTTTACGGGGTAGACCGGTAAGGTTTCGGTCTCGTGACAAAAAAAAAAATCCACTGAGCTGGTCATCACGAGACCAGAGTCAGGAGTCACCACGAGACCAGAGTCAGGAGTCACCACGAGACCAGAGTCAGGAGTCACCACGAGACCAGAGTCAGGAGTCACCACGAGACCAGAGTCAGGAGTCACCACGAGACCAGAGTCAGGAGTCACCACGAGACCAGAGTCAGGAGTCACCACGAGACCAGAGTCAGGAGTCACCACGAGACCAGAGTCAGGAGTCACCACGAGACCAGAGTCAGGAGTCACCACGAGACCAGAGTCAGGAGTCACCACGAGACCAGAGTCAGGAGTCACCACGAGACCAGAGTCAGGAGTCACCACGAGACCAGAGTCAGGAGTCACCACGAGACCAGAGTCAGGAGTCACCACGAGACCAGAGTCAGAGTCACCACGAGACCAGAGTCAGGAGTCACCACGAGACCAGAGTCAGGAGTCACCACGAGACCAGAGTCAGGAGTCACCTCGAGACCAGAGTCAGGAGTCAGCACGAGACCAGAGTCAGGAGTCATCACGAGACCAGAGTCAGGAGTCACCACGAGACCAAAGTCAGGAGAAGTTGTTTCAGTTCTCGTCAGAAACCAGATACCACCGTTAAAAGTGAACACTGTATACAAACATGTTAAATAAAAGCCAATGCCAATTAACATTGCGTTAATGTTAATTAACATCGAGTCAATACCAGTTAACATCGAGTCAACACCAGTTAACATCGTGTCAACACCTGTTAACATGGAGTCAATACCAGTTAACATCGTGTCAACACCTGTTAACATCGAGTCAATACCTGTTAACATCGAGTCAATACTTGTTAACATCGTGTCAACACCTGTTAACATCGAGTCAATACCAGTTAGCATCGAGTCAATACCAGTTAACATCGAGTTAATACCAGTTAACATATAGTTAATACCAGTTAACATCGAGTCAATACCAGTTAACATAGAGTTTATACCAGTTAACATCTAGTCAATACCAGTTAACATATAGTTAATACCAGTTAACATCAAGTCTATACCAGTTAACATCGAGTCAATACCAGTTAACATCGAGTTAATACCAGTTAACATATAGTTAATACCAGTTGACATCGAGTCAATACCAGTTAACATATAGGTAATACCAGTTAACATGGAGTTAATACCAGTTACCATCGAGTCAATAAGGAAAATGAAATAAGCACAGAGGAAAAGGATTATTAATTGTTAATTCCTTACGACAAAAAAACGCATTTGCGTGAAAGTTAAAAATAAAAGGGAAAAGAGTGTATATGTGGGGGGGGAGAGGGGAAATGGGTGAGGGGTAAGTGACTTAGGGAAAGGGGTGAGTGAGAGAGGGGAGGGAAGGTTGAATGAGGAAGGGGTGAAAGAGAGGTAGGGGGCAAAAGTGATGTATATTACGTAATCCCTTGTTAGGTTCTTCAGTCTTGTTAACTCAGGTGAGGGGAACCTAAGTGAAGACACTCACAGGTACACCTCACCACAGGTATACCTCACCAAGGTATACCTCACCACAGGTACACCTCACCACAGGTATACCTTACCACAGGTACACCTCACCACAGGTATACCTCGCCACAGGTATACCTCACCACAGGTACACCTCACCACAGGTATACCTCACCACAGGTATACCTTACCACAGGTATACCTCACCACAGGTATATCTCACCACAGGTGGACCTCACCACAGGTATACCTCACCATAGGTACACCTCACCACAGGTACACCTCACCACAGGTACGCCTCACCACAGGTATACCTCACCACAGGTATACCTCACCACAGGTATACCTCACCACACCTGTTCGGGTAAACCACTAATTCCTCAGTTTGTATATACACGTGTTTGCTTAAACAAATAAAGAGTATGGAATGACGAGAAATTATTCAAGATTATCCGCTTATCTAGAGAGTAAAAACCAGCTAGACTACAAACACCAGCTGGTCTACAAACACCAGCTCTTCTACAAACACCAGCAGGTCTACAAACACCAGCTGGTCTACAAACACCAGCTCTTCTACAAACACCGGCTGGACTACAAACACCAGCTTGGATAGAAAAAACATCACATACGGATTATGCAGCAAACAACTTTGGCACTTATTCCCAGGAAGCACAAAGTCGTAAAAGAAACAGTGACCAACCATCGATCCCACCTCACTCTCGTTACATTGTTCAAATTTGAAGTGAGGTAGTTGGACCTCTTGAGTTTCTCCCTCTAGTGACTACCTCCACCGACCTCCACCGACAACCTCCTCCACCGACAAGCCTCCTCCACGAATTAACATCTATATTCTTTACAACTAATCAACAACCAAGACGAAATTAACCTTCCTCCTGTACCTACTAATAGGTGGTAAGAAATAGGTAGTAACAGATATAGTGTTACAAGACTTACGTTACTTTAAGAAAAATCGAAATTTCTACGTAACAAAACGGAGAGGTTAAGAAAGTTTAGGAGTGTGTAAAAAGTCTTTTGGGAGGTTCTTGATGCTTTGAGAGTAATTTAAACGATATCAGGTTCATGAAACAACAGTAAAAGAAATATTTGTAAACTGATCTAGGTAATATTCCAGGCTGGGCCGGGAAGAATATTCTTACATTGATCCGCATAATATTCTAGGCTGTGCAGAGGAGAGTATTCTTAGATTATTCTGGATAATATTGTAGGCAGGGCCGGGAAGGAAAACGCATCTTGGTGTCATATCAAAGAGTTTACACAATAAAAGCCTAATAAATATATAGATAAATTAAAATATGAACGAAGTATTCTACATTATGATGAGCAAAGGGAATTTTCTGCAATATATATCACGGATTCCGACATATTATTGAACTAGGAGAAATTTACTGGGTGGCAATATTCTCTGAAAGGAGAGAGAGAGAGAGAGAGAGAGAGAGAGAGAGAGAGAGAAACAGTGGAAGATACCTGGATGAAAATATTTATGGACAAAATAGGCGGAGAGAAAGAGATAGAGAAATAGGAAAATACGTGGAGGCAAGGAAAACGGGAGGTAAAAGTTGTGTACATGAGGTTTCAAGCCATTGTTGACTAATATAGCCATTTACCTCCCCAAACATTGTATTGTAAGGTCACTCAGGTACTGGCTGGATTGTTCCAACACTCATGGAGTTGTTCCAACACCCGCGGGGTTGTTCTAACACCCGCACGGTTGTTCCAACATTCACGGAGTTATTCCAACACTCACGGGGGTTGTTCCAACACTCATGGAGTTGTTCCAGCACCCGCGGGGCTGTTCCAAAGGATTGTTCTAACACGCAAGGGGTTGTTCCAGTACTCGCCGGGTCGTTCCAGCATAACACCACGCACATTATGTGCGTCAATACATCAATGACAGGTGTTAGAAGTGCAGAGTTGCATGTACAGAGGAAATTGGCATTTGCTCTTATGATATTGTTTTAGAAGTGTAGGGATAATGTTGCTACACTTCTAGAAATGGAATTATGGAGCGAGTGATGGTGGATGCGTTTCTAGATGTCGGGTAGAAAAGTAAAGACTTCACTCTAGCTACATATTTCATGCGAGATGCATTGCTACAGGTTTGTTTTTCCGTAGTTTACCGCTTCATTCATGTCAGTGCTGTGCACCTTACAGTGCCATCTATGTACCAGCATCCGTACTTTTCGTGCCCTCTCTGGGTCTTCACATTTTTCTTCTCTTAGTTTCAATTTTTGTTTCATGGTCCAGGTGACTAATTAGCTACAGTCACCTTCGTGACCGAAACGTTTTCTAATAAATGTGCCCTGGTGTTTGCTTACCTGTCTTCTAAAGCAATTTGTCGGTATCAGTTACCACGAGGTTTATGCCACTATAACCAGTATTAGGGAAATCCTCCATTAAATATCAGGAGCTTCGAGTACAAGGCAAAGAAGAGAGCCGCCACACTTTGGTTGCACCCAGGTTGCAACCAATGTGGTTGCAGCTGGAAAACAGTGATATCAACCAGATTGTTGCACCAAAGATGGTGTTGATATCGCCAACGTAATATTAGAGCTGAAAATTGCTGTCTTTATGGTAGGTTCACTCTCAGGATGAGTGACGCTGCCCAATAAACGCGTTAACTCTGGACAAAATTCATGTGGTAGGCGGCCACGATGATTGTGGCGGTGATGGAGGTAGTGGCAGTGGTAGTGGTGGTGGCAGTGGTGGTGATAGTGGCAGTGGTAGTGGCAGTGGTAGTGGTAGTGACAGTGGTAGTGGTAGTGGCAGTGGCAGTGGTAGTGGTGGTGGCAGTGGTAGTGGTAGTGGCAGTGGTAGTGGTAGTGGCAGTGGTAGTGGTGGTGGCAGTGGTGGTGATAGTGGCAGTGGTAGTGGCAGTGGTAGTGGCAGTGGTAGTGGTAGTGGCAGTGGCAGTGGCAGTGGTAGTGGCAGTGGTGGTGATAGCGGAAGTGAAGATTGAGGCAGAAAGGAAACTGAACTTGGTGGTAGATATGTTAATGGATGGGAGCGATTTTGATAATAGAAGTGGTGAGGGGGGTGAGTTAATAGTGGAGGAATTAATAGACAATGGAAGAGATGGAGGTTGAGGGTAAGGTTGTTACGTTGGTGGTGGTGAGGATGATGATGGTGGTGGTACTCATAATGTCGTGTGAGACAGTAATAACTCAGTGGTGGGCGAGACCCAGGGGTGGTGAGTGCCGTGACACAGACCCCCCTCGTATTACCACAGGTCAACCTGTCACACTCACGCTGCCACTCAGGCACTTATACGACGCTTACCTCTAGTGATTTATGCAGGCAATGGATGCAGGCACCCGTAAGAGGCACTAACAAGGTCGTACGTGAAAAAGGGGGCACTTATCTCCCACTTTAATCTGTTTGGTTTTCTGACATTTGTTGCACTGTGCGAGGGAAGACTAAGTTTTAATGTTATGTATCTTGTAGGTGGATCATTAAAGCTGCTGATTCACTATATTTAAAAAAAAAAAAAAAGTATTGCTTAAGGTAAACTCTCAGTAAACCCACACAGAGATACACACCTCGCGGTGTGTATACACTAAAAATATATACACTTACAATATATATGAACCTTTTTGCAGGTTCCCTTAGGGAACTTGCAAAATACTTAATAGGCACTTAAGACTGGCACTGCAGTATAACACACCCACCTGTTCACATCAACTTTTGACATTCAACCAGACACACTCTGACTTTCAGACTTTCAGGTATAAAGAAGAATAACCTGTATTTTAAGACCACTTGAGGGTGTTTCTGCGATGCAATCCATGCAAGGAGAATAATCCTGGGTCTTGTACCTTTAGTCATGTGTTAGCAGAGGTGAAAGTTGCGAGGGTGTGTTGGAATGGGCCCTTATTACCCACAAGCAGTATGCCTGCAAGGAATTCCTACGTAGAATACATTAGGGAAAAAATGGACAGGTTATACATTTCTGTGGAAATCATCAACAGGGATTGTGTTGACAAAATGATCACCTGACCTTGCAGTCTGGGGACATGTTGCTAAACGTCAGGTTAGTTTAGGTAAGATTCATTAGGAAACAGGACAAATTTCCTGACGCGGGTCACACGCTGACCCACCACTGGAGTTCGTGGCGGGTCAGCCACAAAATGAAATAATTCATGTATTTCAAAGAGACGGTTAATTTAATAAAGTATTGGCTGACTTTATTGGGTTATCAGAGGTTAATAACTATTCGAATAAAATATTTTTCTTCATCTGAGATCTAGCAATTTTAATCATAACACATTTTTTTTTTTTAATACAGACAATCTTATTGCATAGAGTTTCATTATAGGCGACCCGAAGCTCTTATGTGGAGGAGGTGATCCTTCTTAGTCCCACAACGCCCCGCTGCTCCGAGCCTCCGATGATTCACTGTTCTCACACACGACATGCAGCCACTTCACTTATGTTCTAATACCCGGGTGTAATACAATGCTTCTTGCTTTATGTCATTTCCACCACTCACCCTTGACATTTACCCCGTGAAACATATCGCTACTACTGTAACATGGGAGTGGAACTATATTCTGCTGGGAGGTGCTGGCGTGAAATACTATTGGATGCATCGAATTTAGGTTTTACAATGGTTTTATTGGTGTAAATATGAGAATGGATTAAGAAGCTGAATTATTCTGTTGCAAGTCAGATAAAATAGCTACCCCTAGAAATTGTTTTCTGTGACAGAAAATATTTGTAGAAAACGAACCTCAAAAATGGAGTGACTAATATTTTTTTCTTAATAACTAATAATAAGTAAGTCTATTCAAGTATACATAAATACAGTTACATAGATTATCATACATAGTAGCATATGTGTAGAGAACCTAGGATAACTTAGATTACAAGTACATACAGTGGCGGCGCCAAGGATGGGCTGGGGCTTGGGAGGGCTTCAGCCTCTAAAAATTCCTCAGCCCCAAAGCCCTCCCGAATAAAACTTGAAATAATAATATCTCTGCTTCCAAACAAGCGACTCGGGGCTCGTGACCTGGTAGGCAGAGCTCTCGCTTCACATGCTGATTGTCCGGGTTCGATTCCCAGCGAGGGTAGAAACATTACACTGGTTGCCTATGTTCACCCATCAGTAAAATGGGTACCTGGGAGTTAGTGGACTGGTGTGGGTCGCATCCCGGGAACAAAAGGTGACCTAATTTGCGGGAAATGCTCTGTATAAAACAAGGGGCTTTCTATATAGTAGTATGTCATTGATGTCAGCTAGACCTGTATACCTTGTACATGTACTGGTGGCTAAAGCTCTCGCTTCACACGGCGAGGGCCTGGGTTCGATTCCCAGCCAGGGCAGAAACATTGGGAGTGTTTCTTTACACCTGTTGTCTATGTTCCCCATCAGTAAAATGGGTACCTGGGTCGACTGGTGTGAGTCGCATCCTGGGACACTGACCTAATTTGCCCGAAATGCTCAGGATAACAAGGGACTTTCTATATAGTAGTATGTCATTGATGTCAGCTAGGCCTGTATACCATGTACATGTACTTGTAGTAAATAAAGATATTAATATTATTATTATATATTAAGTCTCCTAAGGCTCCTTCCAGCCAGACAGTCACCCCCAGCACCATCCCAGTACGGAAATTTTGGCGTGTTTGAATCCATTGGGTTATTCCAGGATAAATTCTACATAATTTATTATATAAAACTTTGAAAAAGTTTCAAATTATGTATAAGGTCTTTACACATAATCTAATATGAAAACTATGTAATGCTCGTGTTTATAATATTAACTAAGCTTATTCAGGTATAGATACACATAAATACAGTTGCATATATTATCATACATAGTAGCATATGTGCAGGATAACCCCCCCCCCCAAAAAAAAAAAAAATAGACAAAGTGACTTATTTCCTCTGGGGTCCTTGTTATTTCTTCTGGGGTCCTTGTTATTTTCTTTGGGGTCCTTGTTATTTCCACTGGGGTCCTTGTTATTTCCACTGGGGTCCATATTATTAAAGTTGAACGTCCATAGGGATCCCATTTTTTTTAAACCAAAATCTTTGCCTCTTAATAAAAATTTACTTTTGGAGGCCCGTAACTTAAAAAAAGGCATGAGTAATTTGTAATTATTTAAAAAACTCGAAACAAAGTTTTAGATATAGATACAAATAAAAGGAATAAAAATACTCAAACTTGACACTTCTGCTAATTATAATTTCGTCTTCCTAAATTATTATTATTATTATTATTATTATTATTATTATTATTATTATTATTATTATTATTATTATTATCCAATGTTGGTCATTCAGTGTAAGGAGTATCGGAGGTTCGATCCTCCGTCAGTTAATCGCGAGACAGTACCTAGTTTTACTCATCTAGTTCTCGTCTTTCTAGAACTGGTGGAGGTTCGGTGAAGGCCACGGCCTCCAGTGTGGCACTTCTGGAGGGCCACCACCAGGATAGTGACAGCGACCATAGCGGGGGCATGATCCACGGTGCTACCATAAAGCAGGTCACCACTTATGGTTACCATGACCCTGGAAACACCCCAGACCACAGCCTTGAGCCCTCCTTACAAGAAGACAGTTACGTGGCAGTCTCGACTTCGATGGCGGAGGTAGTTGATCTGGCCACGAAGAATAAAAATCCCCTCAAGAAGAACGTCGAAGAGCAAAGCAGCGGCCCAACCAGACCAGGAACTAGGTTTTCGAGATCAGGTGCTATAAGAGTTGGTGAATCTCAGACCGTCGGTACACCCATTTCTGGTGAGGAGTCTTTGAATCTTGAAACCGATAGCAGACCCGGATCTAGATTTGGGACTTCAAAGTTTGGGTCAGATAAGAGACCCGGATCAGGTGAGAGAAATTCAAGGTCGGACGTCGCCAGTAGGTCCGGCTCGAGAGGCAGAACTCCAGGGTCAAAAAGCGCTAGTAGATCAGAATCCAGAGACAGAACCTCGGCGTCACATGCTGCTAGAAGAACTGACTCCCAGGAGAGAGCTAGTGTTAGCAGACCTGGTTCGAGAGACAGAGCTTCAGTGTACGAATTTACAAGCAGACCAACATCTAGACAAAAATCTTTAAAATCTGAGAGTACAAGTAGATCGAACTCCAGAGAGAGAACTTCATCTTTGAGTGCTACTAGTAAATCAAGCTCTAGAGAGAGACCCTCAAGGGCTAGTGCTGTTAGCAGGGCAACCTCAAGAGAGAGAGCTTCAGCCTTGAGTACCACCAGTCGGTCCAGCTCTAAAGATGGAGCCTCGGCTGTAAGTGCCACCAGTAAGTCCAGTTCTAGAGATAGAGCCTCGGCTGCAAGTGCCACCAGTCGGTCCAGCTCTAGAGAGAGGCCCCCGAGGTCTGGCGCGGCAAGTAGACAAAGCTCGAGAGAGCGAGCTCCAGATCTCAATGATGACAACATAACCGGTTTGGAAACTGTAGATGAAAATACTGAAATAACTGCCCAGTTAGCCACAGAGTCCTCTAAACCTCTACATTCTGCTGTCTCTTCCAGGATGCCTGGGTCGATGATCGTTTCGGCAAAAAGATTCATGAATAGGGATATACAGTTCCCGTCTTCAGCAGATCTGTCTAGACCCACCAAAATGACTCGCTACTCTACCAGGTCTATGGTGTCCCGACTGGAAAATCAGGAGGACCCCGCTCAACTACACAGGAAGAATGACCCAAAAGACATCACTAAGATCCCTGATCCATTCAGGATAACAGAAGAGAGCACAAATGAGAGTGAAGAAAATAAGGAAAAAGAAAAGTCATCTCCAGAAAATCCTTCTGTAATCCCCGAAGTTGAGGCCTCAAGTGAAAGTCAGTTGGTAGAAAGAAGTAAGACGTCAGAAAATCTAATTGCTGGCGGTCAGTCAGAACCTCAGATTCTGCCAAATTCTGAAGTTTTTACTGTAGACATTCCTTTGTCTTTTGAACATGGAGTTCCGAGGCTTCAAACTCCCAAGTTGATCACTCCTCGGCCTGATGACGCGAGTGACAAAGACAACCAGAATGTGCAGGAAATTAAGTCTTCGCAGTCGAAAATTTCAGCTTCAGACAATAACAAGGGGGAAGAAAATGCTGAGGATTCAAATGCAAATATTTCTGGCATTGTAAGAAGTCGATCTCTCGTTGCCATAACAGCAGAGGAAAATTTCTTGTATGCCACAGGTCAGTCGCCCAGACCGAGCTCTTCTTCGAGTCAACAAGCAGAGTCACAACCTGGTCAGTCCAGCTCCAGCAATCATTCAAAAGAGACACAACAAAATACTGCTTCTGCTGCAACCAATGGGAACACAGATCAAATGAATGAAAAACTAGAGAACCAATCAGAGTCCAGCAGCCAGTCCGTAGCCAACCAATCAATACCTCAGGATGGAGTAGCGGGCAGCACGGCAGGCGTGAAGAATAGTGGCGGGAAACCCACGCTGGGTGGCAGTGTTCTCGCAAACGTTGAGGCGAGCGGCGGTGCTGAGAAAGATGACGCCAGTGAACCACAGAACAGTATTTCAAAAGTGAAAGAAGACTCAGAAAAGCACTACAGTGCTAAATCGAAGGATTCAGGGAAGGCTCTGAAGAATCCTCAACATGACCTTAACACCGAATCAAACTCAAAAGATGTTACAGTTCCGCCAGGTTCCACTGGCAGTGTGGTAGCTCAGAGCACATCCTTGAGGGAGGATGTGCTCGTAGAAGCTCTCGTGGAGTCGGCACGGTCAAACTCTGGTGACAAGATAAGTATCCCGATCTCAGGTAATACCACAATGCCCTACCAGGCGGCGCCTCGAGGCACCTCTCTCTCTTCAGTGGAGGTTCCGGAGGGCACAATATCTACCGTGTCTCTCGCTGTGTCAAAGACAGAGTCTGCCGTGTCACGCCCGCTGGCGGTGCGTGATCCTACTGCTGCTACCACGGGCGGAATCTTCGATCGGTTTTCCACTCCGAGGAGCCTCTGGCAGAAAGCCCAGCCGCCATTAGTGGTGAAGTCCGGTGGTGATCCTTACTCCCGGGAGCCCAGGGAATACGAAGACTACCTTCCCAGGGAACCCTCTAGACCGACCCTGAAGCGTCGTGGCTCCCTTAGTAAAATAGATGTTCAGGATCCCTACGACGACGACTACGACGACAACTCCCTCTACAACTGGAAGTCAAAGGTCAAGGAGAGCCGCGGGGCACAGACGGTTCGAATGAAGAACCAACAGCCTCGACACAGCATTCTGAAGAAGACGGATCCTAGACCCACCCAAAGGAAAGAGGAACTGCGCCCCTCGTTGAAGGAGAGGATACAAGAGGAGTACAGAGACAGCCCGCCTATCATCATTGCCAGCGGACTCGTCCCCAAGAACCTGGAGTCTCTCACTTCAGAGTACCAAGCTGCTCACGCTGGCCATAACGACGATGGAGGCCACGGAATTGGTGCCAGCAGCCACCTTAGCACAGGGACTACTGGTCATCATGGTACTGTTAACAGTGGTCACAGTGGTACTGGGAGTAATGCCTACCATGCAAACAGTGGGCACTACACTACCGGAAGCAGCACGTACAACAGTGCCACGTACGGGCCAGGAGGCGGCACCAGTTACAGCAACTATCCATCAAGCACAAATTACCCATCGAATACCAGCTACCCGGCGAGCACGAACTACCCAGTAAGCACTGCCAATCGGATGGGGGGCGTCCCCGCCAGCAGAAGTTACCCGGCTAAAGAGAGAGATCAATTTCACGAGCGATATCTTGAGCCAGCGCCGGGGGGGCCAGCTACCACCACTCTGGCCACATCCCAACACAAACAGAATATCGGCGATGTATTTGACCGATTACACAGTAACCGGCGGCCAGAACACACCGCTGTCGTCGCCAGAAAGCCTGAGATTAAGCCCAAGCCCAAGTCAGTTCCGCCAAAGGCTCCCGCCAGGGATGGCGGTGGGTCCAGTGCAACCACCAGGGCTGCTGTGCCAGAGTCTCAACGACGCCTGCAACAGCAGCAGCAGCAGCAGCAACAACAACAACAGCTGCAGCAACAGCAGCAGGCCGCCGCTAACGATGTATTCAGTAGACTATATCAGAACGCCCCGAGCAGGAAGCGAAGAGATGAGGTAAGTCAAACTAGAACTCTCAGGAAGTTGAAAAAACAAATGTAGAACAGAAATTTTATGGAGACGATGTTTCTTCCGTTACGTAGGAGAAACGTAGTCTCAATAAAAATTCTGCCTTTGTGCATTTGTATTTATTTTAACCAACTTGTCGGATAGATGTTCTCTCTCAGTAGAAATCAATGTTATTTATTATTATTAATTATTATTATTATTATTAAATGGGGAAGCGCTAAGCCAGTAGATAGTCTGGGGAATGGGAAATAATCAGTTTGATCCACTGAAGGTGAGGAGTAGCTTCAATTTCTTGGATCAAGAGTCCTTCATTTGGGTTGGGATATCAAGTGTTATTGTCTCAGTGTTATACGAACTCAACAGTTCACGAATATTCACAAGAATGGACGAAAAACTTCTCTAGTGATCTCTGCTCAAGAGTCTCCGTATTCTTTAGTGGTTTAGCGTTTCTTTTGATTATAATAATAATAATAATAATAATACGTATTCTTTAATGAAAATAGAGTTGATTGTAGTATTTTTATGAATTCCAGAAATTCTACCTGTCTGACGAACCTGTGGAAAAGAGGAACTTCTCTCTTCTGCCTTGATATTCCCTAAGATTTACCTATTTACATCGTTTAGGGTTAACTTTCATTTCCCTTAAAGACATCTTCACTTCTTTTAAGTATACTCTCTCCCCTTATGACTCTTTCATTTCCCCTTAAGCACCTCCACTTCCCTGAATGACTATTCTTAACTTCCATTAAGTGCTACTTGTCACCTCCCTTAATTGTGCTACTCGTCACCTCCCTTAATTGTGCTACTCGTCACCTCCCTTAATTGTGCTACTCGTCACCTCCCTTAATTGTGCTACTCGTCACCTCCCTTAATTGTGCTACTCGTCACCTCCCTTAATTGTGCTACTCGTCACCTCCCTTAATTGTGCTACTCGTCACCTCCCTTAAACGAGGCCTGGTCATGGATCGGGCCGCGGGGGCGTTGATCCCTGAAACCCTTTCTAGGTATACACCTTCCCAAAATGTTACCTCTTGCCTTGTAACAGTGGTGATCAATTATGCAGCAGTTCTGGAGATTCCCGCTTTATATTACTTTAATGACTATCTAACAATGTCCTTAAAGGAAAGTGGGCAACACGCGAGACTGCTGGCGTGAGCTGGGAGACCTGGAAGGAGGGGTGGAAGGAGTGGGTCGAGAAGTAGAGGGAGTAGTGAAGGGAGGATTGTAAATCTTACAACAAGACAGTTGTACTTTGGAGGGAGAGTAAAAGGTACATTAATATCGTCATTTGGATGAATATTTGTAAACTATTTATTTTATGTAAAATTAGAGGGGTACCATCTCTCTCTCTCTCTCTCTCTCTCTCTCTCTCTCTCTCTCTCTCTCTCTCTCTCTCTCCCCTTTTTCTATCTCGTTTCCACCGCTCCCCTCTCCCAATTTTAAAAGCCTTTCTATTTTTCTCCCCAACACTATCATTCTCTCACCATCACTTCCTCTCCATTCTCCACCAGGTATCAGAGTCATCCCGCCTACTGGAGGTCCCAGCCTCCACCCTCCAGCCATCAGACACCGCCCCAACTGCTTACAAGGACACTGGTAAGACCAGTCAGAGACCAGCCAAGGACTCAGCCCCGGCCCCTGCGGGTCGACACAGCCGCTCAGACACCGTCCTTAACATGCCCTTGTGAGTACCGATTTTTTTTTTTTTGTGACGATTATTTAGCTTTCAAACTAATCAACAAATTGAAGATCCACCAAGTTTACGTTTTGGTCTAGAAAGAACCGAAACGTCGTCTAGTTTCATCAAAATGGTGATCGTAGATTATTCCAGCCACGGTAATATGACTTAGTATTTTAAATTAATATGATGTATAATTCGCATTTACAAATACTTTATATTGTTTTATTTTGCAATAATATACGCATACAATTATGGTGGGAGAAAATTGTAGACGTTAGTTGCGTAGATAGTTTGCATCACGTATTTTATACACGTAGGATACAGGAGGAGGGTTTAGAATTGATTTATTTATTTGTAGGATTCTTGCTCTCGTGGGATTATACAATACGAGTGAATTATAGCGGCTGGTCCTCTGTTATAAAGACCTAAATGAGAAACCAAGGCGCTGAACCTTGTACTAGAGGGCTTTCCTTTAGAGTGTGTTGCGCCCCCTGCACCCCCAGCACTCTCATCACCCCCTGCACCCCCAGCACACTCTTCACCCCCTGCACCCCCTTCACCCCTTTAATAGTGAATAAACAGAATCAAGAGAACATACGTCGGAAACAAATTTTCTTCGGGTGTAAGGGAGGTTGTTGACGTGGTTCCTAACAGAGACGAAATCTTAATTAAGCTTGAAGAACAGACAGGACTATTACGAAATATGTTTAATTGAATATAGGATTATCTATAAAAAAAAGAATACAGAGTTATGATGAGACGTGATTTACCAGAGTTAGAACGAGCAACAAGTGGCGTATCCCTACTGGGCAAGGCTAACAATTGAGGTGTCCCAAAAACTAGCTAGATAGTTTATCAGTACGATGATATACCACAACCTGGCTAACTACCCCACCAGTACAAGGATAAAGACACTGAAAAGATAAATAAAATATAGCGAGATAGATGTCATGATAATTATAAAATTTGTAAACATTGCTTGTACACGAGACCGTGTGCTCTTTATTAATTATATCATTTAGGGACGCCACGATAAAGCGCGCACACACACGCACACACACACACACACACACACACACACACACTCGACCCCTGCAATCACAATTAGGTGAGTACAAGGAAAGGGGTTCCTGGAAACTCACGTTTCAGTCGGTCGCACAATTAAGAGATATAACAGCGCATAATAGTAGAACAACCGCACGCGATGCGTCATCTGTCGTGTATGTGACCTAGTCTACTGAAGGCTTTGTGTACTCACCTACCTCACTGTTAGACAGAAGTATCGGGAAAGGGGGTGGGGTGGCACTCTATGTCCGTGATCATTTAAATTGTTGCATAAAAACGGGTATAAAGTCTGAATTAACACATACAGAGTCTGTCTGGATAGAATTTTCAGAGGGGTGTGAAAAATTGATTTTAGGCGTGATTTACCGTCCTCCAAACTTAGATAGGGAACAAGGGAGACTACTTTGGGAGGAAATTGTTAAGGCCACAAGACACGATAACGTAGTAATTCTAGGGACTTTAACTTTAGTCAGATTGATTGGAATTTCATGACAGGGAATTTAGAATCTAACGACTTTTTAGAAGTAGTTCAGGATTGCTTTTTGAAGCAGTTTGTAACAGAACCTACAAGGGAAATAACCTACTTGACTTGGTTCTGGCAAGCAAGAAACCCTTGTTAATAATTTAGAAATTACAGAGGAACTCGGCTCAAGCGACCACAAGTCAATTACCTTTAGCATTGAATGGATGTATGATAGTAGGGATAATTCAGTAATGGTCCCAGATTTTCGCTTAGCAGATTATAATGGACTTAGAGAACACTTATCAACTGTGGACTGGGGTGAAGAAGAGAGGTATCAATATGACAGTTTTCTTAACACTATACAGGCTGCCCAAAGAACATTTATCCCGTATAAAGAAATTAGATCAAGTAGAAATGACCCAAAATGGATGAATAATAGGCTCAAATATCTTTTAGGGCAGAAGAAAGGAATTTATAGGCGCATAAAAAGAGGTGAGGGTCATCTTATAAATCAGTATACTGACATTAAGAGGGACGTTAAAAAGGGAATAAGAAAAGCTAAACGGGACTATGAAATTAAAGTTGCTAGGGATTCAAAAACTAACACAAAAAGTTTTTTCCAGGTTTATAGAACAAAAGTTAGGGATAAGATAGGTCCCCTTAAAAATAACTTTGGGCATCTTACTGACAAGGAGAATGATATGTGCTCTATTTTTAATAATTATTTTCTCTCGGTTTTCACACAGGAAGACATTAATAATATCCCAGTAATTAATTTTTACAGAGGCCCAGAAGAAGATAAATTATGTAATATCACAGTCACTAGCGAAATGATTATGAAACAGCTGGACCGACTGAAACAAAATAAATCGCCTGGTCCTGATGAGCTTTTTGCAAGGGTTCTTAAGGAATGCAAATGGAACTCTGTGAACCAATATCTAACATTTTTAATTTATCTCTTCAAACAGGTGTAGTGTCTGATATGTGGAAGATAGCTAATGTAATTCCTATTTTTAAAGCAGGGGACAAGTCACTACCGTCAAACTACCGCCCAATAAGCCTGACCTCAATTGTAGGCAAATTACTAGAGTCAATTATAGCTGATATTATTAGAAGCCATCTAGATAACCATAATTTGATTAATGATACCCAGCATGGATTCACGAGGGCCGTTCCTGCCTATCTAATTTATTAACCTTCTTCAGTAAAGCTTTTGAGGCTGTTGATCACGATAAAGAATTCGATATTGTTTATTTAGACTTTAGTAAGGCTTTTGATAGAGTACCGCACCAGAGACTGTTAAAGAAAGTGGCAGCTCATGGCATTGGGGGAAAAGTGATGTCATGGATCGAGTCATGGCTCACCAATAGGAAGCAGAGAGTGTGCATAAATGGGGTTAAATCCGAATGGGGACTTGTAACAAGTGGTGTTCCACAGGGATCAGTCTTAGGCCCATTGTTATTTATAATATATATCAATGACCTTGATGAGGGAATTACTAGTGATATGAGCAAATTCGCCGACGACACGAAGATAGGTAGGATAATTGATTCAAACATAGATGTCATAGAACTTCAGGAAGATTTAGACAAACTTAATTCGTGGTCAGAAAAGTGGCAGATGCAGTTCAATGTAGATAAATGCAAGGTTCTGAAGCTCGGGAGTGTCCATAACCCAAGCACTTATAAGTTAAATAACGTAGAACTTAGCCATACAGATTGCGAGAAGGACTTGGGGGTGATGGTAAGCAGCAACCTTAAACCAAGACAGCAATGCCTAAGCGTACGTAATAAGGCAAATAGATTACTGGGATTTATATCAAGAAGTGTTAGCAACAGAAGTCCAGAGGTTATATTACAGCTTTATACATCATTAGTAAGGCCTCACCTAGATTACGCAGCTCAGTTCTGGTCTCCATATTACAGAATGGACATAAATTCGTTAGAAAACATTCAGCGTAGAATGACTAAATTAATACATAGCATTAGAAATCTTCCTTACGAAGAAAGATTGAAGACCCTAAAATTACATTCACTTGTAAGACGTAGAATGAGGGAGACATGATCGAGGTATACAAGTGGAAAATGGGTATTAACAAAGGGGATATAAATAAGGTCTTGAGGATATCTCTCCAAGAGAGAACCCGCAATAATGGATTCAAGTTAGATAAGTTTAGATTTAGAAAGGATATAGGAAAGTATTGGTTTGGAAATAGGGTAGTTGATGAGTGGAACAGTCTGCCTAGTAGGGTTATTGAAGCTAGGACCTTGGGTAGTTTCAAATTTAGGTTGGATAAATTCATGAGTGAGAGGGGTTGGATTTGAGTGGGACTCGCGCATGAGTGGGTAGAATTGTCAAAACTTATTTCTTGGGTAGCATTGAAAATTGGGTTGAGCAAATATTCTGTTAGTGGGACGGATTGTGAAGGACCTGCCTAGTATGGGCCAACAGGCCTGCTGCAGTGTTCCTCCTTTCTTATGTTCTTATGAGTATCTTGCACGTAGTGACCGTGTCTCGTCCGAGTATCTTGCATGTTGTGACCATGTCTCTCTGAGAATCTTGTCCTGTGGTCATGGCTCCCCTGAGAAACAGCGTGTCATTAAGACAAATGATAATTGTTTGCAAAAACATCAGATAGTTTTACATAAACGGAGTGTGATAGTCACGAACACAAACATGCCACTTTCTTTACGACATAAACACAAGAAACCTTTTAGGAATAATTACATAAAACTATACACGTAAACGCTAATTAGGAAGGATCTACGATTCATAAAATGCGAAACGAGGTCAGTATGTGTTATAATCCTACGTGGCACTGTGCCAGTCTTACTCGTGTAATGGATGATTGTGATAAATGGTTCTCAAAGACGATAAGTTGAAGATTGAGACACTTAAGCAACATATGGGAATATTTATTAAGGAAACGTATCGCCACACAGTGGCTTCATCAGTCCAATACAGAGAGCAGAGAGGGGTAAGGAGAGGAGGAGTTTGAGGTAGTCAGTCCCTCAGCCTGGAATCGATGTGTTCAGCCCATCAATCTTGTAGAAAATATGGGGTCGGGGGGAGTAGGCCTCAGTCTGCAGATAGCATGAGGTAAAATAACTAGAAGATAGTTAATAGCAAGCCCTAAGCTTCGAACCGCTGGGAACAGGTCATGTGACTTACAAAAGTTGCATTACAATAGTGGATCATTTACATACCTTCATTTACAACCTTCTAATTAACGAAATAGAGGGAATAAATCCCTAATTTTTGTCAACCGGTGTGGCAGAACATTCCAGAATATTCAGGAAATATTCTGTGTCAGTTAACATGCCTGTGTGAATTCAGGCTTCCTTATAATAACTAGGTAATTCTTAATTTGAACACCATTCCTTTCATTATTGTCAACTATCATCCCCTATCATTATTATCATTATAATATTACCAACAACCTTATGCAGTAAACCACTAAACTAGTTGCAATCACCATGTTGCAATCAACTATGTGCACCTTGTACCACTGTACCTAGACGGGTTAGGACCTCAATAGGTCACTCTGCCTCACTTTTGGGGTATCCTAGGATGATCACACATGTGGACCCATACCTAAATGAACCCCCATCACTACTTCCTTACTACAGATGTTACATCGCTCAGGTTGCAGTCTGTATTGCACCTGACCACCTGTAGCTTTACGATACCCGTATGCAGTAGTAGCTGGGTGGGTTATACGACGGTCACGGCCGACCTAACATATTAAATATCGACGTTCACGACGGTCGTACCATGATGTTCACTTTGCAGACTCTGCTCGAACATAATATATATATATATATATATATATATATATATATATATATATATATATATATATATATATATATATATATATATATATATAGCAATGCTCTTTTTGCCGAATAGGGCAAGCGAAGATTTGCGTATGCAATAATTTCGCAAAAATCATTCTGAACGTAACGAAATAAAAGTATATTTAATTATGAAATTATTGTAAACTTATCTGATATATATTTAATCGGATTAGCCTAAGATAAGTTAGGTAAATTTTCTAAGTTTTTTTTTTTTGGTATAAAATTATTAATTTTTACATTAACATTAATGAAAAACATATCTTTAAACGTATAAGATAAGATTTTAAAAAGGATTTAATTTTAAATGAGTTCTTGCTAATTGACAAATTTTACCTATTTGGCACGACACACACACACACACACACACACACACACACACACACACACACACACACACACATATATATATATATATATATATATATATATATATATATATATATATATATATATATATATATATATAAATAGTATATATATTTGTGAGAGTTTAATTTCCTCAAATACGCTGATAATTTTTTAGGCGATGTGTTCTTTAATATTTCGAAAATAATCTACTATTGGAACTGCAGGGAAATTTTTAACATAAAACGCAAGTTACTTCCTTCATATACACCAAAAGAAAAGCCTTAATAGTTTCCACTTCTTCACTTTTAGCGTTTCAACACAAGATCACCGCTATGGTCGTGGCGAATTATGGATCCTCTGATAACCAGTAATTCCATAAACGTGTACGTTATTAGTAGTAGTAGTGTGTGGTGGTGGTTGTAGTAGTAGTAGTGGTGGTGTAGTAGTAGTAGTAGTAGTAGTGTTTCATCGTTATGGGAAAGTTCTAGCTCGTAGAGGTCATCCAGCTCCTGGAAATTGTTAGATAGTGAGGCTTAATTACGGAAGTTTAATCAATCACATGTAAACATGTAGATAATGCGAATATGTGGTCAAATTCTTCTACAGTTTCTGGACGATAACTACGAAGGAATGAGAAGTCCAGTCAGGAGACGCTGATGTTGAAAGTGACGCAGCACTCCTTGATGGATCTTGTCCTGTTTCCTGGCAAACCTTACCAAACCAACCAACCTTGATGGATGGCAATACCAAGAGACCATGACAAGCGGCTGATAGTCTCGCCCATACAGATGAAAGCAAAAAGTACAAAGGTTACCCACGACGAATCTAAAGGCACATTACAGTGACTGGAACCAATCACAACAAACCCACAAATTGGGAATGAAAAATGAGGACGTTTTTGATCAGTCTTGGAGAATTATGTCGCAGATGAAAGCTCCCATTGTGAGAGCCAGAAATAAAATCAAAACATGGGGAAAAAAAAGAGACAGGACAAATCAAAGCATTATAGAGGTCAAGTAAAGGCAGTGGAAGGGAGGGGACAGACAAGGTCAGCTTTAGTTACGTGTATTCTGAGGATTAGAATATTTCACAACATCGTGGTTGAGACCAGCATGTATAGAAATGTAAAGTGGAAAGCGGTTGAAACTGACGGAGAAGAGAGGGAGGACAAAGACCCAACACAAACTATTCCACAGCCACATTAAGACAAAGTTAGTCATAAAAGAATTAACGAATAGACTGAAAGTAAGAACGGTGTCACAGATAATTGAAAACCGTGTGGACAGAAGGTTTAATAAGTTTTCAAATCTGAGTAGAAACTATCAGTACTGGTAGGGAAAAGAATTAGTTCTGGAGAATATGGAACAAGTTAATAAGTTCCAGGACTCCTGAGAGAGTTGGATGTAGCAACGATAATACATAAATCAAGATAAAAAGATTACTTTGGGAACTAATATAAGAAACTAATGCAACTTTACCACACAAAATAAGTCACTCTTGACAGGAGATACATTACATAACTGTAAGACAGACAGTGAAGACAGGAGGTATATCAGACAGCTGGAAGGCAGCCAATATTGCACAGATATTTTCCAAATTGGAGTTCGATAGGTGTCAGTCAATAGCTTTTTCAAATATGGCATTTAATGTTAAGGAGAATTTAACCCCGAGACAGACTACTATCGTTTCTTCAGGCAGGACATAGCAGTATTGGGAGAGTTTCTTCAGGCAAGACATAGCAGTATTGGGAGAGTTTCTTCAGGCAGGACATAGCAGTATTGGGAGAGTTTCTTCAGGCAGGACATAGCAGTATGGGAGAGTATATTCTCAGACTGCAAGAAGGCATTTGACACTTCATAAAATAACGAGGCTGGTCGGGGTGAAAATAAAGGTACTCCACTGAATACGAAAATACTTGTTAAACATAAGACAGTCACAGTAAAACAGGAAGTTTAAAGATGCGAGAAAATAACAATTTGTTTTTGTTCCTGTGCAGTTCATATCTTTTTAGTGAAATTGGGAACACCCACAGTGTGAGGCTACACTGTCCTATGATAGCTGCTAAGTGGCTACACAAGCCAGCTATGCACCGCATAGGATGGGTGGGCTACACGAGACTGAAATCTGTCAGCCTGAGCTGAGAAACTCCAGTAGGTGGATGAGGACATTGACCAGCACGTCGCTGTGGGTTCAGCTGCTACGATATCTTCAAACGCTTCCTTCCAGCAGAGCTGGAGTTACTAGCACGTGAAAATTACCATCTCTCAGGATGGCCTATCCCACACATGTGAAAATCTGTGATATACGTGAAAGGTCTGCTAAAGGAATGAAGTACCTTTCCCTCCCCACCATCCACTCCCTCTGCCCCCTCCCCACCATCCACTTCCTCTGCCCCCTCCCCACCATCCACTCCCTCTGCCCCCTCCCCACCATCCACTTCCTCTGCCCCCTCCCCACCATCCACTCCCTCTGCCCCCTCCCCACCATCCACTCCCTCTGCCCCCTCCCCACAATCCACTCCCTCTGTCCCCTCCCCACCATCCACTCCCTCTGCCCCCTCCCCACCATCCACTCCCTCTGCCCCTTCCCCACCATCCACTCCCTCTTCCCCCTCCCCAACAGCGTTTAAGAAACATTATTTTTATTAGAAACAAACACAAATATTAAACCAAAATATATACCGATGAAAAGACTGAAATTAACTGGCCTTAAAACCTTGTTTTTTTTCCTAAACCTGAAATAACCTAACGTGCAATTTTTAGCTCTCAGCCCCTTGCTTCCTCCCTTCCTTCTTTCCCCTTATCATTTTTTTTTTACACTCTACTCCTTTCGCCTCTTTATCCCTTGCTCTTTATTCTTCTCCCTCTTTATTTTCATTTCATAACATTCATTTTCCCTTTCTCCCCATTCCTGACCTCATTTTTTTTCTTAATATGTTTCCTTTTTATCTCTTTTTTTCCCCTATGCTCTGATGCATGCTATTTTCCCTCCCACTTTCTTTTCTGCTATTTAAATGGTCTGACACTTCATGCTGTGGTACTCCATGGAGTGTTTTTATTTGTCTTCCCTCAGCCTCCGTACTGTGGTACTCCATGGAGTGTGTTTAGGTGTCTTCCCTCAGCCTCCGTACTGTGGTACTCCATGGAGTGTATATTTGGGTGTCTAGCCTCTCCCCCATACACTCCATGCACCAAGTACTCTGTATTTTCTTCGCTTTAAATGACGAAGTATTGTGTGTCATCAAAATTTCAGCGCTGTAACACCCCCAAAATTAAAGCTTTTCATGAATAAAGTAAATTCCGATTCCTAGTCTCCCCCCCCCACACACACACTCTCTCTTCTGTATCCTCTTCAGTTCTCTCTTATTTATCCTGCTCTCTTCACCTCTTCAAAGTCTTCTCCTATTTACCTTCTCTACGCCCTTTCAACATCTCTCTTCTTACCCTACTCACCGACCTGCAACAATTAGGTGTTGCAACAAGCTGCAATGAAGACTTGTGTTACCTACGTTTTGATCAAGCTTATTTGTAATAATAGTGCATAGTCCACTGAGAGAGAGAGAGCAATCACACCAGACGGTGATATTAGACTGGAGCTTAAGGTGTTACTCCCTCCACCTTCCCTCCAGCCCTCCACCTTCCCTCCACACGTCACGGTCCATACGACCATCCATCTCTGGATGTTCAGTTAAACTGAATCCTAGAAATATGACGTGAAAATTGCTACTCCTCCCTTCCCCTTATTCTTTATCTTCCCTCTCCTCCCTCTCATTCTCCCTTTACCCTTAACATCCTAACCCTTTCCCCTCCCTCCTAACCTTCCGTTTTCCCAACCGAGTGGCCTCCCCCCTCCCAATTACGTCACAATGGGGGGTTAATCCCGTCTCTGGATCACGTGGAATATTTATAGCTTCACGAAAACAAGTCACGTGACTCGAAAATGTAAACAATACCTGAGGACAATGTCGATCATGTGATTTGTTTCTTCTGAGGAGGAGCCAAGAATGGGACTGTGGGGAGTAGGTTCATTGTGCCTAGAATTCCCTTGGGAAATAAGTGTACTGGTCCTCGATGTCTCCGCTGAATACGTGTATTAGTCCAAGAAGTCGCTGGTGCAGAGATGAGGGCGATCTTCGCTCGACACTTGAGACAGCAAATGGGACAATTTCTACACTTTCTTTTAACAAATAGAATCGTTAAACTCCTTCTATCTAAGGTGAAATTTCATGCAATTTTAAGCTCCAGTCCCTTGCTTCCTCCCTTGCTTCCTCCCTTGCTTCCTCCCTTGCTTCATTCCCCTTGCTCATCATTTTTTTTTACACTACCCCTTTCTCCTCTTCTTCCCTCGTTCTCTGTCTCTTCTTCCTCTTTATTTTCATCCCATAGCATTCTTTTCAACAGCTGGACATTTCTTGGATGTGACTCCTTCACTTGGGAATAATTAGACGAACTTAAAGAAAACTGTTATAAAGGAATCCCACCAGCATCCACCAAAAAAAAAATCGAAAAAAAAAAAAACATTCATCCCCTTTCACAGTAGTTTATAGGAAAAAACGAACATTTAACAGTAATAATGTTGGCAAAATTACCGACAATATGTTAGGTAAAAGGACACAAGTGCAACTAATGTGACATTTTATTGTGGCTACGTTTCGCTCTCTTGTAAAGGCTTGACAAAGCTCCTGGAGAGCGAAACGTTGCCACAATAATATGTCGCATTAGTTACATTTGTGTTCTTTTACATAAGCATTTAGTTTTATCTTAACGAAACAGAGAATTATTTCTTAAAGGAGTAAGAAACCGGTACCTGTTGAGAAACGTGGTGTTCGCCAGGTCCCTTGCCAAGACTGTGACCTCGTCTACATGGGACAGACAAGGCGTCACCTTAACTTAGGACTGTGAACCATAAGAGCTGTGAAATATCACCACGATGGCTCTAATTTATTGTAGCCTCTTAAAAAAAAAAATTACCAACAACGGATAAATTACGTAGTGTGCAAAACTGAAGACACTCACGAGAGGGAAAACCCTTGTGGTTTAGCGTTTCTTTTGATTATAATAATAATCACGAGAGGGAAGAAACAGTTGAAGCCGCTCTAATCGAAAGAGAACTAAATTTCAATGTATCTAAAAGGGAAATGAAGATATACAGTTCTGCTCTGTAATATAGATTACCAAGACCAGAGTGTTAACTCTCCGTCTATTAAATTACAGATAACCCAGCAAGATAACCCAGCAAGTGTAAGCTACTGTACTCTCAGCCAAACAACACATGAGACCTCTCGATGCACATGTGACCTAACACCTCAACACACATGTGTTGAGCCTTCATCACCTGTGACCCTCCCCCTCAACACCCGTGGATATGATCACAGTAGTGAACCAAAGTTTATTGCTGAAAGAGGGATCAGGTGTTAGCATGCCGGCCACGACGACACGTGATATATAATCCCTTGACTATGTGACTGTCCTGTTATTCACCTTCTCTTATTCACTTGCGTGTGGTCGATTATACGCTGAGAGGCGGGGCCGGGAGCTGGATCTCGAACCACGCAAATTCATTCTCTGTCTCTGTCTCTCACTCACACACATACACGATCAGCGAAGAGGCGGGGGCCAGGAGCTATGGCTCTACCCCTGCAACCACAATTAGGTGAGTACACACAGACACAGGCTGCTTCTAGAGGTATGCATAGTGCCTAGCATATCGCCAGAGGCTCACATCAGCTGTATAATTTTTGCAGACAGTTCTTCTCTCAAATCTAAGAGATTTTAAGGAACTTGAACAGTCATTCAGGGCCGTCTTTACAATATACTATGTTAGGCCCATCTTGGAGTACGCAGCACCAGCATGGAGCCCGCACCTGAAAAAGAGAAGCAAGTTACGGAAGTAGAGAAAGTGCAGAGGAATTCAACGAGGGAAGTTCCAGAGGTGAGTGTGTCCTGCGAGGAAATGAACATAACATACAAAATCCTCAGAGGAATTGGTAGAGTAAACAGGGTCAGGCTGTCTGAGAGGCGGGAAACAGGTAGTTCGGGGCACAGCTTGAAGTGAACGTCATTATGACATCTTCCCCTCAAGGGAGGTTCCTTGACGCTGGTGAGGGGCTCTTGATCTAGGGAATTGAATCTGTGCTCTAGTTCCCTGAACTGAGCCTGAATACCTTCCATCCCTCCCCACAGGCGCTGTATACTCCTACAGGATTAGCTGTATAACCCCTGTGGTTTAGCGCTTCTATTTGATTATAATAATAATGCTCCTACAGGATTAGCGCTTCCCCGTGATTTTAATATGACATCGGCGGTATATTTATAGTGTTTCCTTAACAACGGATGGAAACTGCCTTTCATGGTGAGGGATGGAAATACGTTAATGCTCGTGAAGGGCTCTTGATCCAAGGAATTCAAAAATAAGTTTTTTTAATATTACGAATAGTAAAGTTGAAAAGTGGATTGACTGTTTTTTTACCTGATTAGATAAGAGATTTGATCATAAATGTCATGATGTCGTAACACAGGTCTGATGCGAAGGATCCTTCTTGCAGTGCTAAGCTTCGTTCGTGGACGACGGATCCAACGAATAACACGAAATCAGAGAACCAGAGAAATTACATCATCAGGTGTTGTTGTTGTTGTGACGACTTAACACTCAATTAGAAAATAATCAAATCGAAATAGAATGTATTCTTTCTTAAACTGGAGACATAATTTTTCTGAAATTGCTAGACTCAGTGACTGGCCGGAGGGAATTCAATGGCGTGCCGGATATGACCTGAGGTCCGTATTATTGCGCACCCGTAAACTAAATGATCCCTGTGACTCATCTGTGTTTTTAGCTTTCAGCTGTGTTCTCAAGTACCTTTGGTTTAGCGCTTCTTCTGATTATAATAATAATCTCAAGTACCTTAGACCCGTCTCTCAAACAGCCTTACCCTGTCCACCTTGTCAATTCCTCTCGGTGTTTTGAATGTTGTAATCATGTCACCCCCCTGGTTCTTCTGTCTTCTAGTGTAGTCAGGTTTAGCTCCTCTAGTCTCTCCTCATAGCTCATGCCCATCAACTCTGTCACTAGTTTCTTTTCAAACCTTTGTTCTTTTTCGTGCTTTATTGCTTTATCAGATGAGGGCTCCATTCTGGCGCTGCATACTCCAAAATAGGCCTGACATATACCTCGTATAAGGTCGTGAATGCCTCCTTGTTGATGTTCATGACAGCTACTCTGAAATTTGCCAGTTTCGCATTTGTTGCAGCCGTTATCAACCCGGAACTATGCTCACCCAGCGATCCTAACATATCAAGAACATCATAGTATTACTAATGGAGACGCAGCTTCACCTTTTTTTTTTATACGGCAACTAATACTTATTCCAAAGTTACATTATCGTGATCGTCTGTAAAATATAGTAAAAATATAACCATTATCATCGCTAGAGAGCCCCTCGACCCACCTTTCCAACGAGGCCGCCTGGGCGTGGCTCATCAAGGTAACGAGAATATGATCAGGTGTTTGTGTGGTCCATCAGGTTAACGAGGTGACTAGGTGTGTCTGGTCTATCAGAGTAACGAGAATACGATCAGATGCAGTGTGTGGTTCTTCAAAGTAATAATACACAAAAGTCTGTGTGTGTGTGTGTGTGTGTGTGTGTGTGTGTATTGCATCAGACTAACGAGAGAGGCAGCCAATCAGGTGTGGAGGTCAAACGCATCAAATGTCATTGTATCGATGATCAGGGATATCGTTTGTAAGGAGACTCACAAACAGGTGTGTGAGCCAACAGATAATGAGGTAGTCAGGTACTGAGCTCTTCCTCTCACAGGATAAGCATCGTATTCACACAAGAGCAGCAGCTCTCAGAAACCAACGTGTCTATAATCACTGAAGAAGTGATGTGAGAGGAGGGAAGTGGTGATGTGGTGGTGGTGATGGAAAACGCTGACAGCAGATCTTATAGTCTACGTCGAGGCTGTCTGCTGAGAGTAATTACTGCATAGCTGTCTCCTCTTCTGTTTAGGGCCATTGATAACCAGGAAAGCTCTGTGCCCATCTTCCACTCCCTCTAGCTTCAAGAGTAACTACAAGAAAACAAACAATAATGAAAACCCTGCTACTACTGATACTATAACCACTACTGCTGACACTACCACTACTGCTGACACTACCACTACTGCTGACACTACCACTACTGCTGACACTACCACTACTACTGATACTGTAACCACTACTGCTGACGCTACCATTATTACAACCTACGCTGCTCACACACTATTATTCTTTCCTGGCTGAATTAGACTAGTAGCAAGCAGCAATGTTCCAGCTACATCACTGTAACAGCCTATGTAATGTCTCTCTCTCTCTCTCTCTCTCTCTCTCTCTCTCTCTCTCTCTCTCTCTCTCTCTCTCTCTCTCTCTCTCTCTCTCTCTCATGCTTGTCAAAAACTCTAATGAAGTTGGTGAAATATTGGCTGCTCCGTCATTGTGTTTGCTATTAATTACTTCAAACGACACATGGAAGACAAAATTGTCTTCAGAATTGATGCTCTTAATGAAGTGTGTGACGAGAGGCGAGGTGCGTAATGTAGCTCACTCCAGCAGGTGTTGGTGGTGCAGGTGTTGGTGGTGATGGAGCTGCTGGTGCAGGTGTTGGTGGTGCAGGTGTTGGTGGTGCAGGTGTTGGTGGTGCAGGTGTTGGTGCTGGAGCTGGTGGTGCAGGTGTTGGTGCTGGAGCTGGTGGTGCAGGTGTTGGTGCTGGAGCTGGTGGTGCAGGTGTTGGTGCTGGAGCTGGTGGTGCAGGTGTTGGTGCTGATGGAGCTGGCGGTGCAGGTGTTGGTGCTGATGGAGCTGACGGTGCAGGTGTTGGTGCTGATGGAGCTGGTGTTGGTGCTGATGGAGCTGGTGGTGCAGGTGTTGGTGCTGATGGAGCTGGTGGTGCAGGTGTTGATGGTGATGGAGCTGGTGGTGCAGGTGTTGGTGCTGATGGAGCTGTTGGTGTGGATGGAGCTGGTGGTGCAGGTGTTGGTGTGGATGGTGATGGGTTTGCTGGTGTTGGTGATACAAGTGGTAGTGGTGATTGTGGATTGTAGCTGTTGGCCGTAGGTGTTGATACACACACACACACACACACACACACACACACACACACACACACACACACACACACACACACACACACACACACATACACATACACACACACACACACATACCCACACATACACATACATACACATACACACATACACAAACATGTCAATGCATGTATACTGTTACTCTCGACAAATAAATTTAGCTTAGGTTTTAAATATATAATAATTTTCTTCCTCTACGGCTTCATTAAGTAATTCTTTTACAATCTAAACATTCTGAACTACCTCACTATGGTAAATCTATTTAATCATTTGAAATTTGTATTCATATGTAATTTGTAATATAGATTAAGAACTAGTATTAAGTCTGCCCGAAATGCCTAGCATGCCTGGGCATGCTAGGCATGCTAACGGCCATCTTTGTAAATATAGTCCTTAAATGTATAACACATTGTAATTTTTACAGAGAAATAAATCATCTTGAACTTGAGTGTCAGATAAAGACTCGCAGGTTGAAGGCAAGACGGTATAATGTGTAGTGCTGAACTAGAGTCATGCCGGGATAAGGTCACTGTTTAGGCAGGTACATTACTCACTAAGGTACAAAAGACCTTATTTCTGGCTTTTGAAAAACGACTCTTGCAATGTTCCTGATGATCCTGCAACTCTTATTTAACCAGAAAAATAGAAAAATATACACAAATAACCCTCATATAGTGGAATGAAGCTTGCGACGTTTCGGTCGGACCGAAACGTCGTCATAAGTTTCTCTTATGTACGGGTTATAAGTTCATTATTCCAGTAAAAATATTGTGCCTATACTATCAAGTTCTTCAGAATAATCAAATAAGTTCATCCCAGATACGATCGCAATGGAATATGTAGCAAAAAATTAACTGCAAAACATTTGAATCAGAATATTGTATTCCTATAAATATAATGTGTTTAGAGTTCCTTGTTTTGCATTTTCAGATGATTCAGGAGTCAAAATCAGTATTGTATCCGGCTTCTTCGGCTTGCTAGGAATCCTCCGTAACACCTAGGAACATGCAGCCCACCCATCCCTCTCTTTCCTGTCTGACCTGCGCTAATCTTTCCTGCGTCTAGGAGGTCTTTTTTTTTTTTTAAGGCAACACCTCTTTTGTACGTCACTTTCGTTAAGGGAAAGTGTTATCCTCTTCTGAGAGGAAAGGCAATTACCTATCCTTCAAAGAAAGGACGTTTCTTCTTAAAGAGAGGAGCGCCTCCCCTCTCCTACGAGGGAAGGGCATCCTCTCTCCTACGAGGGAAGGGCATCCTCTCTCCTACGAGGGAAGGGCATCCTCTCTCCTACGAGGGAAGGGCGTCCCCTCTGCTACGAGAGAAGGGCGTCTTCTCTCCTACGAGGGAAGGGCATCCTCTCTCCTACGAGGGAAGGGCATCTTCTCTCCTACGAGGGAAGGGCATCCTCTCTCCTACGAGGGAAGGGCATCCTCTCTCCTACGAGGGAAGGGCATCCTCTCTCCTACGAGGGAAGGGCGTCCCCTCTGCTACGAGGGAAGGGCATCCTCTCTGCTACGAGGGAAGGGCGTCCCCTCTGCTACAAGGGGTCCCTGGGGTTGCGCAGGTACTGTGCTTCGGCAGTTATTGATCTCGTGCGGTATATTTCTGGTATAATGGTGAGATACGTGCAGTAGTCGGTGCGAGGCAGGCGCTAATGTTGACCCCTGGCCTACTGAAGGTGGAGGGAGAGGCAGGCAAGGGAAAGAAGGAGAGGAGAACTGGAACGAATAAAGGAAGAAATTAAGAAGAGAAAACAGAAGGGAGGGAAGAAAACAATAATGGAGGAAAGAAAGGGAGAGGGAAGCGGACGAAGTTCTAAAAGACTTCAAAATTCTGGCGAGAAACTCTCCAGGAAGCGGTGCTGGGTTTTGTGTTCCAGCACTCTCCTGAGGCTTTGTGTTCCAGCACTCTCCTGAGGTCTTGTGTTCCAGCACTCTCCTGAGGTCTTGTGTTCCAGCACTCTCCTGAGGTCTTGTGTTCCAGCACTCTCCTGAGGTCTTGTGTTCCAGCACTCTCCTGAGGTCTTGTGTTCCAGCACTCTCCTGAGGTCTTGTGTTCCAGCACTCTCCTGAGGTCTTGTGTTCCAGCACTTTCCTGAGGTCTTGTGTTCCAGCACTCTCCTGAGGTCTTGTGTTCCAGCACTCTCCTGAGGTCTTGTGTTCCAGCACTCTCCTGAGTGAACACATCACTGCATAATCTTTATTAGCACCTGTGTCTTGACTTCATGTTGTGCACCTGTGTCTTGCCTTCATGTTGTGCACCTGTGTCTTCATGTTGTGCATCTTTGGTTTATCTTCACGGGGGCATAAAACAGATTATTAAACCAGTTTTATGGTTGGCGTTGCGGAGCGTGACCAGATCCCTGGTAATGGAAGATTTCATAATCCAACTCCTAACTCTAAATTCCTCATGTTAAATGTGTTGGGATATGCTGTGTCTTCTGGGCACATGTTGACTGTTGCGGTAGTATATGGGAGTGAGTGGGAGAGAGGGAGAGAGAGGAAGGAGAGGGAAAGGAAGAGGGGAGAGAGACAGAGTGTAAAAGGGAAATTGTTCAGAGAGCGAGAAAAGAACTATCTAAATCTATCTAGATTAAAGACTATCGTCAATTATCTTGGAGTATAAATGATGGATAGTAAAAGAGAAGGTTCTCGCCCCCTCGTCCAGCCACTGCCACTCATAGCTGTGTGTACCAGTGGTTCTACTATGACTATCACAGGCATCTACTTCATCCACTACTACTATTAATGTCTCAGTTGTCTTGCCAACTGATTGTCCTGGTGCAGCAGCTGAACAAACATCAGGAATCTGCTGACTTCAGATTGCCCCAGCTATTGAATGCATGCGATGGTCCGCATGGGTTTAGTGTGGGTTTTAGTACGAGCTTAGTGTGGGCTTGATGAGTGGCTGGGTGAAGCACTGCGTGTCCATGGCAACATCTCACTCGTGTCCTCTCTCACAGACGAAGGCACACGGTGTTCCTAGTTGAATCCCGTACTCGCAAAGTGCCTGTACAGCTGGTTCTTGAATGACTAAATAGGGATAGGGATAGGAAGAGGGAAAGAGAGAGAGAGGAAGAGAAGGAAGGAAAGAGAGAAAAAAGGGGGAGAAAAAGAGGAAACTGGAAGAGATATAAAGCTGAGCATTCAACACCGTATAAATAATTATTTGTAAATAAACTTGTAAATAAGCTTGTAAATAAGCTTGTAAATAGTGTTTTCTTCACGGCTTGATTTACCAGGAACCAGAGAATATGAACACTGTGCCTGTTGACTGGTCAGCCTTGATAATTTACCTGTTAATGTGACTACCTAAGAACTTTATCTGTTGATGTGAACACAAGTGCAAAGAGGGTATGTACTTGTTTATTCACCTCTTTCTTGTTCATCCTCTGTCGAGGTCAGCACCTCCTACCTCTAGTGGGAAGGTCAGTGACTCCTAGTGGAGGTAGGTCACCGTATCCCAGCTTTTGTGTGGAGCTCAGTAACTCCCAGTACTCGCCTGGATGAATACTTTTTTTAGTGCTGGAATAGAAACCGGGACTGTTTAATACTTCTCCCCACCCCCTCTCTTCCCCCCTTTCCTAGTTCGTGTTCCTCCACGCTAAGGTTGTATAATTAGGGTGAGTAGCAGCCCTTACCCCTCCCACTCCCTTCATTTCCCCCTTTCCCTCTCCCAAATCACAGTTTGCATATATCATGATGAGTACATCTCTTGATGTGTATGCACTGAGAGTTTTCGTAAATCACAAATAGGTTCGTATTAGGTATTAAAGGTTTCTTGATTGGTGGTAAGCAGGTGACGGTGACATGCAGCTTTTAAAATCCTCGTGTAGTCGATAGGCTTTAAAGCTAATTAACCAAACAACCAACTAGGCTAATTAGTATAGACTGTGTTAATAACTGTTTTCAGTCGTCGGCGCCTCTCGTAGATGCCACCTTCGTCCTGTTGTCACAGACAAAATATTTAACGTGGTGGAAAACTCTCCTCTAAACTTGATGGATTTTTTTTAATTTTTACTCGAAAACTTTTGTTGTCTAGAGAAAATCAGCGAAAATAAAAAAAAAAATTGTGGTTTTACAGGGCCACTAACATTTTACACCATATGTTGTTAGCGTATTACAGGGCCGCTAACACCTTACACCGTATGTTGTTAGCGTATTACAGGGCCGCTAACACCTTACACCGTATGTTGTTAACGTATTACAGGGCCGCTAACACCTTACACCGTATGTTGTTAGCGTATTGCAGGGCCGCTAACACCTTACACCGTATGTTGTTAGCGTATTACAGGGCCGCTAACACCTTACACCGTATCTTGTTAGCGTATTACAGGGCCGCTAACACCTTACACCGTATCTTGTTAGCGTATTACAGGGCCGCTAACACCTTACACCGTATGTTGTTAGCGTATTACAGACCGCTAACACCTTACACCGTATCTTGTTAGCGTATTACAGGGCCGCTAACACTTTACACCGTATCTTGTTAGCGTATTACAGGGCCGCTAACACCTTACACCGTATCTTGTTAGCGTATTACAGGGCCGCTAACACCTTACACCGTATCTTGTTAGCGTATTACAGGGCCGCTAACACCTTACACCGTATCTTGTTAGCGTATTACAGGGCCGCTAACACCTTACACCGTATCTTGTTAGCGTATTACAGGGCCGCTAACACTTTACACCGTATCTTGTTAGCGTATTACAGGGCCGCTAACACCTTACACCGTATCTTGTTAGCGTATTACAGGGCCGCTAACACCTTACACCGTATCTTGTTAGCGTATTACAGGGCCGCTAACATCTTACACCGTATGTTGTTAGCGTATTACAGGGCCGCTAACACCTTACACCGTATCTTGTTAGCGTATTACAGGGCCGCTAACACTTTACACCGTATCTTGTTAGCGTATTACAGGGCCGCTAACACCTTACACCGTATCTTGTTAGCGTATTACAGGGCCGCTAACACCTTACACCGTATGTTGTTAGCGTATTACAGGGCCGCTAACATCTTACACCGTATGTTGTTAGCGTATTACAGGGCCGCTAACACCTTACACCGTATGTTGTTAGCGTATTACAGGGCCGCTAACACCTTACACCGTATGTTGTTAGCGTATTACAGGGCCGCTAACACCTTACACCGTATGTTGTTAGCGTATTACAGGGCCGCTAACATCTTACACCGTATCTTGTTAGCGTATTACAGGGCCGCTAACACCTTACACCGTATCTTGTTAGCGTAATACAGGGCCGCTAACACCTTACACCGTATCTTGTTAGCGTATTACAGGGCCGCTAACACCTTACACCGTATCTTGTTAGCGTATTACAGGACCGCTAACACCTTACACCGTATCTTCTTCTTGGGATATTATAGGGCCATTAACACTGGTCAACTAAGCTGTTTGTGCTAGCAGCCTGCAGGTCCATCACACCTGGTTGATGAGGCACTTTTTGTAGATAAAAAGTAGATACTCTACTTTTATCCGGTAATATTTCTGATATGTAACTATTTTTAACCTAAATTAAATTTAGTGGTCCTATTGAGACGATTTTAACATCTCTAAATTATTTATATCGTAAAATAATGAATAGAATAATGGAACAAACGTTCGTTTATAAGGCTGAGGTAATGGGAACAATGTATATATATATACACATGTCAACGTATATTTATGCAAGGGAATTACATCCTCTACGCCAGACAGAAATAATTAAAACCTTACGACAAAAATTATAATTATATTAGCCTGAATTAATAACTTCAACTTTATTGCTGATAATAATTCAAGATTATATCCATGAATATCATCCTTAATGTAATTGCCTCAATTATTTGCACGATAATCTGCCCTCAGGTGAGAACACTTTTTACCTGTTTTCTCTCTCTCTCTCTCTCTCTCTCTCTCTCTCTCTCTCTCTCATATTGCGTGAAAGTATATAATTTTTATAATTTGTAGACAGTAACCACCCAGGAAAACACTATCGTCCAGTCAAACGAGAGTAAAATAAAAACATGTTAAATGTTTTGCACTCTGGTAACATTTCTGATCTCTTCTGCCTGTCTCATAAACACGTAAGATTCAGTATTTATATTACTTTCATGTGTGCTCCTTAATAGTTCTTAATCCCGTTCTTAATAGATCTTAATCCTGCAATATTTCCTCTCCGAGCTAAGAGATCTGGTCTGAGACCGGACCTTAGGGAAGATAATTCCCAGAACCATTAACAGATCTAGAGCTTAATACTGACCAAGTCTTTGCCCTCCCAAAAAGGTAATTAGTGTTATTTTTTAATGGCTTCAAGAAGTCGATTAATTTCAGCTTCAGAGTAAATAGACAAGAAGTTCAGTGGAGGGTGTTTGATGGAGATGAGAGAGAGAGAGAGAGAGAGAGAGAGAGAGAGAGAGAGAGAGAGAGAGAGAGAGAGAGAGAGAGAGAGAGAGATTATTGTAATAAACTACACACTAGGTTTTGAACAGTCATTTTGTGTGTTGGAAGTTATAGTGCCATTATACCTTTTCGCCCTCTTGCACTTACTTGTTGTCAAGGAGAGTGCCTTGATGCTGGCAAAGGGCTCTTGATTCAAGAAATTTGAGTTACCATCCTCTTGTCTGGATCAAACATAATTACCCTCCCTTCGCCCAAGTTCATTGGATGAAGAGCTCTCTTCCAGCATCAACGAACACCCTCCTCCCTCCCTTCAAGGGAAGGCATCATGTTATTTGGCTGCCAAGCTCATTTTCTTCGGCGTACAACATTGAAATTGATTCAGACAGGTTTTATGGACCTTCTTTGGCCAGCGGGGATGGATCATTAAGCCCAAAATTACCTGGATGCAACTGGCAGCGTTGCAGCCGGCACGACGATTATGTTTGCATCTTGTAACACACGAAAGCGACCTCTGTATAATGGAAACATTAAAGCTTAATTTAGGATATCAGTTGCCCGACTCGTCCTCTGCTGGCGAGTCTATTGCCACCGGAATTCACGGATACACTAATTTCAATTACTTTAATTTCTAAATTAGCGATTAGGGTAAGCTCTCAGTTCATGTACACTGAGAAATGTACTACTACTGAAAACACACGCCTCTCTTGTATGTACACTGAGCTCACAAGTCTCTGATCATTTAGACAGACACACATTTCTTGGTTTAAATACACTGCTACATATTACTACATGTATATACCTATATAAGAGAACGTATAATATACACATATGCACTCAGTGGCCGCTTCATTAGGTACACCCTTCTAGTACTGGGTAGGGCCACTCCTTGCCCTCAGATCAGCCTGAATTCTTCGTGGTACAGATTCAAGAAGACACTGGAAACATTCCTTAGAGATCCTGGACCATGTTGACATGGTAGCATCACGCAATTCCAGCACATCCCAAATGTTTACGCGAAATTCTGACCCTACCATCTGCATGTCACAGCAGACATCACGATTCATCAAACCAAGCGATGTTTTTACCGTCTTCTACTCTCCAGTTTGGTGAGCCTGTGCCCACTGTACAATCAGTTTACTGTTCTTAACTGACAGGAATGGAACTTACTGCGGTCTTCTGTTACTGTAGCTTATCCACTTCAAGGTTTGAAGTGTTGTGCATTCAGAGATGCTGTTCTGGATTCCAATATTGTAAAGTGTGGTTATGTTACTATCACCTTCCCGTCAGCTTGAACTAGAACAGCCATTGCCCTCTGATTTCTCTTATTAACAAGGCGTTTTCGCCCACATAACTGCCTCTTCCTGAATGTGCTGCTTTTCACACGATTCTCTGAAAACTCTGGAGACTATTGTGCGTGAAAATCCCACCCCGTCCGGCACTAACAATCATTCCATAACAATCGTTCTCATATTTAGTGTAAACAAAAACGGATCCTCTTGACCATGTCTGCATGCTTTTAGGTACTAAGATGCGTCCATACGATTGACTGATTAGATGTGTGCATTAACGAGCAGGTATACAGGTGTAATAAAGTTGCTACTGAGTGTACATATGACATTTGTGACACCGTTAGTTATTATTATTATTATTATTAGCGGGTGTAGCGGGTTGGGCGCTGAACGCTGCTGATTAAATGTGTATTGGAATTGATAAGATTTATTAACGTACAGTTTTGCCTATACGTGCTCGTCTGAAAAATACAGAACGAAGAAACAATGAAGAAACGCGATCACACACAACACACACTGTGTACCACACACTGTGTACCACACACTGTGTACCACACACTGTGTACCAGTTTGGAACCCACACCTAGCCAAGCACGTAAAGAAACTAAAGAAAGTGCAAAGGTTTGCAACAAGACTAGTCCCGGAGCTAAGGGGTATGTCCTATGAGGAGAGGTTGGGAAATCGACCTGACGACACTGGAGGACAGGAGAGATAGGGTTGACATGATAACGAAATATAAAATACTGAGATTAATTGACAAGGTAGACAGAGACAGGATGTTCCAGAGATGGGACACAGCAACAAGGGGACACAGTTGGAAGTTAAAGACTCAGATGAATCACAGGAATGTTAGGAAGTATTTCTTCAGTCACAGAGTGGTCGGGAAGTGGAATAGTTTGGGAAGTGATGTAGTGGAGGCAGGTTCCATACATAGCTTTAAGAAGAGATATTGTAAAGCTCATGACGCAGGGAGAGTGACCCAGTAGCGGCCAGTGAAGAGGCGGCACCAGGAGCTATGCCTCGACCCCTGCAACCACAACAAGGTGAGTACACACACACACACACACTTTAGATTACAAATTTCTCCTGCGAGTGACGCCACTCCTTCCCTCTCCTGTAAGTGCTGGCTGAGTCAGGACACTTCGATCTGAATTCTATTTAGCGTTTTTTGGAAACCTGTCATGGTGAAGATCGCTTAGCGAGATCCGTTTTCTTTACTCTTGAGCTCTTTTTTCTTTACTCTTGAGCTCTTTCTTTCTTTACTCTTGAAACCCATTTTCTTTAGAAACCCGTTGTATTTTGTTTTGTTGAAACCCGTTATCTCAACGTAATCAGTACATAGCCAGGCGTATTTCTGAAGCGTTTTTGTAGCAGCCATTTAGTGCGTCCCACCTTCACTACAGCTGCCCTGCGTTCTTATATAATCCCTTTTTTTTTTCCTAATGTGTATATTTTATACATTATTATTCTCGCCAACATCCAACCCTCATTTCTACCCAACATCCCGCCCTCACCCTCTCCCTAACACCCCGCCCTCACCCTCTCCCTAACACCCCGCCCTCACCCTCTCCCTAACACCCTGCCCTCAACCTCTCCCTAACACCCTGCCCTCAACCTCTCCCTAACACCCTGCCCTCACCCCTCTCCATAACACCCAGTCCTTACCTTCTCCCTAACACCCGACCATCACCCTATCTTACCTAACACCCGACCATCACCCCAGCTTACCTAACACCCGACCATCACCCTATCTTACCTAACACCCGACCATCACCCTATCTTACCTAACACCCTGCCCTCACCCTCTCCATAACACCCAGTCCTTACCTTCTCCCTAACACCCGACCATCACCCTATCTTAACACCCCGCCCTCACCCTCTCCCCAACACATTTCCTCACACCCGCCTCTCCTGACCTCGCCTGCTAATGTGTGATCTTATCACCATACATAACAACTAAGAAAGTTTCCCAAAATAACTGTGCTGCAGTTAACGCTAACGCAGTTATTATCAGCTGTTACCCTTCTTCAATATCACGCAAGTATTTCGTGAAACTAATTTTTTATGAAAAAAAAAATCGAAAAAAAATCAATGTATAGTGTTTTCTTCGAAATTATTTTACACATGCAAATAAAATAAATTCATTGAACGTGAAAGAAATATAACTAATAAAACACTTTTATTTTTTTAATTTTGCACGAGGATATGCATATATATTTTATTTTTCTCTCCGGATTCTCTCACACATTTGTTGAATATCTTTGTAGTTATATATATATTAGGGATTGGCATGGATGAGTTGTGTTTCTTGTCGATACTGCTAAGATTTAAGACTCAGTTTTCTGAAGAATACAAGTGGGTAAAGCCTTGTATATTGCAAAGCCCCGGTGGGCGAAGCCTAGCATATTTTTTTTCTGAATGGGAGTAATTGGATACAGCTATTTGTGGATGCAGGTATTTGTGGATATGTGGATACAGCTGTCATGATACAAGTGATCATTGCGTAATTTGTATTATTTACATGTGTGATATGGAGTAATATTTTAATTGGATGAATTAATCAAGGAATCAACAGGCATTTGTTTGGATTATTACGTGTGATATTCCCTGTCTGAGATAGTGTTCGATTGTTTTAAATCATAGATACGAAGCCTATTAAAAAGATATGGGACAAAATACCTGTAGGATCCGACATGTTTGGAATTTGAAGTGTTACGGATATGTGCTGATCCTTTCGAGGTGGTCTTGTATCTCTCAAGCCTAATCCTCTTAATTATTATGTTCATGGGAAGCGTTAAAGCCATAGGGGGGTCATGCGGCTATTAGGGGATAGGCAGATTATCCTTATCCTCTCGAGATAATCCTATTACCCCTCAACGTGTTGCTGATCCTCAAAAGATGTTTCTGATCCTCTCCCAAGATGTTTCTAATCCTCTCCCAAGATGTTCCTGATCATCTCAAGATGTTCCTGATCCGCACAAGATGTGGCTGATCCTCCCAGGGTATTTTTGGTCCTCTCGAGAAGTCCTTGATCCACCTAAGATGTTCCTGATCCTCCCAAAATTTTCCTGATCCTCCCAAGATTTTCCTGATCCTCCCAACAAGCCTCTAATCCTCCCAAGCTAGTTATGAACGCATCACACAGCCTAGATTATTATAATCATGGGGGAGCGCTAAACCCGTAGGATTATACAGCGCATGTGGGGGGGGAAGGTATTCAAGCTAATTTCAGGGAACTGGAGCACAGATCCAATTCCCTAGATCAAGAGCCCCTCATCAGCGTCAAGGGCCCTCCCTTGAGGGGGACACAGCCTAGATATAGAGCTGTAATACATTAGTCCAAGAGCTAAAACTCATACTGGGTAGTGTACACACTACAGTTAGTGAACTAAATGTAAGCGTTCCGAATGTGGGATGTTGTAGAGAATTATATGGTAAGTAAATCCTTTCTGCTGTCGTAGATGTGATGTTTGTATCGTACGAAATGAGAAGGAGGAACTAAATGGCCTAATTTCGGCGTTTGTGGTGGTGGTAGCTGTGATAGTTAAGGTACTGTTCGTTGGTACACTCTTAAGTGGTTGGAAGAAGAGACATATTGCCAACTGGTACTCAGTACCATTGACAGCAGTGTAATATACCCAACACCACCCACCTAACAGGTTCAAAAGTACCTAACGCCAGCCACCTGTCACCAGGTGCTGCTAGGTGGCGTGCCACTTCCGCCACACCTCTCACATCACTACTCCCTCATTATTCGCTCAGGTGTAATTCAACGTGCAAGGTGATTACATTGGATTGTTAAGTCGATAAGGTAATTACAGCGCGATGACAAAAAGTGAAGAGGGGCCTCCATTATTTGCTGGGCGTGTCTGGTACTCAAGGTAGTGAACCAGGTAACAAGGAATTGACCTGGGTCGTGGGCCAGGTCACACGGAATCGACCTGGGTCAAGGCACATGTAATTTAACTGTGTGGTGAGCCAGGTCACACAATATCGACCAGAATCGTGATCCAGGTCACACGTGACTGACCAGGTTAATCTTAATGAACATGACCAACTAATGAGTAGGATACGTGTGCAACAGTTAGGTATCTTTATTCATGAAGCATTTATCCTACGTCGTAGGCTTCTTCATTCAAATTCAGAGAATGGATTGAAGGCGTAGGCGAAACGTCTCAACAATAAATATACCCAAGTGTTGCAGATGTTTCTTGTTCAGCTTGTTGGTATTTAATACCATTTTCAACATGGCATTTTGTGTGAGGCAGGTAATATATGGTACATTAGTGTATTGTATTTTCTCGGAAATTGGTATTACATTGTATTTCATTAAGCGCTGAAACCAGTGTGGATCATTCAGCGTAAGGAGTATTGAAGGCTCGATCCTCCATCCAAGAGTGTGTGTGAGTTCCCTGAAGTTTTTTCACTGATTGGATGTCCAGTTGTAATACACAGTAACAGTTATCGTGAGGACTCACCGGTACATTATTTTTATAGGTTTTTATGTCCCTTGTAGAGGAGTATCCCTTTGTACCACCCTGCGACTTGCCGTGTCAGAGTGTGTTGAATCTAGCAGCTCGCCTTATACGATAGACGCCACGGTGATGAAGGTGTCATCTTGAGCGTTATATCGCTGCGTGGCACGGCAGGCACGGTAGGCACGGCCACCGACAAGCACGTACTGGACTGACTTTTATAGAAGGCTAGACACTCCTCTGCACTAGTATACGCTTACGGCGCCGGCCCCAAGAATGTAAATGGGTGATCTTGTTCGCGGCCGTGCGAGGCTTGACCAAACATAGTGCCTGTTTCTTGCAAAATTTTAGCCCCTTCGGCGGAGGTGCCTTGATGCTTGTGACCGGCCCTTGATCCACGGAAATGGAGTTATCGATCCCGACCAGACGAGGCACTCCAATTATCGCTCTGATTCCAGCGATTCCATGTTTTTAAAACAAACTTAATGCATTGACAAATTTGCCCACACACGAACTAAATTTTAATGGGTGTTATCTTGGCCGTAAAATACATCAGTCATTAAATATTAAAGCCGTTCAAAAGAAGGGAGATTCAGATGTGTTTAACATGATTGAACGGAAATATAAAATTTCACACTATTTTAACTCATAAAAATGTCTAGTGTGCCCCCACACAGTCGAATCTCTTCTCTCCACCGTTGACGTAAAGGGGGAAATGAAGCTTTCTGAAACCTTTGAAGCCAAACAGCAGAGGGTTTTGAAAGTTATCGGAGTCATTCCGAGTGTTGCAGTTTCGTGTGACCGACCACCTGGACACGTCAACAGTACCAGGAATCTTGCCCTAGTTACCGTGCACCAGCCTTGAAAATTGGATGAGGTCTCGTGTTCTGAATTAATAGTGAAACGTTAGAAGAAAAAATTAAATTTGAAAGTTCAGACAGCCACTTTAAGGGGACCCCTCGGAGATACCTAATTAGGTTCGCTTTAAAGAGGTAAGCTAATAAGATGCCTTTACACTAATTAATAAATATCTGTGTTATAAATTGAATTATGTCAGGATATTTACATGTGTCATTTACAGTTTTTCCTCCATTAAAATGTGTGTTGAGAGAGAGAGAGAGGGGTACAGTGTATTGATAATACAGGGGTACAGTGTAGTGATAATACAGGGGTACAGTGTAGTGATAATACAGGGGTACAGTGTAGTGATAATACAGGGGTACAGTGTAGTGATAATACAGGGGTACAGTGTAGTGATAATACAGGGGTACAGAGTAGTGATAATACAGGGATACAGTGTAGTGATAATACAGGGGTACAGAGTAGTGATAATACAGGGGTACAGTGTAGTGATAATACAGGGGTACAGTGTAGTGATAATACAGGGGTACAGTGTAGTGATAATACAGGGGTACAGTGTAGTGATAATACAGGGGTACAGTGTAGTGATAATACAGGGGTACAGTGTAGTGATAATACAGGGGTACAGAGTAGTGATAATACAGGGATACAGTGTAGTGATAATACAGGGGTACAGAGTAGTGATAATACAGGGGTACAGTGTAGTGATAATACAGGGGTACAGTGTAGTGATAATACAGGGGTACAGTGTAGTGATAATACAGGGGTACAGAGTATAGTGACCTAACCATTGCTTGTGGTCTCTCGACAGGACGCAAGAGACTCAGGACGGCGATACCCCAGGGTATGGTGTGGCAAGGGGCACTACGCTGCCTCCTCTCTCTATGCCCTGCTGGCCGTGTGCTCTTTTTCAGAACATATTTTGTTCGATCTAAAGTCACAGTGTTGACATTAGTGAAGTCAAGACACGATACAGAACACGTTTTTACTGGGACTATGCGTTGTGAAACGTTGTACCAATAAAAGCTGGTTATGCATCGTGCCTCTTTTCTTCTTTCAATATTTTGCTAATTCGCTTTTTTTTCGTTTTTCCAGTTTTTTTTTTTTTTTTTACTAATGATGTAGAACAGAGACCTAGAAATTTAAGCGCCACATGCTAATGTTTATTTTTTCTTTTCTTTTTTTCCTCTGAGAGAGTACCTTTTCCATTTTTATTTGACAGCCTTTGCATATTTTGGATTAGCCAATATAGTGTATCGTTATGTGTTTAAGGACTGGACATTTAAGTAGATGCATTACCGTTTTCCATGACTTTATTTATGTATAAAAGTGAAAGTTTACAGGCTTACTGTAGATGTAACCGGCTTCTACTGGACGTTGCTACTGTAGAATGCAACCTGTAGCCTCATAGATTCTCTAAGATGGTTTAATATTTCTAGAACCCAAGACAGTTGAAACTAGAACTAGAGATTCCAGGAAATAGGTACAAACAGTGTGATGTACTAAGGGATAATAATATTGGAGAGTTGAACGAGACAGAACTGTGGTATCACTTAGCACTTGTCTGGGTTCTGGAAAAGTAAACTAACCAGTGGTGAGACCTTGTTGGCTGACCCAGCAGGGTCCTTCAACTGCTCTTGGTCCAATCTTTCTGACCTAACCCAATCCGACACCTTCATCCCTTCTTCCCAACTCACTGGCATCCCCTGACAACTTAACTAACCTTACTGGACCCTCGCTTAAGAATAATTAGCTTTATATTCACCGTAACTTCTCTTTGCTACGTGCGCCTGAGAGCTTTCCTTCCCTGACCTCCTACCTTTCCCATATATATATATATATATATATATATATATATATATATATATATATATATATATATATATATATATATATATATATATATATATATATATGGATAAATCCCCTCCTACCTGTAAATCTCTAGCTCTACCTCACCTAGCTACGGTCCTCCTGACCATTCTTTCTCTCTCTCTTCACATTCTCCCTCTATAAATCTGTGACTCCGAGTCTTGCCCGCCGGCAGGTTGGCCCCTGACATTGTGGTGGACGATCTGGGGGAGCCCACGCCCGTCCACCGGGGCAGGCTGGACTACGAGGCGCATAAGGGCGGAGGGAACGACAAACTTCCTATCGTCCTCCTTCAGGGCTTCTTCCGCGGCCCGGGAGGCAGGTCGCCGCATCACCGTCGACCCTCGTATGTAAGTTCAGACTTCCTACGGTCCTTCCTGAGTTATGATGCTCCTTCCTGAGTTCCCACGATGTTTCACACTCCTTCCTATGTTCTCACGTTTCTTCCTGGGTTCCTATGCTCCTTCCTGAGTTTCCACGATTATTTTTAAGTTCACATTCTACTTCCTGAGTTCACATGATCTTCCCGAAATTGTATGCACCTTCCTGAGTTCCGATGATTCTATTTGTTCTACTTTCAAACGCTCTGGGTTCCCAAGATCCTTCCTGAGTATGCACGCTTTTATATTGATTACTCAAGATCCTTTCCAAGTACCACGCTCCTTCGTGAACTCCCACACGCCTTCAGGAGTTTATTTTGCCAATATGATAAACTTGTGACTTGTTGTAGCTATGGTATTGTTGCTTTTATTAATGTATCTACGACATTGTGACTCATTGTAACATTTGCAGAGTGTGAGTGAGCTGACCTTGCCACCACACCTGGTGGATGTGACCTCAGTGCTCCGTGGTGCTCTGCCTGTGCTCCCTCGTTCCCTCGCTGCCCTCTGTCTCACCCTCAACATTGTCCTCCCTGGTCTAGGTAAGTCCCTTCCTCCCTGGTCTTGATGAGTCTCCCATTTTAATAACCATTTCATAACTATGGCCCGGGGCCTTAGCTATGGCCCGGGGCCATAGGCAGGTCGAGACTGACTCTGCTTCCTTGTCGGAGATATATTCCAACCTAGAGTGCGTTACAAATATACAAGTTTCAACCTAATAAACTGACCAACAGATTTTTAGATTTTGCCATTGAAGCAGCTGGTTTATTGTGCACTCCATATTTATCCTGTGGACGGTAGCGCAATAGCATATTCCTCAATAAGTGGACATAAGACTGAATATTTATGAAGGGATTCAGGGAAACCTGCTGGCCGGACTTGAGTCCTGGAGATGGGAAGTACAGTGTCTGCACTCTGAAGGAGGGGTGTTAATGTTGCAGTTTTATAACTGTAGTGTAAGCACGCCTCTGGTAAGACAGTGATGGAGTGAACGATGGTGAAAGTTTTTCTTTTTCGGGCCACCCTGCCTTGGTGGGAATCGGCCGATGTGTTAATAAAAAAAATAAGGCTGACCACATACTTTGTATTTAGTTTGATCATTATCTGTGTGTGTGTGTGTGTGTGTGTGTGTGTGTGTGTGTGTGTGTGTGTGTGTGTGTGTGTGTGTGTGTGTGTGTGTGTGTGTGTGTGTCAAACTGGCTGCTACAATATTAGTCAGTCTCTTCACACTGCAAGTTGCTCTATAAACATATTTGTTTTTTATGTTGAAAGATAGCTCTATTTAGGCTTCTAACGGCATTCCTATGACATTCACTTTCATTATTTACTTTCTTAATATTATTTCTAATGCTAGATACAGATATACCAAATTTATATTCTACATTTTCTTTCAGGGTATTTTTTGGGGGGGCCAGCTTAGAAATTTTATCTTGAAGGAGTAATTCAGCGTGTGATGGAATCCATTAAAATTGTTGATTTTGGAATAGCTATACGTGACTTGTCTAATGAACATGTTGTTTAGCGATAACATAGAATCAGTAATGATCAAGGAGTCAAGGTCAGTGTCATAAGTTAACTTTAGTACCATTAAGATGGCAAACAATCCAGTTTGCAGTGAAGATACCCAGTTGTTAAGTGTAATGCCTAACACTTAACAATCCATCAGTGTATATAATTTGTCATAAATTATTACTAACACTTAAGAGAGGATTTATTCTTGGGCAGTTGCCTTTGCAAGTGATTTAAGGGATCGCTAGTGATGAGCATCATGGGAGGGGCTTCAAGATGGAGGGGTGAAAGGCAATAACCCGCCTGGAGTAAATAACATTAAAGTTACCTTCTTGTTGGGCAGGAACAGCGGCTAGCGGGTGGCTGGGTATCTGCTGGGGCCGCAACAGGATGGGTGCGGTAGAGACGAGCGGCCAACGGTTCACTTCAGTGGTGGTGACCGCAGTCACCGGCTTCGTGCAGCTGTTCACAGTGACGTTCTTCCTAGTCGGGTGGTTCTGGGGCGTGGCGTGGGGCATCCTGCTCGTCTCCATAGCCAGTGAGTGGCATCATACCCAGACTCTTCACCAGTAGGCCTCTCACTCACCATATTAAAGTGTACCGAGGATGGAGCCCACACCAGTAAGCTCATGTGAAGAGACACAGGAATTGGACGATATTTGGAAGCTGATACGGGGATAGGGGAGTGTCCCCAAGCTATCCTTGGGGACAGGGGAAGCGGTAAATGGAAGTATTCACTGCCTGAAGTTACACGGCGATAGATTAGTCTCAGATTTTTTTTTGCATAGTTGTGGTCACTTGGTCTTGCTGACATAATAGATAACTAGTTGTGTTTTTGTCATATAAAAGCTTACGAGTTATGATTTTTTTCCTCTCTGAAGTTAAACTGAGGGATGTAAACTCTCTGAGCTGATTATTTTTGTTTAGGATAGATGTATTGCTTGTATACGTTGATAAGCTTATCTGAAGCTTTTGTTAATGTTTAGTTAAGTTCTCACACAGCTTGAACACCCCCCCCCACACACACGGGGCCAGGAGCTATGACTCGACCCCTGCAACCACAGCTAGGTGAGTACACACACACACATACACACACACACACACACACACACACACACACACACACACACACACACACGGTACTTCCTCTCTATTTTTTTTTTCAATATCCTCTTGATTTACGACGCAAGATTTTCACAAGAGACCAACACTGCGTCTTTCAACTCTTCAAAACTTGCGGTTGACACAGTAATTAACCAAAATATATATTTATTTTTAAGTTAACAGTGGTTAAAGATTTATATTGTTAAAACAGCTCTTCAGTGACTTAACTTTAATAGCTTTAAAGGTAGAATACAAAACTATCCTATAAAAGTTTTACTAGTGCGATGGGGTACTAGTTTACTTTTAAACTTTAAGTAAAACAAATTTAGCTTAAACGTTTTACTAGCGTGAGGAGGACACTAGTTTTGTATTAGCATTAGTTTAAGTTTTACTAGTAAAGGAGGCACTAGTTTACTTTAAATGTTTTACTAGCACGAGGGGGGGAGGGGAAACTAGCTTAGTTTAAAAGTACAAAATAAAGTTACGAGTAGTAATTAATTGAGACAAAATTAAGTAGATATTTAATGATTCCAATTTTTACTGTAAACACTGTCTTTATTGTCATTATCATCATCATCTCCGTTTTCATTATTATTATTATTATTATTATTATTATTATTATTATTATTATTATTATTATTATTATTATTGCAGACAAGTATGCTCATTTCCTGTCTGAACATCGCACCTCCCTCACCGGAGCCGTCAGTCTAGAGATGCTGGCAGTCAACGCTAGCTGAAGCCTCTACACCTGTTCTTGAAGCCTCGACACTTGGAGAATCTCTTCTTGAGGCCTCAACACCTGTAAGCCCTCTTCTTCAAACCTCAACACCTGCAGACTCACTTCTTGAAGCCTTGACACCTGCAGACTCTCTTCAAGCTTCAACACCTGCAGGCTCTCTTCTTTAAGCCTCAACACCTACAGACGCTTATTGAAGCCTCAGTACCTGTGTGTTCCCTTCTTGAAGTCTCAACCCAACACTCTCGTGTTCGAAGCCACTCTTCTGTAAGCCACACCTGAATCCACTCTTGAAGCCATCCCTTCTACGGTTATTCCTCAAATAACATTTACAACTACACAACTTGGAACTCGCAAGAGTTTTAGAACTTTAGTATGAGCTAACGCTCTTAAAGCTCCTGTAATTTAAGTATGCCTAACATACAGCAAAGCTGACATGGGGTTTAAAAGACATGCGGTAAAATTAGACCTGTATAAAGACATTTCTCCTACTCAAGGTGATATGTCTTACTAATGAAGGTCTCCTTTTGCTGTATATGTCCTGTTTTTTTTTTTTTTTTTTTTTTATCGGTGGCCTAATATGTTATTTTCTGTAAATAGGAAACATTATACTGGTGATGGCATTTTATTGTGAGGAAACGTCTTTACATAGGCCATAGCAGTAACAGCCTGGTTGATCAGGCTCTGGTCCAACATGAGGCCTGGTCACAGACCGGGCCGCGGGGGCGTTGACCCCTGGAATTCTCTCCAGGTAAACTCCAGGTAATAGCCCCGCTCTGTGCGCTTTGTTTACTTACTATAAGTGTAGTTTACTACTGTATTCCAGTGTTATCTCTCTCTCTCTCTCTCTCTCTCTCTCTCTCTCTCTCTCTCTCTCTCTCTCTCTCTCTCTCTCTCTCTCTCTCTCTCTGTAAGCATCTACGTCTTAAAGATATTTGTGAAAGCATAATTGACACCTTTGACGTGAGTTACAGAGTCAGTGTTTCCTGTCCTGATCTTGTGGAGTTTGCCATGTAAAACACACTTGGTACCGCATATGTCTGCATATGACTGGCCAAATATCCCGTACTCTACACGAGACCTCATATTACCCTTGTTTATGTGACGTGATTAGGGAAACCTTTGCTGTATGCAACTTCAAGTGGATGGAGCGAGTCATGAATAGGGAATATATCATGTGCATTGTTAGGATATAAGCAGAATGGAATAGACGCTGTTTTTTATATAAAGTTGATTACCTCCATGTTTACTGGAGGGTTAGGCATGTGATATTGTGTAAATTCGTGTGGTGAGTGTAAGATCTCAAAATGCCGTAGTAGATTTGTGTTGTTGTGACTCGGGAGCACCGGTAGACCATTAAATATTAGGACAACACCTAGAACTATAGATCACTTGCTGGCAAGTGAATTCTTTCAGAACTCACGAAATCGTAATGACACGATTGTAAACAAACCATACCACGGGTGGGGTTCGAACCCGCGGTCAGAGAGTCTCAAAACTCCAGACCGTTGCGTTAGCCACTGGGCCAGCTAGCTTTAATAAGATTTATCCAACTAGGTATATTTCTACATCATAGGAAGGTTAGCATAGGCACACTGTGTACACAAATGCAAGTTTTTACAGACGAATCTCCCGCTAGCATGGCCGTGAATCTTATTGAAGCTAGTTGGCCCAGTGGCTTACGCGACGGTCTGGAGTTTTGAGACTCTCTGACCGCGGGTTCGAACCCCACCCGTGGTATGGTTTGTTTACAGTCGTGTCATTACGATTTCGTGAGTCATGTTGACGGCTTTGAGGGGACTTGAGCTAGAGTTCGTCACAGCCATGCTAGCGGGAGATTCGTCTGTAAAAACTTGCATTTGTGGACACAGTGGTGCCTATGCTAACCTTCCTATGGTGTAGAAATATACCTAGTTGGATGAATCTTATTGAAGCTAGCTGGCCCAGTGGCTTACGCGACGGTCTGGAGTTTTAAGACGACTCTGACCGCGGGTTCGAACCCCACCCGTGGTATGGTTTAATTCTTTGTTTTGGCAATTGCGCCTGGGACGATACCCGGACCATATCTGCTGAAAACGACCATGGAGGAGCAGGAGGAGGAGAGGGAAGATGTTGCATCCGAAAGTTTTAATTAACACAGACCTAGTCGTTGAGACATCATTGGTGGGACAGCTATAGCCCCAAGGCCCTCAGAAAGAGAGCTGTTGTTACTTTTGCTGAATCTGCAAAGTGTAGACTAGAACTGCGGGGATGCACAGTGCACATAAAACAAATGCTACACCTCCTGCCAACAGCCATTGCTTAAGCCAGGGTGGCTTGTGGCTTAGTGATCAGAACGTTCGGAAAACAATGGTAAAGTCCCGGACTTGCTTCCCAAACGAAGAGAGACTGTGAGGAAGTCTCCTGACACCTGTTATCCCTGTTCACCCAGCAGTAAACAGGCAACATTCAAGACTAATTGCGAACATGTAAGAAAACTCTAAACCTGCTGGAAGGACTTAAGGTGGTTGAGTGTAGTAATCAGATATTCTCAACACACTGTTAAGTTTTACCATACATTTGCCAGTCAAGCCAAGCCTGTTGGGTCAAGGTATCCACAAGGTATCATCCAGCGATGATAATTAACTAACCTCTAAAGATACATTTCGTTTTTATTAACTTTGTGATGTTCCTTGAGCAGATAGGTTGGGTTAGGTAAGCTTTGTCAGGAAGAAGGACAATTGTTTCCTGACCCGAGTCTTAGTCATACGATGACCCGCCACTAGAGCTTCTGGTCATCTGACCGAAGCCTTCCACTGGCTTACCGGTGCACAGCTTTAAAAATTAAATAACACTTGATCAAATTGTTGTTGCTTTATTCGTCAGGAGACACAACAAGTGTCTCCTGACACGGGTCTTCATGATACAGGTGACCCGTTAATAATTAGAGGATATTAACGTACTAGAGCAAATGGCGATGGAAGGTTTACTGTTCACTTAAACGTTATATTGCTCCAAGTTTTGAAGATGGCTGTGTTATGTTAGGTATTAGTTTCTGGTAACCAGCAAAAGAGAAACTTGTGTATTCTTCTTGTAAAGGTGCGGCACTTGCGCTGTGTTACTGAGGGGTATGGTCCTTGTGGGTTTAGCCCTTAGTTATGATTATAATAATAATAATAATACCGAGGGTAAAGTAGGACAGCTGGGAATAATATACAGCAAACCTGTCATTTTGTAAAGAAATATAATCTGTGTTAAAATATAAAAGGTGATTATCATCCATGGTGTAACAATCATCAACGTATGTGATTGGTATCATGAGTTATGTTGGTCTTCGTAAAGTGTGTGTGTTAGTGGCAAACTAGCAGTGTTCATGTGTATCCATACATTATTGTGTATAATCCTTTGGATGCTATATGTCATCTTTCATCATATTTTCCCCAGTTTCATTAATAAGTATTCAATTATTGTAGCCAATATCCTCACCAGTGGGCTTGCATCTATGTAAGTATTGTATTTTTTAGATACAGGAGCAGAGCTCAGCATGTAATGCTCAGTCTTTGAGACGTAATTGTGTGTGTGTGTGTGTACTCAGATATATATGATTGCAGGGGTCGATTCATAGCTCCTGGTCCCAGTTTTTATTTAGGCTATAAGATCGATGGCAAGATGGGGATGGGCAGAACAGGATAGAGCAGTTAGAAAAAGTTGTGGGTAGACTAAAAGAGAGAGGTAAGGAAGTTTTAGCAGCCTCACTACTTGACGTGAGTTTTAAGCGAGTTGTTTATATCACAGACACCAGTGTATATATTCGAGAATTTTACGAAATCGAGAAAGTGACTAATTATATAAGTAGTACTGAACTGAGGATAAAATCGGCGGCCTCACACATGCAAGTCGAGTCAAACCAACTAGACCACAGTGTTCCAAAAGGACTCGGTAGCCTCGACTATTGTTCAACTCACATTAACATAGATATCCTGACACCACACAAGACTCGTGGTTGCAGCCTCAAATAAACCATTGCTCATGTTCATGAAATCAGAATTTCTTCCCATCATGAAACTACGTAATTTTTTTGAGACGTCCATATAAAAGGGAGTCGAGCAAACACTGACGCTTCTCACACACAGATCTTTGAAGTCTATGGCCCAGCTTTTGTACACTTAGGAGAGGACACATATGAATCTTACTCCTGGCTTTATTTCTGATGATGCCTCTGCTTTTCTCAATACATTGTCAAATGCTCTACTCTTCAGAACACTCGAGACTTGACCTGACCCTTGCCTCCTCCTCCTCTTCTCCTTTCCTCTTGATCTGTCTTCTGCATTTCCTTTGCTTTCCGTGTCTTCTGACTTTCCCCTTCCTTGCTTCCTTTTCTTTCCCAGCATAGGCCAGTAGGCCTACTACAGTGCTCCTCCGCTCCTTGACAACAGCTAGTACTGCCCGGCGGGGCTCCTGGGCTTCTAAATTTTTTTTTATCCCTCAGATGTGACTTAACAATGGTTCAGGTCGGACCGGAACGACGTCATAAGTTTACTCCTCTAAGTGAGAGTTATTTGTCAAATGTTCCACTTACAGTATTGTGACTTTCATTCTACAGCTGTAGACTTGCAAACGTAAGGCTACCAATTTGGCCCCCAGTACTTATTACATATATATATATATATATATATATATATATATATATATATATATATATATATATATATATATATCTTACTACATGATTTATATGTATATAGCAACAAAACAAACATTAATGTTAAAAATTAGTGTTTGGCTTCACATGTGATATTTCTGACACAAGAATTTCATCATATCATTCTCTGATATCATATTTTCATTTATACATTAAGGGATCTTTGACATCCGTTGCTAATGTGTGGTTCTTTGTAATGAATATATATATATATATATATATATATATATATATATAATATATATATATATATATATATAATGTCATAGTTGTTGTGTCTGTATGTATGAAAATGTATTATCTTTTTTCTATTCTTTTTTCGAATTTTTCCATTTAAGTTTGTTAGTTTTGTACTTACAGCTCGCCTACATTTAGGTACTGACTGGTAATTCTATGTGCTTTAATGTACATCGTGTACTTGCTGTAGTGCTGGCGAGAAACATTACACAATCAGTACTTGTAATTACACGAGGAACTGTCTCAAGATCTTGACGCTGAAATTACACTCAGTAGTAGTCCCTAATAAAATACACGACCATTGTTCTCGTATAACTTGTATCAGCTTTTATGCTGTTGAATGCTCTTCAAGACTCCTTTTTTTATATGCTGATGGAATAACGGACTTCTAACCCTTGAACTGCCAGTCTGTGAGGTGTCTTGCGTCGCTGTGCTAGCTTCAATCACCAACAATCTAGGTGATCACGAAGCCTGGTCATTACCTGGATCAAGGTGGTATTCAGAAACACCTGAAGCTAGACTCAGTGTTGATGGGGCATCAGATTCCTTAACAGTTAATGAACAAACTCGCAAAAAACAAAAGAATTCTTGTTAGCAGTGGTACTCACTCAGCAGTGGTACTCACTCAGCAGTGGTACTCACTCAGCAGTGGTACTCAGCAGTGGTACTCAGCAGTGGTACTCACTCAGCAGTGGTACTCAGCAGTGGTACTCAGCAGTGGTACTCATAGTATGAGAGAGAAATGCAACACTTACGACATTTATTTATAAGAAACGTCTCCCAATTAAATGTCCTAAATGTAGCATAATGACTCACGAAATCGTAATGACACGATTGCAAACAAACCATACCACGGGTGGGGATCGAACCCGCGGTCACAGAGTCTCAAAACTCCAGACCGCTAGCTGGCCCAGTGGCTTACGCGACGGTCTGGAGTTTTGAGAGACTGTGACCGCGGGTTCGAACCCCACCCGTGGTATGGTTTGTAGCATAATATTTTTTCACAATTTATTGACGCTGCCTTACTGTACAGTACTGTACTGTACTCTTCCATTGAACCTTTTAAGAACATATGAAATAAGGAACACTGCAGCAGGCCTACTGGCCCATGCGAGGCAGGTCCACTTCTCCCACCGGCTTAAGCCAATGCCTTGACCTAGTCAGGTCAGTCACATTCACTTAAGGGAGGAGCACGGCATCTGACCTAGAAGCAATTTTAATTCTTAATGTTTTATGTCTCATATTAAATGGCTACTAAAAAGCATTGTTTATTGTTTTATTTAACAAGGTGCAAAGCTGAATGACCCAGGTGGGTTTAGGGTTCTCTATGAATACAACAAAAATACTGACCAGTGTGAGCAGGATATACGTACAGTATCCAGATTCCTTTGTATACATAATACTGTTAATGGGGTTTTAATGTTAACTAATGTGCTGTAGATATGTGAGGTGAGGCGAACATTATAAGTCTGAATATTCAATGTTTGTGAAGTAATTCGTGGAGTTTTTGTACCTCCATTCACTGTGGCAAATATAAATGTACCTGTCGACACTAAATATAAGGTGAAATAATGGCTGTATTTTTTATTATACCAGGTTATCACGATGTGTTTTCGTGAAGCAGGTGTTGCATGTATTTCAGGTGTTGCAGGTGTTGCATGTGTTTCAGGTGTTGCATGTGTTTCAGGTGTTGCAGGTGTTTCAGGTGTTGCAGGTTTTACATGTGTTGCATGCCATGTGTTAGTTGCGTGTGCACAGATAACCCAGCACATAGTAGAATGACACTTATGACGACGTTTCGGTCCAAGTAGGACCGAAACATCGTCATAAGTTTCATTCTCCTATTTGAGGGTATAGCTTTGATATACCTTGGATGAGTTTCGAGAGTGTTTCTACTCCAGGAGCCCGACCATGGGCCAGGCTCGTCTGGTGATTTGTTTCAATCATGGTATTGTCCCTCTATATTGTTTTAGTGGTGCCATGTATTTAGGGTGTGGATGTGTCAGCTCTGGGAGAGGAACAACTGACCTTCATTTAGACAAGCAAACTAAAGTTGTCTACAGTGAAAGTTGTCTACAGTGAAAGTTGTCTACAGTGAAAGTTGTCTACAGTGAAAGTTGTCTACAGTGAAAGTTGTCTACAGTGAAAGTTGTCTACAGTGAAAGTTGTCTACAGTGAAAGTTGTCTACAGTGAAAGTTGTCTACAGTGAAAGTTGTCTACAGTGAAAGTTGTCTACAGTGAAAGTTGTCTACAGTGAAAGTTGTCTACAGTGAAAGTTGTCTATAGTTAAAGTTACACTGACTTTCCTCTTTAGTAAATTTGCTTTCTGATAATGAACTTAATTTATAAGAAACGTCCTACCCTTGAATTTATATTTCATTCCAGTTCTTTATTATTATTATTATTATTATTATTATTATTATTATTCACTCCTGGCTGCATGAGCCCTATCATACCTCTTCTTAAAACTATGTACGGATCCGTTGTGAAGTAATTGTGGAGTTTTTTTACTCCATTCACTGTGGCAAAATAAATGTACCTGTCGACATAAATATAAGGTGAAATAATGGCTGTATTTTTTTTTTTACCGGTTATCACGATGTGTTTTCGTGAAGCAGGGGTTGCATGTATTTCAGGTGTTGGGTGTTGCATGTGTTTAGGTGTTGCATTTTTTCAGGTGTTGCAGGTGTTTCAGGTGTTGCGGTTTTACATGTGTTGCATGCCATGTGTTAGTTGGGGTGCAAGATAACCCGCACATAGTAGAATGACACTTATGACGACGTTTTGGGCCGTAGGACCGAAACATCGTCTAAGTTTCATTCTCCTATTTGGGGGATAGCTTTTATATACCTTGGATGAGTTTCAAATGTTTCTCTCCAGGAGCCCGACCATGGGCCAGGCTGTCTGGTGATTTTTTTCAATATGGTATTGTCCCCCTATATTGTTTTTGTGGTGCCATGTATTTAGGGTGTGGATGTGTCAGCTTGGGGGAAGGGAAAAATGACCTTTATTTAACAAGCAAAAAAAGGGTTAATGAAAGTTGTCTACAGGGAAAATTGTCTTTCTCTCTTGTCTTACTGCCGTCACCCTGTCATATAACTCCAGTAGGTTTGTGATGCAGGATTTTCCCCTCCCTAAAAATGTGCTGGCTGTCTTGATAAACTCATTTCTTTTTGGTGCTCCAAATCTTCTCCCGATAATCTTCTCCATGACCTTACTTATACATGTCAGTGACACTGGTCTGTAGTTTAGTGCTTTTGTCTTTCTCCTTTTTAAAAAAATTTGGGGCTACATTTGCTGTCTTCCATCTTGGGAGTCCCCCTTTTTTTTTAGATTTTTGAAGATTGTTGTTAGTTTTACGCATAGCGCCTCTGCCCCCTCTCAGGATCCATGGAGAGATGTTATCTGGCCCCACGCTTTTGAGGGGATCTAGTTTCCCGCAGCCCCCTTTACTTCCTCCCCAGTTGTATG
>WNWK01001419.1:0-68375 GCA_009830355.1 Cherax destructor
TGTACGTTTTCCAGAACATTTATATCTATTCTGTAATACGATGCCCAAAAATTGTGCAGAATAATCTAGATGAGGCCTAACCAAGGATATATAGAGTTGAAGAACAACCTGAGGACTCCTATTTTTTATGCTTCTTGTTTGAAGCCAAGGGAATATAAATAAGGTCTTGAGAATATCTCACCGAGAGAGAACCCGCAATAATGGATTCAAATTAGATAAGTTTAAATTTAGAAAGGATATAGGAAAGTATTGGTTTGGAAATAGGGTAGTTGATGAGTGGAACAGTCTGCCTAGTAGGGTTATTGAAGCAAGGACCTTGGGTAGTTTCAAATTTAGGTTGGATAACTTCATGAGTGAGAGGGGTTGGATTTGAGTGGGAATTGCACATGAGTAAATAGAATTATCAAAGCGTATTTCTTGGGTATCATTGACGATTGGGTTGAACAAATATTCTGTTAGTGGGATGGAATGTGAAGGACATGCCTAGTATGGGCCTACAGGCCTGCTGCAGTGTTCCTCCTTTCTTATGTTCTTAGGAGCACTGCGGCAGACCTACTGGCCCATGCCCATAGTGGGAAAATTTATGGAATCAATAATAGCCGAGGCAATTCGTAGCCATCTTGAAAAGCATAAATTAATCAATGAATCTCAGCACGGTTTTACAAAAGGGCGTTCCTGCCTTACAAATTTAATAACTTTTTTCACTAAGGTATTTGAGGAGGTAGATCATGGTAATGAATATGATAACATAAGAAGCCATCTCGATAGGCATAATTTGATTAATGATCCTCAACATGGATTCACCAGGGGCCGTTCCTTCCTAACTAATTTATTAACTTTTTTCAGTAAGGCTTTTGAGGCAGTTGATCATGATAAAGAATTCGATATTGTTTATTTGGATTTTAGTAAAGCTTTTGATAGAGTACCACATCAGAGACTGTTAAAGAAAGTGGCTGCTCACGGCATTGGAGGAAAACTGTTTTCATGGATCGAGTCATGGCTCATAAGAACATAAGAATATAAGAATGGAGGAACACTGCAGAAGGCCTACTGGCCCATACAAGGCAGGTCCTTATCAAAACCACCACTACCTAAGAATTTACTCCTGTACTCACGACACTAATCAAACCCAGCCCCTCCCACTCATATATTTGTCCAATCTCTTTTTAAAGCCACCCAAGGTCCTAGCCTCTATCACCCTAATCGGAAGATTGTTCCACGCATCTACAACTCTGTTCGAAAACCAGTACTTGCCTATGTCCTTTCTAAATTTAAATTTATCCAATTTAAATCCGTTATTTCTCGTTCTTACTTGGTTCGATATCCTCAGTATTTTATTAATATCTCCTTTGTTTATGCCCATCATCCACTTGTACACCTCGATGATATCTCTCCTCATTCTACGTCTCTCCAGAGAGTGGAGATTCAATGCTCTAAGTCTATCTTCATACGGGAGATTTCTTATACTGTAAATCATTTTAGTCATTCTTCTTTGTATGTTCTCCAATGAATCTATATCCATCCTGTAGTAAGGAGACCAAAACTGAGCTGCATAATCCAATATTGGCTCACCAATAGGAAGCAGAGGGTGTGCATTAATGGGGTTAAATCTGAGTGGGGATCTGTAACAAGTGGCGTTCCACAGGGATCGGTTTTGGGCCCGTTGTTGTTTATAATATATATAAATGACCTTCACGAGGGAATTACTAGTGATATGAGCAAATTCGCTGATGACACGAAGATAGGTAGGATAATCGATTCAGACGTAGATGTCACGGAACTTCAGGAGGATTTAGACAAACTCAATTCCTGGTCAGAAAAATGGCAGATGCAGTTCAATGTAGATAAATGCAAAGTTCTAAAGCTCGGGAATGTTCATAACCCTAGCACCTATCAGCTTAATAATGTTGAACTCAGCCGTACAGAATGCGAAAAGGATCTGGGGGTTATGGTAAGCAGCAACCTCAAACCAAGTCAGCAATGCCTAAGCGTAAGAAATAAAGCAAATAGATTACTGGGATTTATATCAAGAAGTGTAAGCAACAGAAGTCCAGCGGTTAAATTACAGCTTTATACATCATTAGTAAGGCCTCACCTAGATTATGCAGCTCAGTTCTGGTCTCCATTTTACAGAATGGGTATAAATTCGTTAGAAAACATTCAGCGACGAATGACAAAGTTAATTCATAGCATTAGAAATCTTCCGTATGAAGAAAGATTGAAGACCCTTAAATTACATTCACTTGTAAGACGAAGAATGAGGGGAGACATGATCGAGGTATATAAGTGGAAGATGGGTATTAATAAGGGGGATATAAATAAGGTCTTGAGGATATCTCTCCAAGAGAGAACCCGCAATAATGGATACAAATTGGATAAGTTTAGATTTAGAAAGGATATAGGAAAATATTGGTTTGGAAATAGGGTAGTTGATGAGTGGAACAGTCTGCCTAGTAGGGTCATTGAAGCTAGGACCTTGGGTTGTTTCAAATTTAGGTTGGATAAATTCATGAGTGAGAGGGGTTGGATTTGAGTGGACTCGCACTTGAGTTAATAGAATCTTCAAAGGAAATAAATGGTATAAAATACCGACACAATGGAAAAATAAACACATAAGCAGTATAATGTGATCCTTTATTGACAACGTTTCGCCCACGCAGTGGGCTTTATCGAGTCACAGACAGATCTGTCAACTACCCTATTTCCAAACCAATACTTTCCTATATCCTTTCTAAATCTAAACTTATCTAACTTGAATCCATTATTGCGGGTTCTCTCTTGGAGAGATATCCTCAAGACCTTATTTATATCCCCTTTGTTAATACCCATTTTCCACTTGTATACCTCGATCATGTCTCCCCTCATTCTACGTCTTACAAGTGAATGTAATTTTAGGGTCTTCAATCTTTCTTCGTAAGGAAGATTTCTAATGCTATGTATTAATTTAGTCATTCTACGCTGAATGTTTTCTAACGAATTTATGTCCATTCTGTAATATGGAGACCAGAACTGAGCTGCGTAATCTAGGTGAGGCCTTACTAATGATGTATAAAGCTGTAATATAACCTCTGGACTTCTGTTGCTAACACTTCTTGATATAAATCCCAGTAATCTATTTGCCTTATTACGTACGCTTAGGCATTGCTGTCTTGGTTTAAGGTTGCTGCTTACCATCACCCCCAAGTCCTTCTCGCAATCTGTATGGCTAAGTTCTACGTTATTTAACTTATAAGTGCTTGGGTTATGGACACTCCCGAGCTTCAGAACCTTGCATTTATCTACATTGAACTGCATCTGCATCTGCTCTCTGTGAATCTGAACAAGATGTCCTCTCTTGAGCTACTCTACCAGCAGCTGAAGGAAGAACTGAGGGTAGCTAAGCTTGAGATACAGCGACTGACTGAGGAAAACAAGAGGATTCAGTAGTAATCCTCCTGTTGAGAATCCTCAAGCCAAGAAAGGAACCTGGACAGTGGCCGGAATGCATGGGACAAAGTTAAAGATCAAGAGGATGGATGGAGAGGTAGAATTAACGAAGAACCAGAAACCTGTTGTGGAAACATCGAACCGATTCTCCGTGTTACCCGATGAATGTGAGTCGACTACAGGGAACATCACGAACGACACCAAGGAAGGTAAGAACATTGTTCTTGTTGGGGATAGTCAAATTAGGTATATGGATAGGGCCTTCTGCTTGAAAGAGAGAAGTAGGAGACAGAGGGTTTGCTTTCCTGGGGCTGGGATGGAGGATATTGTTAGCCGTCTGGACGACATCATGAGAGGTAATGGGAGCAATCCTATTATCTGTCTCAGTGCTGGAGGCAACGATGTTGGCAGACGTAGGAGTGAGGACCTGACTAGCAGGTATAGGTCAGCAATAGACATAATTAGGAAGAAGGGTGGGAACCCTGTCATATGTGTATTTTGCCAAGGAGAGGAGTTGGAGATGAATGGCTGTCCAGGGCAATTGGTGTCAATTGCTGGCTGGACAAACACTGTAAGGATAATGCAGTACCATTCATTTGCAACTGGGACCACTTCTATGGCCGAAATGACATGTATGCCAGGGATGGGGTTCACTTATCCAGGGCAGGTGTGGATTTTCTTGCTAGCTCAGTTGAGGGTGTTGTTAGGACTTTAAACTAGGATTAGTTAGAGGTATGGGTTTAGAAATGGAAAATAATGAATGTCGAAATATAGATCTAGGCTTTGATATAAAAATCTTAACAATAACAAGGACAGAAATAGGTATAGTGGTAAAACAGAATGGAGCAGGAAGGGTAAAGAGAAAGGAGGGTCTTTAAAAGTGTATTATACAAATAGTCGTAGTGCTAGGAATAAGATGGACGATTTGAGATTATTTGCAAGTGCAGGTAACATTGATGTATTTGCCATAACTGAGACATGGTTCAATACGAAAAATAGGGACATGCCTGCTGAATGTCATATACAGGGTTTTAAATTGTTCCAAGTAGACAGAAGTTTCGGGAAGGGGTGGAGTGGCACTGTATGTCCGAGATCGCTTGAACTGTTGCATAAAAAGGAATAAAGTCTGAAATAACACATACAGAGTCTGTCTGGATAGAATTTTCAGAGGGCATGAAAAATTGATTTTAGGTGTGATATACCGTCCCCCAAACTTAGATAGGGACCAAGGGAGACTACTATGGGAGGAAATTGTTAAGGCCACAATGCACGATAACGTAGTTATTCTGGGTGACTTCAACTTTAGTCAAATTGATTGGAATTTTTTGACTGGGAATTTAGAATCTAACGACTTCTTAGATGTAGTTCAAGATTGTTTTTTGAAGCAGTTTGTGACAGAACCTACAAGGGAAATAACCTGCTTGACTTAGTTCTGGCAAACAAGGAAACCCTTGTTAATAATTTAGAAATTACAGAGGAACTCAGCGCAAGCGACCACAAATCAATTACCTTTGGCATTGAATGGAAGTTTCATAGTACGAATAACTCAGTAACGGTCCCAGATTTTCGCTTAGCAGATTACAATGGACTTAGAGAACACTTATCATCTGTGGACTGGGGTAATGAAGAGAGCTATCAATATGACAGTTTTCTGAACACTATACATGCTGCCCAAATAACATTTATCCCATATAAAGAAATTAGATCGAATAGAAATGACCCAAAATGGATGAATAATAGGCTCAAATATCTTTTAGGGCAGAAGAAAGGAGTTTATAGGCGTATCAAAAGAGGTGAGGGTCATCTTATGAGTCAGTATATTGACATTAAGAGGGACGTTAAAAGGGATAAGAAAAGCTAAACGGGACTACGAAATTAAAGTTGCTAGGGATTCGAAAACTAACCCAAAAGTTTTTTCAGGTGTATAGAACAAAAGTTAGAGATAAGATAGGTCCCCTTAAAAATAATTATGGGTATCTTACTGACAAAGAGAATGAAATGTGCTCTATTTTTAATCATTATTTTCTCTCGGTTTTCACTCAGGAAGACATTAATAATATCCCAAGAATTAGGTATTTTAGTGGCCTGAAGAAGATAAATTATGTAGTATCACAGTCACTAGCGAAAAGGTTATCAAACAGATAGACCGTTTGAAGCAAAATAAATCCCCAGGCCCTGATGAGCTTTTTTCAAGGGTTCTTAAGGAATGCAAAATAGAACTCTGTGAACCCTTAACTAACATTTTTAACCTATCTCTTCAAACAGGTGTAGTGCCGGATACGTGGAAGATGGCTAATGTAATTCCTATTTTTAAAGCAGGGGACAAGTCGTTACCATCAAATTACCGCCCAATAAGTCTAACATCAATTGTAGGCAAATTACTAGAGTCGATTATAGCTGATAACATAAGAAGCCATCTCGATAGGCATAATTTGATTAATGATACTCAGCATGGATTCACCAGGGGCCGTTCCTGCCTAACTAATTTGTTAACTTTTTTCAGTGGGGCTTTTGAGGCAGTTGATAATGATAAAGAATTCGATATCATTTATTTGGATTTTAGTAAGGCTTTTGATAGAGTACCACATCAGAGACTGTTAAAGAAAGTGGCTGCTCATGGCATTGGGGGAAAAGTGTTGTCATGGATCGAGTCATGGCTCACCAATAGGAAGCAGAGGGTGTGCATAAATGGGGTTAAATCGGAGTGGGATCTGTAACAAGTGGCGTTCCTCAGGGATCGGTTTTGGGCCCGTTGTTGTTTATAATATATATAAATGACCTTGACGAGGAATTTCTAGTGATATGAGCAAATTCGCTGATGACACGAAGATAGGTAGGATAATCGATTCAGACGTAGATGTCAGTGAACTACAGGAGGATTTAGACAAACTCAATTCCTGGTCAGAAAAATGGCAGATGCAGTTCAATGTAGATAAATGCAAAGTTCTAAAGCTCGGAGTGTCCATAACCCAAGCACTTATAAGTTAAATAACGTAGAACTTAGCCATACAGATTGCAGAAGGACTTGGGGGTGATGGTAAGCAGCAACCTTAAACCAAGACAGCAATGCCTAAGCGTACGTAATAAGGCAAATAGATTACTGGGATTTATATCAAGAAGTGTTAGCAACAGAAGTCCAGACGTTATATTACAGCTTTATACATCATTAGTAAGGCCTCACCTAGATTACGCAGCTCAGTTCTGGTCTCCATATTACAGAATGGACATAAATTCGTTAGAAAACATTCAGCGTAGAATGACTAAATTAATACATAGCATTAGAAATCTTCCTTACGAAGAAAGATTGAAGACCCTAAAATTACATTCACTTGTAAGACGTAGAATGAGGGGAGACATGATCTAGGTATACAAGTGGAAAATGGGTATTAACAAAGGGGATATAAATAAGGTCTTGAGGGTATCTCTCCAAGAGAGAACCCGCAATAATGGATTCAAGTTAGATAAGTTTAGATTTAGAAAGGATATAGGAAAGTATTGGTTTGGAAATAGGGTAGTTGATGAATGGAACAGTCTGCCTAGTAGGGTTATTGAAGCAAGGACCTTGGGTAGTTTTAAATTTAGGTTGGATAAATTCATGAGTGAAAGGGGTTGGATTTGAGTGGGAATTGCACATGAGTAAATAAAATTATCAAAGCTTATTTTTTGGGTAGCATTGAAAATTAGGTTGAACAAATATTCTGTTGGTGGGATGGAATGTGAAGGACCTGCCTAGAATGGGCCAACAGGCCTGCTGCAGTGTTCCTCCTTTCTTATGTTCTTATGTTCTTATGAATTAAGTTTGTCTAAATCTTCCTGAAGTTCTATGACATCTATGTTTGAATCAATTATCCTACCTATCTTCGTGTCGTCGGCGAATTTGCTCATATCACTAGTAATTCCCTCATCAAGGTCATTGATATATATTATAAATAACAATGGGCCTAAGACTGATCCCTGTGGAACACCACTTGTTACAAGTCCCCATTCGGATTTAACCCCATTTATGCACACTCTCTGCTTCCTATTGGTGAGCCATGACTCGATCCATGACAGCACTTTTCCCCCAATGCCATGAGCTGCCACTTTCTTTAACAGTCTCTGGTGTGGTACTCTATCAAAAGCCTTACTAAAGTCTAAATAAACAATATCGAATTCTTTATCGTGATCAACAGCCTCAAAAGCTTTACTGAAGAAGGTTAATAAATTAGATAGGCAGGAACGGCCCCTCGTGAATCCATGCTGGGTATCATTAATCAAATTATGGTTATCTAGATGGCTTCTAATAATATCAGCTATAATTGACTCTAGTAATTTGCCTACAATTGAGGTCAGGCTTATTGGGCGGTAGTTTGACGGTAGTGACTTGTCCCCTGCTTTAAAAATAGGAATTACATTAGCCATCTTCCACATATCAGACACTACACCTGTTTGAAGAGATAAATTAAAAATGTTAGATATCAGGAACTTTTACAGTATTATCCCTATTCTCGTACTCCCAGTTAATATTAAAAGTAATGGAATTGTGATCACTTGTGCCAAGCTCCTCAGTGATCTCCAGATTATTTACAATGGTTTCTTTATTTGACAAGAATAGGTCGAGCAAATTATTACCTCTGGTAGGCTCTGTCTCACACTGCTTCAGAAAACAGTCCTGAACTACTTCCATAAAAGTCACTAGACTCCAGATTACCTGTCAAAGAAGTCCAGTCAATTTGACTAAAGTTAAAATCCCCTACTATCACTAAGATACTGTGTCTAGAAGCCCTAACAATTTCGTCCCAAAGGAGTCTCCCTCTATCGTGATCCAAGACTGGAGATCGGTATATCACACCTAGAATCAGTTTTTCTTGACCTTCTAGGAACTCTACCCAAACAGATTCTGTTAATGATCCATCTATTTTTATGCAGCAATTTATATTTTCTCGTACATATAATGCAACTCCACCCCCTTTCTCATTATGGTACACTGCAGGTCCTTTAAGTCACACTATGTTTTTAACTATCACACTACTTTTTAATACTCACATGCAGCTTTCTCCACCTGACCCAGCATTCTCCACCTGACTGTACCCTATATATATCTCCATGTTGCTCATTTTCCAGGTAGATCTGTCTGTGACTCGATAAAGCCCACTGCGTGGGCGAAACGTTGTCAATAAAGGATCACATTATACTGCTTATGTGTTTATTTTTCCATTGTGTCGGTATTTTATACCATTTATTTCCATATCTATCTACATGGAACAACTTAAACCTCTGAATATGACACTCAGCAATCATATCCTGACTTCTTATATTATACCATGTTTCAGTTATTGCAATGACATCAAAGTTCCCTTGGGTAGTTTTAAATTTAGGTTGGATAAATACATGAGTGAGAGGGGTTGGATTTGAGTGGGACTCGCACTTGAGTTAATAGAATCATCAAAGCTTATTTCTTGGGTAGAATTGAAAATTAGGTTGGGCAATTATTCTGTTAGTGGAATGGATTGTGAAGGATCTGCCTAGTATGGGCCAACAGGCCTGCTGCAGTGTTCCTCCTTTCTTATGTTCTTATGTTCTCATGCTACCAAACGTAATTCGTTAATAGTAGGGATAACTCAGTAACGGTCCCAGATATCATCTGTGGACTAGGGTAATGAAGAGAGCTATCAATATGACAGTTTTCTGAACACTATACAGGCTGTGAAATTAAGACACCTGTGCAAAATCTGGGTATCTTTATAGTAGACGTTTCGCCATCCAGTGGCTTTATCAATACAAAATCCTAGGACATAATACGAAGAGAGTAGAACTATATAAAAAAGATGAGGTAATCAGTCCCTCGGCCTTGGAGTATTCAGCACCGTAGGTCTGGAGATTATGAAGGTCAGGTTAGGAAGCTTGACCTTAAATAGGCGACAACTGAAAGGGACGGGTAGCAGACGAGGGCATAGTCAAGCTTCCTAACCTGATCTTCATAATCTCCAGACCTACGGTGCTGACTACACCAACTCCAAGGCCGAGGGACTGATTACCTCCTCTTTTGTATATAGTTCTACTCTCTTCATATTATGTCCTAGGATTTTGTATTGATAAAGCCACTGGATGGCGAAACGTTTACTATAAAGATACCCAGATGTTGCACATGTGTCTTAATTTCATATTGTCGGTATTGTATACCATTCTTGTACAACTATACACGCTGCCCAAAGAACATTTATCCCGTATAAAGAAATTAGATCTAGTAGAAATGACCCAAAATGGATGAATAATAGGCTCAAATATCTTTTAGGGCAGAAGAAAGGAATTTATAGGAACATAAAAAGAGGTGAGGGTCATCTTATAAATCAGTATACTGACATTAATTGAGGGCTCATATTTATTCGCAAGGGATTTTAAGGGAAAAGCAAATAAACAATAAGGATCTTATGAAATTCAAAGTTGCTGCAAGGGGATTAAGAGACGTTAAAAGGATAAGAAAAGCTAAACAGGACTATGAAATTAAAGTTGCTAGGGATTCAAATACTAACCCAAAAAAATTTTTTCCAGGTTTACATTACAAAAGTTAGAGATAAGATAGGTCCCCTTAAAAATAACTCTGGGCATCTTACTGACAAGGAGAATGAAATGTGCTCTGTTTTTAATAATTCTCTCGGTTTTCACTCGGAAAGTGAAGTGTCTGATATGTGGAAGATGGCTAATGTAATTACCATTTTTAAAGCAGGGGACAATTAGTTACCGCCCAATAAGCCTGACCTCAATTGTAGGCAAATTAATAGTCAATTATAGCTATTGTAAAAAAAATCTTGATAATCATAATTTGATTAACGAAACTCAGCATGTATTCACAAGGGGCCGTTCCTACCTAATTTATTAACCTACTTCAGAAAAACTTTCGAGACTGTTGATCACGATAAAGAATTCGATATTGTTTATTTAAGAACATAAGAAAGGAGGAACACTGCAGCAGGCCTGTTGGCCCATACTAGGCAGGTCCTTCACAATCCGTCCCACTAACAGAATATTTGCTCAACCCAATTTTCAATGCTACCCAAGAAATATGCTTTGACATAAGAACATAAGAATGGAGGAACACTGCAGAAGGCCTACTGGCCCATACAAGGCAGGTCCTTATCAAAACCACCACTACCTAAGAATTTATTCCCGTACTCACGACACAAATCAAACCCAGCCCCTCCCACTCATATATTTGTCCAATCTCTTTTTAAAGCCACCCAAGGTCCTAGCCTCTATCACAGTACTCGGAAGATTGTTCCACGCATCTACAACTCTGTTCGAAAACCAGTACTTGCCTATGTCCTTTCTAAATCTAAATTTATCCAATTTAAATCCGTTATTTCTGGTTCTTACTTGGTTCGATATCCTCAGTATTTTATTAATATCTCCTTTGTTTATGCCCATCATCCACTTGTACACCTCGATGATATCTCCCCTCATTCTACGTCTCTCCAGAGAGTGGAGATTCAACGCTCTAAGTCTATCTTCATACGGGAGATTTCTTATACTGTAAATCATTTTAGTCATTCTTCTTTGTATGTTCTCCAATGAATCTATATCCATCCTGTAGTAAGGAGACCAAAACTGAGCTGCATAATCCAAATGAGGTCTCACTAGTGATGTATAGAGCTGTAAAATAACTTTTGGACTTCTGTTGCTTATACTTCTTGAAATAAATCCTAGTAATCTGTTAGCCTTATTGACAAGATTTTAGTAAGGCTTTTGATAAGAGTACCGCACCAGAGACTGTTAAAGAAAGTGGCAGCTCATGGCATTGGGAAAAAAGTGCTGTCATAGATCGAGTCATGGCTCGCAAACAGGAAGCAATGTGCACATAAATGGGGTTAAATCCGAGTGAGGATCTGTAACAAGTGGCGTTCCACAGGGATCAGTCTTAGGCCCGTTGTTGTTTATAATATATATATCAATGACCTTGATGAGGAAATTACTAGTAATATTAGCAAATTCGTCGATGACACGAAGATAGGTAGGATAATTGAAGTTACGAACTTCAGGAGGATTTAGACCAACTCAATTCCTGGTCAGAAAAGTGGCAGATGCAAATCAATGTAGATGAATGCAAGGTTCTGAAGCTCGGGAGTGTCCATAACCCAAGCACTTATAAGTTAAATAATGTAGAACTTAGCCATACAGATTGCAAAAAGGACTTGGGGGTTAAGGTAAGCAGCAACCTTAAACCAAGACAGCAGTGTGTACGCGTGCGTAATAAGGCAAATAGATTACTGGGATTTATATCAAGAAGTGTAAGCAACAAGTCTAGCAGTTATACTACAGCTTTATACATCATTAGTAAGGCCTCATCTAGATTACGTAGATCACCTAGATTACGTTTTGGTCTCCATATTACAGAATGGATATAAATTTGTTAGAAAATATTCAGCGACCAATGACAAAATTAATATATAGCATTAGAAATTTTCCGTATGAAGAAAAATTGAAGACCATTAAATTAGATTCACTTGTAAGACGAAGAATGAGGAAGACATTTATCACATCTGTAGATTAAACTTAGAACAATGCATCTGAAGTGTGCAATATGCTGAAACTACTAAACCATGGGAGGACTAAATTAAATTAGTTAGGATTTAGAAATATATGAAAGCACTGGTCTGGAATGAGCTGTGCAAATGTGTAACAAGCAACCAAGGATCTAACGCTTTGGGTTACTTTAATAGGATAGATTGGTATATGCATGGTAATGGAAGCGCATAAGAACTTGGGCAACGGCTAAGACCCACTATAGTGCTCCTCTATTTACACAACCTACAGATTTTGCTAACTGGTCTCCATTGGTGTAATATATTAATAGTGGTGAAGTCAGCTCAGACTGACATTAACTGCGTGAAGGTGCGCCGCCACGTGGTAGGGAACCACCTACTTATTGTAAGTCTTAAAAACGTCGAATTTTATTTAATGAATTGTTTACATCGCCAATCTCAGAGTAGGAGTTAAAAAAAATCCTATTCCTTCCAAAACCTTTACCTACAATGAAATACTAGCTTTCAAGCCAGTAGTAATATCTACATATTGAAATTTTGTACCTTCGAAATATTTCTATTCCTGGTGATGTAAACGTAAATGATCTGACATTGTCCAACAAGGGCCTTTAGGGCACAAACAGTTCCATGGTAGCGCCATCTGTGGGGACAGCAACTTTAGTTATTCCAGATGTATCATTTCTATCGCCTGTTTTTTCCCAGTCTTTTTGGTTATCGTAGCACAGGCTTCAACCTTCTAAAGATAAATAACTTATCCTACACATTTAAGTTATCCTGATCAGTAAAATGTGGGGCTGCTAAGAATTGAGAGCCGTGTTTTCCAGTTTGTAGTGAAGGCCGAGAGGGGGCAGAGCTGTGCAGCAAGGCCACGTGCGTCCACCTCTAACATGGCTGCCCCCGCCCCAACACCAACCCCTGCCCTATATTAACTTTTACCTACATTCCTATCACTGATACTTTACACTTCTTTGTAACATAACTGCATAAACAGAACACGCTCTAATACAAGATAGTTAAGCATCTTTCTAGAAAAAGCAACAGTGATGCCTGCCAGGCGTCATCCCCCAAACTATATATATAACCCGGCCACCAACAACAATGGCATTCGTCATAGCTGGATGTATGCCAAAACTCCCTGCGCCCACCGGCAAGCCACCATTCACGCTTTAAATTTACCATATTTGATAAATCCTAAAATTTATCGAAACAGTATGACCTTAAAGTCGAGGTTCATACATCAATGAAAGCTCGCAAAGCGGTTTATTAAGATTCTTTATTTAGTTCCGAATGCTACATCAACCCAGTTCACTCAATGCTCTGAACTGTTAAGCTACACTGTTTCACTGGCTAAATAAATTACATACATTGAAATTTGGACGATCAAGGTAAAAATGTTATGAAAGCAAACTAATTAGCCTAACCAGGTTGAACACAAGGCAAGGCCACATACCACCCATATTCATTCACAGCTATCGAATACTTTGTGCACACACCACCAGCCCAAAGACTGACACTGGTAGCGAGTCTCCTGAACAACTGTAAGTGATGGTGGGGGGAGGAAGGGGAGGAGCAGGTCACGTCAGGTCAAGCCTACCCCTCCCCAATGACATTTCTAAGAAGTGGTATAAACCTTGGTAATAAATACCGACAAGTTGGTTTAAAAAAACACGTAAGCAAACACTAGGACACTTTTATTAGAAAACGTTTCGGTCCTGGGACCTTGTTCAGAAGTGAACAAGGTCCCAGGACCGAAACGTTTTCTAATAAATGTCTTAGTGTTTGCTTAGGTGCATTTCTAAGAAGTAAATACATTACAAATAAATGGATTATTATTATTATTATTATAATAATCAAAGAAAGTGCTAAACCGACATAGAAATAGAAAGAACACCAATAGGCCTACTAATTCATGTTTAACAGATTCTTCATGAGCAAGGCTTTCTCCTCTATATAAGTAAGTTTAATTCAGGTACAGGTACACAAATTATACATAGCAGACGTGTGTAGATTACCTGGGATAACCCAAAAAGTCAGTGACTTATTTCCACTGGGGTCCTTGGAAGGTGAAGAAATGCCAAAAATAACGTGGTTCACTGATGTTATTAAAGAATCTCCTGGAAAAACATGGCGCACAGTTAACATTCTTAATGGGAAAGTTGACATTAGAGAAGCGAGGTAATGTGGAGAAAACGTGGGTTGGTGGTGGGATGCCTGAGCTGTGAGGTGGTTACAACATCCGGGAACACTGTTACACGTCCCGGCCCCACCAACTTTCTCTAACAACCTCACTGCCTTAACATCAACCACCTGCGTATTATATCCTAAACTATACTGATAGGACTACATAATTACGTGCCATAAGTTATGGTACTATCGCTTAGCACGAGATACCGCTGCATGACGACTGTAAGCATTAATATAAACGAAATAACTAACACTAGCAAACTTTTTTGTTGATAATGAAGTACTAAATCAAATTTGAGAACATTTTAGAGTTTTTCGTTAGAATTTACTTTAGCTACTGCATAAATCAAGACAACTAACGCTTAATGTCATGTAGTAAACAGCCTACCAAGTTGCCTGCAGACTGCATACCAATGTTCTAGGTAACCTACTTAGCAAATGTGCTGTTTAATACTTACGTGTCATTTTAGGCCTCCTGGGTTACATCCTTTGGCACAATCCTAATCATGACACTTTTCCAAGAGTACTGGTATCAAAATATATATGCAAACTTATATACCCCATCACTCTGATCACACATTATCACATTAGATGGCCTTCACGCCTCCCCGTCTCATTTCAAGTTAAGCAATGTGCAACACCATCACTTGCAGCTGGTATGGGAGTATAAGTTGCCCGAGAGAGAGCACACACAACCAGCAGCAGAGTCCAGGTTGGAATGTGGAGTGTCTCACAGCTCGCCCGGCTCTTTGCCACTCATTCCCCCACCCAGATTCACCCATGCGAGACCAACCAGCCAGCCGGCCAAGACCAACCTCATTGCCAGCAACTGACCTGCCTTCATATTACCACCACTTTATTAGCTAACAAACCACAGCAACACATCACATCACTGGCAACATCACAGCAACACATCACATCACTGGCAACACCACATCACCACAGGAAACATATAATTGGAAATGTCGGTATTTTCATTTTTTTTATATACAGGTCAGTCAGGGCTTGGATATTCTATCAATAACTTAAAAGGCAAATGATATTAGTGTTAAGGAGCAAATATGAGAGAAAAGGATATATCTGTGGATATAGCCAATGAAGTCACTAGCTCTAGAAGACAAACAGAATGCAGATGTAATATACACAGACTTTGCAAAAGCCTTTGACAAGTGTGACCATGGTGTAATAGCACACAAAATGCGTAATAAAGGAATAACAGGAAAAGTTGGTAGATGGATCTAAAATTTCCTAACAAATAGAACACAAATAGTAGTCAAAAGAGTAAAGTATGAGGCGGCTACGGTGAAAAGCTCTGTTCCACAAGGCACAGTACTCGCCCCCATTTTGTTCCTCATCCTCATATCGGACACAGACAGGGATATAAGCCACAGTGCAGTGTCTTCCTTTGCAGATGACACCCGAATCTGCATGACAGTGTCCTCCATTGAAGACACTGCAAGACTCCAGGCAGACATCAACCAAATCTTTAAATGGGCTGCAGAAAGCAATATGAAGTTCAATGATGAGAAATTTCAATTACACTGATATGGAAAACGGGAGGAAATTAAAATTTCATCGGAGTATAAAACAAATTCCAACCACACAATAGAGCGAAAAACTAATGTCAATGACCTGGGAGTGACCATGTCAGAGGATCTCACCTTCAAGGACCATAACACCGTAGCAATCGCATCTGCTAGAAAAATGACAGGATGGATAATGAGAACCTTCAAAACCAGGGATGCCACGCCCATGATGACACTTTTCAGGTCGCTTGTTCTACCTAGGCTGGAATATTGCTGCACACTAACAGCACCTTTCAAGGCAGGTGAAATTGCTTACCTAAAAAATGTAGAGAACCTTCATGGCACGCATAACTGCGATAAAACACCTCAATTACTGGGAACGGGAACGCTTGAAGTTCCTAAAACTGTACTCCTTAGAATGCAGGGGGGAGATACATGATTATATACACTTGGAAAATCCTAGAGGGTTTAGTACCAAACTTGCACACGAAAATTACTCACTACGAAAGCAAAAGATTCGGCAGACGATGCAACATCCCCCAAATAAAAAGCAGGGGTGCCACTACCTTTGCCTTTGATATACCTTTGAAGAGTTTAGAGAGTTTCTCTACTCTCTGAGCCCGGCCATGGGCCAGGCTCGTCTGGTGTTTGCCTGGTCAACCAGGCTGTTGCTGCTGGAGGCCCGCTGCCCCACATATCTGTCACAGCCTGGTTGATCTGGCACCTGGTGAAGATACTTGTCCAGTTTCCTCTTGAAGGCTTCTACACTTGTTCCAGCCCTGTTTCGGATATCTTCTGGTAAGATGTTGAATAGTCTGGGACCCCGAATGTTGATACAGTGCTCCCTTATTGTCCCCACCGAACCCCTGATCCTCACTGGGTTTATTTTACACTTCCTCCCATATCTCTCACTCCAGTATGTTATGGCAGTGTGCAAATTTGGGACCAGGCCCTCGAGTACTTTCCAGGTATATATTATCATGTATCTCTCTCTCCTTCGCTCCAATGAGTACATGTTCAAGACTTGAAGGCGTTCCCAATAATTTAGATGTTTCAATGGCTCAATGTGAGCCGTAAACGATCTCTGAATTTGTTCCAGCTGATATTTCTCCTGCCCTGAACGGGGCCGTCAGCACTGAGCAATATTCTAAGTGAGGGAGCACTAGCGATTTGAAGAGTGTCACCATCGGCATTATTTCCTTTGTTTTGAAAGTTCTCAATACCCACCCCGTCATCTTCCTGGCTGTTGTGATCTTTGTCTTGTTATGGTCTTTAAAAGAAAGATCAGCAGACATAATTCCCAAGTCCTTTACGTGTTCCTTTCGTTCTATTTGGTGACCCTCTTGAGTTTTGTATATAGTGTTCCTTTTGAGTTCTTCATTCTTTCCATACCTAAGCAGCTGAAACTTATCACCATTGAACGTCATGTTGTTCTCCACTGCCCATTGGAAGACCCCGCTTATGTCTTCCTGTAATTTTTCAGTGTCCTCTACCGTAGTGACTTTCATGCTTATTTTAGTGTCATCTGCAAATGATGATACAAAAGTGTGCCGGGTGTTTTTATCTATGTCTGTTATGAGGATGAGAAACAGCAGAGGTGGTAGGACAGTGCCTTGGGGCACTGAGCTTTTGACCTCGCTGATGCTGGATCTTGCCCTGTTCACTACTACCTTTTGTGTTGTGTGTGTTAGAAATTCGAAAATCCATCTGCCTACCTTCCCCGTAATGCCCATGGACCTCATTTTCTGTGCTATCATTCCATGATCGCATTTGTCAAACGCCTTTGCAAAATCTGTGTAAATCACATCTGCGTTTTGGTCGTCTAGCACGTTAAGACAACACAATAAATGTCAGGGGCCCAAGACTGTTAAAATGCCTCCCAGCATACACAAGGGGGATTACCAATAGACCCCTGGCTGTCTTCAAGCAGGCACTGTACAGGCACCTAAAGTCGGTACCTGACCAGCCGGGCTGTGGTTCGTATGTTGGATTGTGTGTGGCCAGCAGTAACAGCCTGGTTGATCAGGCCCTGATCCACCATGAGGCCTGGTCCCAGACCGGGCCGCGGGGGAGTTGACCCCCAGAACTCTCTTCAGGTATACTCCAGGTAAGGCAAAAGTCTACTGTAGAGTGGGTTCTCGGCAGCTGCCTTCACCTCGGCATCTGCCCGTTCATTTCCTAGGGCACCAACATGCCCTGACCACAAACAGAACTCCACAATCTTTTGGACCACAGGGTGGGTCGAAGCACACTAGGTCAGGAAACAATGGATATTTGTTCAAAGAAACAGCAATATAATATATGCATTTGAAAGTGAAAAAAATGATGTTTCACTCCACAACGATTTTCGATTTACAGCAGTAGTCCAGAACCTAACCTGCTGTATTATAAGCAGGGCTCTCCTGTAATATATTATACTGTATAGCTGTTAACGCATCCAGAAATCACCCCCATGGTGCAGTCTCGGACTAGGCCACAGAAACTGCAAAATAAATATTACAGGGACAAGACTCAAAGTATCAAGGGATACAGCAAATCAAAGATGAATGCATACGTGCAAGTGTAAATCTATAAGGTTTACGTTTATCTTGTATGTTCATGAGAGACCAGCAGTTGTTAATGAGAAATGGTGAGAGTTAATTAAGCCCTCGCATTTTCCAAGTGCTTTGGTGTTTTTCAAAACATATCTTTGATAAGATTCGACAGTTGTTATATCCCAGAACCCAACCTTGGGCCAGGCTCATCTGGTCAATCAGGCTGTTGCTGCTGGCAGCCCAATGGTTCATATAACCATCACAGCTTAGTTGATATTGCACCTGGTGGAGGTACTTATACAATTTCCTCTTGAAGACTTTTACACTTGTTTCAGCAGTGTCTGATATCTTCTAGTAAGAGGCTGAATAGATATGGGCCACCGATGTTGATACAATGCTTTCTTATTGTGCCCACTGCACCCCTGCTTTTCAGTGGGTTTATTTTGCACTTGCTCCCATTTCCCCCACTCCAGTATGTTATGGCAAAGTACAGATTTGGGACCAAGCCCTCAATCACCTTCCATGTATATATTATCATGTATCTATCTTCCACTCCAGTGAATACACATATAGGACTTAAGAGGAGTTTCCAGTAATTTAAATGTTTACTGACTCTATGCAAGCTGTAAATGATCTCTGCATCTGTTCTGCAGCCCTGATATCTCTCTCTCTTGCCCTGAATGGGGCTGTCAACACTGAACAATATCCCAATGAGAAAGCACAAGAGATTTTAAAAGTGTCACCATTGGCACTATTTCCCTTGTTTTGAAAGTTCTCATTATCCACCCTGTCATCTTCCTGGATTCTTGGATGGCTGCTGGCAACCTTACTGAACAACCCTCCCCTCCTCAATGATTCAACATCCATGCAAGGATACTTCATTAAGAATGTTCAAAAACAAGGAAATGCACTAAGTTTGCAACCAGGTTAGTTCCAGAGCTAAAAGAGGTAAATTATGGGAAGAGACTAAAGGAATTAAATTTGATGACCTTGGAAGAGGGGAGAACAAGGGGTGACATGATTACAATGTATAAATAATTCAGAGGAATTGATATGACAGATAAGGACATACTTTTTTTTTTACAATGCACGAACAAAATAGAAGGGAACACAGAGTTAAAAACACAGACGAGTCACAGGGATGTTAGTAAGTACCATACTTTTTGTCTTAGGATATCGGGAAAGTGGAATGAACTGGATGTGGAAGTGGTGGGGGGCAAACTCTATACATAGGTTTTTTAATAGTAGTTATGATTGCTCAACAGACCAGAAACCTATAATGCTGGTTAATGAAGCTGAAGAGGTGGAACTAAAACCTAATTAAGAAGCAAAACAGCAGTGACTCTTAAGTTAAATAATACAACCCAGAATGACACAAAAAAATCAAGGTGAATCACTGCCCTTTTTCACAAGATATAAAGTGATGCCTGGTAAAAGAGCCTGGGGATACAGATGGCAGATACAGATGTACATGAGCCATACACTAAATAGTATTTTGATTTTTTACATATACACAAACACAACTAAATGAAAACAATTGTATAAGAATAGAAGAATAGGAATCCACTGTACAGATGCATGCACAAAAAATGAAGAGATCCTGAGACAAGGTGAGGTAATGTGCAGAACAAGTGTCAATTTTTATTACTGATCCCATTAACCAATACAAAATTTGTGAATACTATTCCAGGTTGTCTGCAAATACAATCTTAAACAATGGAATGGAGCAGGAAGGTGTAAAAAAAAAAAAAATATGAACTCTCTGAAAGCACACGTCATTCCACAAACTACGAATATCACCTAAAATTGAATACAACTGCAAAATAAAAAAAAAACAATTATAAGAGACTACTCTGGTTTCCACATGAAATGAATGAAGTGCCAAGTCACATTAACAGCAAAGTGACCTTGGCTACTACAACCTGGAGAGGATTTCGGGGGTCAACACCCCTGCAGCCCAGTTTAAGACCAGGCCTCGTGGTGGATCAGGGAAACCCAAATACAAATAAGCAAAAAAAATTACAGCACAATATAATAATATTCTTTTAGCAAACATACAATATCTTAACCAAACAATAACAATATCTTAACCAAACAATAACAATAAATTCCCTTTTGTAAGTGTCGTCCTCACAGTCAAATGCAGTGTTTGGGGGTCGACAGGCCTTCTCAGGAAAGTGTTCCTGGGGTCGAAAAAAATTTGGAAAAAAAAATTAATTTTTTCTTATGAAATGATAGAGAATCTTTTTCCGATCATAACGCCACCAAAATTATGAAATTTGATCGAAAACTAACGGAATTATGCTTTCGCGAAGTTATCGGTAGCCATGACACTTACGCATCGGCGATTTTGCCCACTTTGAGCCCTATTTTCGACAAATTCCAATATTTCAGTCTCCTAAAACTATAGCTATTTCGATAGAACTCCATTTCTTCTATCGATTGAGTACAAGAAACTGCCTATTTACCAATTTCATCTACCCAAAATAGTGGTCAGAAAATGACAATTTTCCAATTTCACACAAATTTCAAACGATGCCAATTTCAAAATAGGGTCCAGAATAAACAAGGCAGACATTCCTGGCACTAAAATAACATGTTCTCTGTTCATTAGTCACGTCTCCAGGCCCCTGTTCCATTACTTTTGCTTTTTATTTTGAATTTTTATTCTCACAAAAAATAGAAGATTTACTGTTATGTATACAACTGCATCATTGTAAAAATGGTACAAATAATATCAGAGCACTTGTGCATGAATATAAGACTCGCCAGTTGATGTGTATTGGAGGCATGGTGTGATTTGTTTACTCTTGAACATCGTCAAAAATCGAACATTTTCGCTACTTTGAGCTCAATTTCAAGGTACTTGTCATTGTCATACCAATCAAAATCATCTCTATTTCTGTAATATATCTTTCATTCTATCAAATGAGACCAAGAAAACGAGAATACATCAATATATACCATACGAAAATCGACTGCAAAGTCGCTGTTTTAATCGAAAAAAACGGTCAGTTTTTTTTTCGCTCATTATGCAGTGTGTACTGCAGGATTTTTTTTATACTGCGCACACTGACCACACAGACCCATTCTTTCATATGTATGCCTACCAGACGTTTTCTGCTTAAATTGAGGCCGCTAGAATTTGGGCGTACTAGTACGGCACCAACCCCTGCTCGTAAAACGTACTAGTACGGCACCGACCCCCAAAGGGTTAAAAGCCACAGTACTATGATGATAAAACTATGGATATAAATAAATCTAATGTATATAATACAGTACCAAAATTTTTATAAGATAGTACATCTAGAAAATATTTCACCACCCTCAAGCTTCGTCAATTAGATGAAAAGACGTGAGACTGGAGACTTCTATATAGGAATCCACATGAGTGTTAATAATTATACAATTTGCAAGCCTTGGAAGAAACAGTGAAATTCGACATAATATGAAGCAGATTGATATAGCCCCTGTTGAGCAGTATGTCTCTTAAGGTGTTGCACATGTCTCTTATCAAACTATAACTATGGACACCATAGTACACTGATATGTGACCAAATGACTACACAGTGCTACAGAACATGATGGGAGTTAGCTTCATTGTGCTCACTGTACTCCTGCTTTTCACTGGGTTTATCTTGCACATCCATCTCTTGCTCCAGTATGTTATGGCAGTGTGCAGATTTGGGACAAGGCCCTCAAGCACTTTCTAGGTATATATTATCATGTATCTCTCTCCTCTGCTCAAGTGAGTACATTTTTAAGACTAAGGCATTCCAAGTAATTTAAATGCAAATGCAGGGTTGTAAACAATTTGCATTTGTTCCAGTTCTGATATATCTCCTACCCTCAATGGGGCTAACAACATTGAGCAATATTCCAAACGAGGGAGCATGAGTGATTTAAAAATTGTCACCAATGGCATTATTTCCCTTGTTTTGAAAGTTCTTATTATCCACCCGTCATCCTCCTGGCTGTCATGACCTTTGTCTTATTATGTTCTTTGAAACAAAGGTCAGCTGACTTAATTATTCGCAAGTCTTTCACGTGTTCAATTTTGTTCTATCTGACGATCCTCTTGAGTTTTGTATACAATGTTCCTTTTGAGTTAGTCACTCTTTCCATACCAAAGCAGCTGGAACTTATCACCAGTGAATGTCATGTTTTTGCTGGCCACTGGAAAATCCTGCTTGTATCTCCCTGCAATTTTTCAGTGTCTTCTCCCAAAGTGACTATCATGCTTATTTTAATGTCATCTGCAAATGATACAAAACTGTGACAGGTGTTTTTACCTACATCTGCTTGCTGTATGACCCGTGGTTTAGCGCTTCTATTTGCTTATAATAATGATTAATAATAACCTACATCTGCTAAGAGGATAAGAAACAGGAGAGGTGCCAGGACAGTGCCTTGAGGAACTGAGCTTTCTACCTCGCTGGTGCCGGGTAATGCTCTGTTTACTACTACTATTTGTGTTAGGAACGCAAAAATCCATCTGCCTACTTTCTCATTTTGTGTGCAGTCACCTTGTTATCGCATTTGTCAAACGCCTTTGCAAAGTCTGTGTATATCACATTTGCATTTTGGGTGTCTTCCGATGCCTTCGTAATTCTGTCATAGTGGTTCAGCAGCTGTGACAGGTATGACTGTCCTGCTCTAAAAACATGCTGGTTTTATTGGCTATTTCTTGGTATCATTTGATATGCTACTGAAATAAGAGATGATTTTGGTTGGTTTCAGGACTGGAAGTAGCTTGAAACTGAGCTCAAAACAGAGGAAATATTAATTTTTTTTAATTTTCCTGAGGAAGCTGTAAACCATAACCAATCATTCCTGGTTATATTTTATATGAAAAATAGGGTAAATCTTAATTTTTTTGTGAATATAAATTCAAAATGGAAGGCAAATGTAACATAGGATAGGTCTGGGAACATGATTAACCACTTCGCCGTCCAGGTCGTAGTACTACAGGTTTGAGGTCACTGTTCCTGCTGTAGTACTACCCCACAAGCTCAGCTCACTCAAAGCTGTGAGCAGTAAATTTGGCCCTAGATATGAAAGAATAGGTTTATGCGGTAAGTGTGCACCATATAAAAAAAAAATCCTGCAGCACACACAGCATGAGGAAAAACTCCGACTGTGTTTTTGGTGTAAACAGCGACTTTGTGGTGCATTTTCGTATGGTTTTTATGGCTGTATTCTCGGTTTCTTGGTTTTATTTGAAAGAATGGAAGACATATTACAGAAACAGAAATGATTTTGATTGGTTTCAGGACTGAAAATAGCTCAAAATTGAGCTCCAAGTAGTGGAATTGTTCGATTTTTTGCCGATATTTAAGAGTAAACAAATCAGTCACTCATTCAATACACGTCTAACTGGTGGGTCTAATATGCGTTCACAAATGTGCTGATATTATTTATACAATTACAGCCTCTCCTCACTTAACCCTTTGACTGTTTCGGACATATATATACGTCTTACGAGCCAATGTTTCGGACGTATTTATACGCCTAAATTCTAGCGGCCTCAAATCAAGCAGGAGAAAGCTGGTAGGCCCACACGTGAGAGAATGGGTCTGTGTGGTCAGTGTGCGCAGTATAAAAAAAAATCCTGCAGCAAGCAGTACATAATGAGAAAAAAAAAACTGACCGTTTTTTTTAATTAAAACGCCGTTTTTGAGGTGCATTTTCGTATAGTATTTATGGTTGTATTCTCTTTTTCATGGTCTCATTTGATAGAATGGAAAACATATTACAGGAATAGAGAATATTTTGATTAGTTTCATGATGTAAACGATCTTGAAATTGAGCTCAAGTAGCGGAAATGTTCGATTTTTGCCAATGTTCAAAAGTAAACAAATCACACCATGCGTCCAATACACATCAACTGGTGAGTCTAATATTCTTTCACAAGTGCACAGATATTATTTATACAGTTTTTACAATAATGCAATAGTCTGCATAACAATAAATCTTCTATTTTTTTGTGTGAATAAAAAATCAAAATAGAAAGCAAGAGTAATGTAAGAGGGGCCTAAAGACATGACTAATGAACAGATAACATCTTATTTTAGTGCTAGGGATGTCTGCAGTTTATTCTGGACCCTATTTTGAAATTGACATCTTTTTTATTTTGCATGAAATTGGCGAAATTGCCATTTTCTGACCACTTTATTGGGTAGTTGAAATCGGTAAATTGGTGATTTCTTGTACTCAATCGATAGAACAAATGGAGTTCTAAAGAAATAGCTATGAGTTTGGTCGACTGTCCCATTGGAATTGGCGTAAAATAGGGCTCAAAGTCGGCGAAATCGCCGATGCGTATATATCACTGACATCGCTAACTTTGCGAGATTGTAATCCCGTAAGTTTTCAATCAAATTTCATACTTTTGGTGTCATTACAATCGGGAAAAGATTCTCTATCATTTCATAAGAAAAAATATTTTTTTTTTTCCAAAATTTTCCGACAGAATGAGTTTCAGAATGGGGCCTCCGACAGTCAAAGGGTTAATGACAGAGTTCTGTTCCTTAGACCACGTCATTAAACAAATTTGTCGCTAAGTGAGGAACATACTATAATGGTAGTGAGTTTGTGCCAACCATCTTTGATATTGTTTTAATGTCACCTTTGCACCATTCATAACATTTCTGGTATATTTTTATGTTTATACAGTAGTGTACTGTACAGTGGACCCCCGGCTAACGAACACCCCGGAAATCGTACAATTATGTAAGTATAATATTGTAAGTGCTTGTGGAAGTGTATTTTTGGGGGTCTGAAATAGACTAACCTACGTGACATTATTTCTTAAGACGTAAATTCGTTCGGTAATGGCACTTGAGCAGGCTTCTGGAATGAATTTTGTTCGTTAGCCAGGGGTCCACTGTATATTGAAATAAACAGAATAGAGGAAATCAGCTCTAATATACATTATTTAGGTATGAATACTGGTCAGAGAGCCTGTCGTAAGTGAGTGGTTGGTAAATGAGTATGTTGCTAAGTGAGGAGAGGCTGTGTTACAATATTGCATAAAAGTACATCTTCTGTCTTTTGTGCAAATAAAAATTCAAAATGGAATTCATGTGTAAAACCTGGGAATGTAACTAATGAACAGAGGAAATGTTATTTTAGTGCCAAGAATGTCTGTATTGTTTATTCTAGACCCTATTTTGAAATTTGTGTGAAATTGGCCAAATTACCAATTTCTGATCACTTTATTGGGTAATTGAAATAGTTGACTGGGCAGTTTCTTGTACTCAATCGATAAAATGGAAGACATACTAACAAAATAGCTAAGAACAATGTACAGTCAACCCTCCGTTTTCGGTGATTTCAGTTTTCGGGCACTTTTTCGTGGAAATATTACCTCCGTTTTCGTTCATGGTACGGAACCTGTCCAGTGCCCAGCGCACATACACAGCCCGCAAGCCCACCTCCCACCCACATTCTCAGGCAGTGTAGCATTGTTTCTGGTTGAGTGAACATTATCCTGCGAGTTCATACAAAACATTTCTTAACAATTCATTGTTTTTGGCCCTTGATTATTGTGTGTGACTGCTAAATAAGCAAAGTATCAAAGTGGAGTCGATAAAGGCTATAGCACCAGCCAGCAATAAAGTGTAGTATTAACAGTGTAGTAAGTAAGTTAAGCGATTAAGCAATAGAAAAATGACGACACAAAACTTAACTCCTCCATGGTTTGTTTGAGGAATATAAGGACACTGAGACCAGAGCCGCCCTCTGCCAACATCTCCTCCAAGGTAAGTGTAAATATTTCTTATTTATATAAGTGTGAATATTTCTTATTTATAAATTATGTATACATTGTTTGTGTGAATAGTGGTGGTGGCCTGCTGCTGCCGCCAACCACCACCAGCAGTATATGTACGGCTTATGGTCAGTGGCCCTTAAACCCAACAACAATAACACTACCGCCAGTTCTCTCATACATAATGACATTTTTTATTCATTCTAGAGTATATTTCTATGTTATTAATATTGTTTATTATGTCATATTAGATGAATTGTGATAGATAAATAAGCCGTAGAGCTGATATTATTGTCACAATGAAGCATTTTGTCCTGCCTCCCAACAATAAACTTGCTCCCTCTCTCCTCTCCATCTTCCATACACCAAGAGTTGCCAATAAAGGTAAGTGTGATGTTAAATGTTCATTTATACATGTTATTTGTGCTTTATATTTATTTGTCATTCTTTTCTGTATATAAATCTATATTTAATCTCTAAAAAATTATTTTTTGTTAATACTCCTGGGTGTCTGAAACGGATTAATTGAATTTACATTATTTCTTATGGGGGAAAATGGCTTCAGTTTATGTTGATTTCAGTTTTAGTCGATCCCTCTGGAACGGATTAAGCACGAAAACGGAGGGATGACTGAAATTGGCTTAAAATAGGACTCAAAAGTGGGCAAAATTGCCACTGCGTAACAATCGCGAAAGTGTAATTTCATCAATTTTTCATCAAATTTCGTATTTTCTGGAACAGTGAGAGCAATTCACAGACGAGGGGTCTGGACAATGAAAGGGTTAATGAACAGAAGAAATGTTTTTGAGAATGGATTGTCTACATTGCTTATTTTGGAGTCTTTAAATTGGATTTTTTTAATTTAGTAAAATTGGCTAAATTGATAACTTCTGTGCACTTTATATGGTAGTTCTAATAGTTTCATAGGCTCTATTTATGGAATGGAAGACATACTAGTGAAACAGATTAGAATGTGGTTGAATGGAGTAATGGAACTGGCTTAAAATAGGACTCGAAATGAGCAAAATCGCTGATGTGTAAACTGTGCCCAGAAAGCTAACTTTGTGCCTGAGTAATTCTGTAAGTTTTCCATCAAATTTTGTACATTAGAAGGTTTTTTTTTTTTTTAAATATGGACACAAAGCAATATTAATTTCGGAGGTCTGGATAATGAAAGGATTAAGAGACTTCCACATATGTCTGTATTGAAATCCTTCCCAGGAACACCATAGCCTGAATTCAATCAATGAATCAGTGTACTGTAAACTTTTTGATATAACAGACCAACAGGGATATTGTCTGAGTGTCCATTAACCACTTCACTGTAAGTGCCGCAATTTTACGAGTTTGAAGTCGGTGTCGGTGCTGTAAACTTATGCCATGAGCTCACCTCACTTAAAATAAGCTGCAAGCAGTAAATTTGTATCTAGATATGAGAGAATGGGTCTATGTGGTAAGTGTGCACTATATATATATATATAAAAAAATCCTGCAGCATGCAGTGCACGAGAAAAAAAAATAACTGACTGTTTTTGGTTTAAAACAGCGACTTTGTGGTGTATTTTCATATGGTTTTAATGGTTGTATTCAGTTTATTGGCCTCAATTGATAGACTGGAAGATATCTTACAGAAATAGAGATGATTTTGATTGGTTTCAGGACTAAAAATAGCCTGAAATTGAGCTCAAATTAGCAGAAGTGTTCAAATTTTGCTGATATTCTAGAGTACACAAATGACTTCACGCATCCAACTGATCGGTCTAATATGCTTTCATGAATGCAGTGACATTATATGTACATTTATTACAATAATGCAGTAGTCTGTTTAGCAGTAAATCTTCCATTGTTGACTCTGGACCAAACCTTCAACCTTGTTTCCAATACTGTGGCCCTGGGGAGATCTTGGTGGGTTAGGGGGGGGGGCATGGTGCCCATAGGGGGTTGCAGCATGGGTGGGGGGGATTGTATGGTTGGGGTATGGGTTGGTTGTTTTTAAATTGGCAATTTTTTAATTTTGTGTGAAACTGGCCTTATTATCGATTTCTGATCACTATATGGTACAGTGGACCCCTGCGAATTTGCGGTTCCTAATTTGCAGCTTCAGTAATTTGCAGATTTTTCCTTAGAACATAACTAATACAGTCAACTCCCGGTGTTCGTTAGCGTCGGAGTTCGTTAAGTTTTTTCACAAAAATTTTGGCTCGGTGTTAACGAATCCGCTCGGAGTTAATGATTCGTCCCGGAAGCGTCCGCGTGGCTGAGCGGGCCTGGGCACTCCATTCAGCGTCAGTCTGGTATTGTTTACCAGTGAGTGAGCGCCACCCACGCATTCATACCATACATTTTGTCATTATTCCAGTGTTTTTAGTGCTTGCAACTGCTAAATATGCCACCATGGGTCCAAAGAAAGCTCCTAGTGCCAGCCCTGTGGTAAAGAGGCTCAGAAATACGGCAGGGAGTGTAGCAGGGATGCAAGGAGTGTAGCAGGCATGCAGGGAGTGTAGCAGGCATGCAGGGAGTGTAGCAAGGATGCAGGGAGTGTAGCAAGGATGCAGGGAGTGTAGCAAGGATGCAGGGAGAGTAGCAAGGATGCAGGGAGTGTAGCAAGGATGCAGGGAGTGTAGCAGGAATGCAGGGAGTGTAGCAGGCATGCAGGGAGTGTAGCAGGCATGCAGGGAGTGTAGCAGGCATGCAGGGAGTGTAGCAAGGATGCAGGGAGTGTAGCAAGGATGCAGGGAGTGTAGCAAGGATGCAGGGAGTGTAGCAAGGATGCAGGGAGTGTAGCAAGGATGCAGGGAGTGTAGCAAGGATGCAGGGAGTGTAGCAAGGATGCAGGGAGTGTAGCAAGGATGCAGGGAGTGTAGCAAGGATGCAGGGAGTGTAGCAAGGATGCAGGGAGTGTAGCAGGGATGCAGGGAGTGTAGCAGGGATGCAGGGAGTGTAGCAGGGAGTGTAGCAGGGATGCAGGGAGTGTAACAGGAATGCAGGGAGTGTAGCAGGGATGCAGGGAGTGTAGCAGGCATGCAGGGAGTGTAGCAGGCATGCAGGGAGTGTAGCATGCATGCAGGGAGTGTAGCAGGCATACAGGGAGTGCAGCAGGAAGGCAAGGACTTGGTACCTGAAGGGGATTCCTCTTCCAAACACTAGTATACTCCTTCCTCTCCCCTCCTTCCATCTTTCACACATCAACAACTCTTCAATAAAGGTAAGTGTTAAGTTATTATACTGTTGTAGTATTTATTTGTGGTAATTTATATATACATGTATCAATCTTCTGTGTAAGTTAATGTGTAAACAATATTTATTTTAATACTTTTGGGTGTCTGGAACGGATTAATTTTATTTCCACTATTTCTTATGGGGAAAATAGATTCGGATTACGATATTTTCGGTTTACGATAAGCCCTCTGGAACGGATTAATATTGTAATCCGGGGGTCCACTGTACATCCAAAACACTGGCTCGTAAGACGTATATATACAACCGAAACAGTCAAAGGGTTAAGTATGCTATGGATTGGGAGGCAGGTCATAGTCATCCTACAGTCGTTAAAAACAACAGATATAGCCCCACTCCATAAAGGTGGCAGCAAAGCCAAGAATTATTGACTGATAATGCTAGCGTGCCATGTTATAAAAATATTTGAAAGGGTTCTAAGATGCAAGATTGCCAACTGCTTTGATTCCCAACAATTGCAAAACACAAGGTAACATGGGTGTATAGCAGGTCACTCCTGCCTCTTGCAACTACTGGACCACTATGACATGGTCTTGGATGCACTGGAGAACAAACAGAATACAGATGTAATATACACAAACCACAAAAGCCTTTGACAAGTTCATTCATGATGTAATAGCACACAAAATGGATGCTGAAGGAATATCTGGAAAAGTGGGCAGATGGATCTTTATCTTTCTAACAAATAGAACACACAGAGTATTGGTAAACAGAGTTAAGGTTAAAGTTACCACATAGAAAAGCTGTTCCACAAGGTACAGTACTTACCTCCATCCTTTTCCTCATACTCATAACAGACAGACAGAGATGTAAACCATTACACCATGTCTTCTTTTGCATATGATACTAGAATCTGCACGAGTGTCATCCATCGAGGACATGTAAAATCTCTGACTGGATATAAACCAAGTTTTCCTATGGGCCAAATTTCAGTTACTCCATTATGGAAAACTTGAGGAAATAGCCAGAACAGAGTATACAACAAATTCTAACCACACAACATAGTAAAAAACTAATGTGAAGGACTTGGGAGTGATTATTTCATAGGACCTCAACATTATTACATCTGCATAGAAAATGATAGGATGGATAATAAGAACTTTCAAAACAAAGCATGCCATGCCTTGTTTTGAATACTGCTGTAAACTAACAGCCCCATTTAAGGCAGGCAATAAAGTAACGAATGTGGACAGAAGAGAGGGATTGGTAGATTGTATTTTCTTAATGTTAGAAGGCATTTGACACTGTACCCCACAAGAAGTTAGGGAAAAAACTTGAAAAGTGCAGGAAGGAATAATAGGGTGTACTCCAATGGATCAATGAGTACCTAAAAGTAAGGAAACATTAACGGTTGGGGAAGAGTAACTAGTCAGGGCCCGACAAGGATCAGTATCAGGACCAGTACTGTTTCTGGTTTATGTGAATAACAATCCAGATGGAATTGAATCAGATGTATCCCTGCTGATAATGTAAAACGTATGAGAATATTACAAACAGATGAAGAAAGGAAAAGACTCCCAATGGATATGGTTAAACTGTAAAACTGGTTGGTTAAGTAGTTGCTTGAAGTCAACCCCAGCAAATGCAAAGTTAAGATTGGAGAAAGGGTCAAAAGACTGGAAACAGTATAGACTTGGGCAACAGAGACTACAGATTTCACTGAAAGTAACAATAGTGTTCAGTACATTGCCAAAGGAACACATCAACCAAATAACCTGCAGCTAATGCTTGTCTGGCAAACCTCAGAGTAGCCTTTAGGCATTTCAACAGACATTCTGGGCATTTTATACATAGGTCAGGCCCATCTTGGAATATGCTGCACTATGTTAACCCACACCTGAAAAAATATGCTGAGAAACTGGAGAAAGTGCAGAGGTAAGCAATTATGCATATTCCAAAGGAGGCTAACAGAATTGAATATATCAATACTGAAGGATAGAAGAACCAGGGAAGATATAAACAAAATATTCATTAGAATTGATAAGAGACATTAACAGGCTGCTTCAGAGGTGAGATGGGTACTCGAAGACACAGTTGAAACTTAAAGAACCAAATGAGCTACAGGGATGTCACTATTTCTTCAGGTGGTGGAATGATCTCTAAGTGGGAGGCAGGCTCCATACAAAGCTTTAAGAGCAGGTATGACAGGACCCACAAAACTATGAGTGAATCTAGCCAGCAGCAAGTTGAGGGACAGGGTCAGGAGCTAGAACTCTACCCCTATAACCATATATAGGTGAGCACATATGCACAAACATACACAAGTATACATATGCAAATATTTTGACCAACAAATATTAACCCTTTGGGGGTCCAAGGGGTCTCTCTGAAACTCGTTCTCAGGGTCCACGAATTTAAAAAAAAAAAAAAATTACTTTTTCTTATGGAATGATAGAGAATCTTTTTCCGATCATAACGCCACAAAAATTATGAAATTTGATCGAAAACTAACGGAATTATGCTTTCGCGAAATTAGCGGTAGCCATGACACTTACGCATCGGCGATTTCGCCCACTTTGAGCCCTATTTTCGGCACATTCCAATGTTTCAGTCTACTAAAAGTATAGCTATTTCGCTAGAACTCTATTTTTTCTATCGATTGAGTACAAGAAACCGCCTATTTACCTATTTCAACTATCCAAAATAGTGGTCAGAAAATGGCAATTTGGCCAATTTCACACAAATTTCAAACGATGCCAATTTCAAAATAGGGTCCATAATAAACAAGGCAGACATTCCTGGCACTAAAATAACATCTTCTCTGTTCATTAGTCACGTCTCCAGGCCCCTCTTACATTACTTTTGCTTTCCATTTTGAATTTTTATTCTCAAAAAAATAGAAGATTTACTGTTATGTATACAACTGCATCATTGTAAAATGGTATAAATAATATCAGAGCACTTGTGCATGAATATTAGACTCGCCAGTTGATGTGTATTGGACGCATGGTGTGATTTGTTTACTCTTGAACATCGTCAAAAATCGAACATTTTCGCTACTTTGAGCTCAATTTCAAGGTACTTGTTATTGTCAAACCAATCAAAATCATCTCTATTTCTGTAATATATCTTCCATTCTATCAAATGAGACCATGAAAACGAGAATACAACAATAAATACCATACGAAAATAGACTGCAAAGTCGCTGTTTTAAACCAAAAACACGGTCAGTTTTTTTCTTTCCTCATTATGCACTATGTGGTGCAGGAATTTTTTTATACTGCGCACACTGACCGCACAGACCCATTCTATCACATCTAGGCCTAACAGCCTGTTTCTGCTTGATTTGAGGGCGCTAGAATTTAGGCGTACTAGTACGTCAATAACCCCAGTGCGTAAAACGTACTAGTACGACCAAAACCCCGAAAGGGTTAATACAGGAATCTAGTATTTAATACATTTTTCCCTTGTGTGTATGCTTTCTAAAAACAAATATAAAATAGTACAGTAGCTTTTAATAATTTTAGGACCTGTTTTTCAATTTTACCTTTGCATATTTCAACATTTCATTTATATTTTGTATGTTGGTACCAAAGTATATTCTTCGAGTCTTGAACAGCATTTAAAATTCTAAGTAAATACACAAAAATCTCAGAGACAAAGAATGGACTTTGGTGCCTTCCCTGCTTGGGATATAACAGCCTTTTCTGCATTACATGAGACTGAGCAATATGAGAATCACCTCTGAGTCTTTAGTGGCTAGAAACTATCTTTGTACAATAATCATTTATGTACATAATATCAAGAAAAGGACACCATAGGTTCCACATCTTATTCACTGTCACAGAGAAACAGGACTGAAACTTGTACAAACATGAGAGAACCAAAATCTGTCAATACAGTAACAAGTGAATTCCAATATATATACTATCATTATTCTCCTCAAAATGTTCTATAGGTTTAGATACTTTCTAATTATATAAAAACAATAAAAGATACTCTCTCCATGACACTCCCCAAAAATATTTAGTACAGGATAAGTTTATATTAAAAGACAGAAAACTGTACTTACTCTGTGCTGGCTGTGGTTCTGGTGAAACTTCCTTCTCCTTTTGTGAAGGAGTAGGTACAACAGATGGCTTAGGGCTAGCCTGCTTAATAGGCAGCTGTGGTTCAGCCTTTACTGAAGCCTGAATCTCTCTAACCTCAGACTGAGGTGTTGCTGCAGACTTTACAGAAGCTTCTGCCTTTGGTAAAGAATCTGCAGGTTTCTGCATTTGTTGATTTGGAGTTGGCTGTGGAAGCTGCTGTGATTGAGACTGAGGAACTAATGATTCTGTCGGCTGTTGAGGCAACTGCTGAGTTGATGCGAGTTGAGGTTGCTGCTGCTGTACTGGCTGCTGGGGCTGTTGAGCAGATTGCAGAGACTGTTGGGGAGTAGGTGACTTTTGTTTTTGTGGTGGTTGCTTCATCTGCTGTGGTGCCGGTTGCGAAAGCTGCTGTGGCACCTGCTGCTGTGTCTGCTGTGACACCTGCTGCTGTGTCTGCTGTGACACCTGCTGCTGTGTCTGCTGTGACACCTGCTGCTGTGTCTGCTGTGACACCTGCTGCTGTGTCTGCTGTGACAACTGCTGCTGTGTCTGCTGTGACAACTGCTGCTGTGTCTGCTGTGACAACTGCTGCTGTGTCTGCTGTGACAACTGCTGCTGTGTCTGCTGTGACAACTGCTGCTGTGTCTGCTGTGACAACTGCTGCTGTGTCTGCTGTGACAACTGCTGCTGTGTCTGCTGTGACAACTGCTGCTGTGTCTGCTGTGACAACTGCTGCTGTGTCTGCTGTGACAACTGCTGCTGTGTCTGCTGTGACAACTGCTGCTGTGTCTGCTGTGACAACTGCTGCTGTGTCTGCTGTGACAACTGCTGCTGTGTCTGCTGTGACAACTGCTGCTGTGTCTGCTGTGACAACTGCTGCTGTGTCTGCTGTGACAACTGCTGCTGTGTCTGCTGTGACAATGACTGCTGTGCCTGCTGTGACAACGGCTGCTGCCCTGGCTGCGACAATGGCTGCTGTGCCTGCTGTGGCAACTGCTGTTGTGACTGTGACAACTGCTGTTGTGCCTGTTGTGACAACTGCTGCAGTGATTGCTGTGGCAACTGCTGCATAGATGGTTGCACAGGCTTCTGTGGTGTTTGTTGTGGTAACTGCTGTAAAGGTGGCTGAACAGGCTGAGGCAATTGTTGAAGGGGCTGCTGTGGCATTTGTTGTAAGGGTTGCTGGGGTAATTGTTGTAGGGTCTGTTGTGGCAACTGTTGTAGTGATGGCTGTGATAATTGTAGGGATTGCTGTGGTACTTGTTGTAGGGACTGTTGTGGCAATTGTTGTAGGGACTGCTGAGGCATATGCTGTGGCTGCAACTGTGGTACCGGATGAGGAAATTGTTGCAATGATATCTGCTGTGAATCCTGCTGTTGCTGCTTAGGCTGAGGTTTAATAACCTCCACTGATTCAGGAACTGTCTTCACAATACCACACTCCACTATGTTGCTATTCACTGACTCTATCGTATTTGCTATACTATTGGTTAATTTTTCTTTACTTTCTCTACTATCACTAATTATTACAACACTAGAGCTATTGTCACATGGTTTATTAGTCCTAACTACGTGTTCTGATGTATCTATATCCATGACGTCCTTTTCCGCCGCTTTTTTTGCTACCTCAGCTGCAAACTGAGCAGCTATGACTGCAGATTCTGTCTTTGTAGGAGGTGTTCCACTCTGAAATAAACATGTCAACAAGATTAGTGGCATAAGAGTCAAGTGACATTCTAAGAAGGCATATAGTATTAAAAATCTTAAGACCATAAAATTAATAATGCCTTAAATAGGTAATGTTGATAGGCAGTGCACTACAGTACTATCTTTCCTTGAACAGAATGGCTCTGATGTGGCAGCTAGCAGTGTTGACTCACTTCATGCCTCTTGCATATTCTGAGAAACTGGTTGTAAGGTGATAAACTTCAGTTGCCAACTACATATTGCATAACTAAAAATTAGCCATTTTATTCTCAAACACAACTAGCTACTACTTTTAAAGATTTTACAGCAAATATTTTGAATACACCAAACATTTACGAACCAAGAACTTTATGAAATTATCATTCTCATTTATACTACATTAACTATAATTGCATTATTTCTCAAAGCCAAGTAAATTATTCTTTTGCAATACATACATGTGATATTATAAACTGAGTAACAATTTAAACTGCATTTTGCATCTGCATATAACAAAACAAAAAATTCATTTTCGTCTTTGTCAATAGTATATTTAACCACTCGAGGGTCTGTGCCATTGTTCAATGGGTTTGAAGCCTGGGTGCATGCCGTTGTTCTACATCGTGAGCTCAGCTCACTCAGATAAGCTGTGAGTGGTAAATTTGGGCCTAGATATGAGAGAATGGGTATGTGGTAAGTGTGCACCATATTAAAAAAAAGAAAGAAAGAAAGAGAGAGAGAGAGAGAGAGAGAGAGAGAGACAGACAGACAGAGAGACAGAGACAGAGAAACAGAGAGAGAGAGAGAGAGAGAGAGAGAGAGAGAGAGAGAGAGAGAGACAGAGACAGAGACAGAGAGAGAGAGACAGAGAGAGAGAGACAGAGAGAGACAAAGAGACAGAGAGACAGAGTCAGAGACAGAGAGAGAGAGAGAGAGAGAGACAGAGAGAGAGAGAGCAGAGAGAGAGAGAGACAGAGAGAGAGAGACAGAGAGAGAGACAGAGAGAGAGAGAGACAGAGAGAGAGAGAGACAGAGAGAGAGAGAGAGAGAGAGAGAGAGTTGCAGTATGCTTACTTCTTCCTACTAGGCAGATCTAATTCACACTCAACCCATTGTCACTCCAGTTCTTTTCAATCCACCATTAAAAATAAGGAAAAATGCCTAATCCTCAATTATAGTAAACAGAATTCTGAGTAATGCAAAAGCAAACACCCAAAATTGATAGATCCCTGAATTTTCAACTTCGTGAGCTGCCTGGTATTTCTTGAAAAAGACACCAAGTAATTTTACCCCAGGAGCAAGATTACAAACAAGAGGATTAGAGACTACATACATTCAGCATTATTTTATATTCAAGAATAAAAAAAATTCATCACAAAATCCATGTAGAACCTCTGTATAATGCACCCTAAAGCAGATATTGGAGAAAAACAGGCTCAACATGTCCATTGCATGGAATGTCTGGTAAAATTACAAATTCATTGGACCAAATCCACTGCACAGCTGTCTGGTCCAGTGACACCATTGATAAAGTGGACCAAGTCTGCTGCATCAAAAGTTTGTTCAGTCCAGGTTTTATCCTGGTCCTGTTAATTTTCTTTGTTCTTGGGCTGGGGGGCCAGTGACTCGGCCCATATCTGTGTCATTGTCTATGCATCTTCTCACCACACTATCATTTGGTTTCAAATTTTCCCCTGAATTTACAGTGCTTTTGCTTGTATCCCTCCCATATAATGAAGTTTTGCTAAAACAAAAAATTGCTTCCTCCTATTATGTTTTATGGAGGTTTCCCTGCACATAATGTACATTAAAACAAATACTTTTACAGCCATAAAAACTTCCACAAAGTGGAAACACATTTAATATTTTCATTATTCAATCAAGAAATCCATATTGAAAACAAAGCACAATACAGCTTTAGCCTAAAATAACACAATTTTTCAGGTATGTACTATATAAACCTTTCACAATAGTACTATAATTTTCCTTTTCTTATTTACAGTGATAGTATTATTAATCTACCAGTTCTTCTCTTAACAGCAATGCTAAAGATGACCCTTATGATATGAAAAGGAGTTGAGCTGCAGTTTCTTGGCCTCTTGCATGTATTAAGGTGCAACGCTGAGGTTATCAGAGATAAGGAATACTTGACAAATTGCAAAGCAACCAAAATAGTTGAGGAGCTTAAGATCACTAACAAGTAAATAATCCAATTAATGCCTTTTCTAAACCCAATTTTTGTTTCCTATTAAAGCAATATGACCCTGTGCAGATGCAAAATGGGTGATGTGTTAAATCGTTTATTTTGTAACTTTAATTTCACCGTGAAAATGTCAAAGAGAGTTGTAGATACCCCTATGGGTAACAGTGAGAAAAAGAAAAGGAAGCATCTGACGTTATCAATAACGCAGAAAGTAGTTACTGCAGAAGCTTGATCGTTGTGTGTCAGTGCAGCGTCTTACTGACAAACATGGTGTTGGAACTACCACTGTTTATGATTTAAAGAAATGGTGTTAAATACAAATAAGCATGAGAATAGTAGTGATGATGATATTGTGAACACAAGTGAAAGTCCCCACAGACGATATGGTGAAAATGTTTGATCAGTTAAGTCTTTAAAAATGCCATCTGTCATAGTGCTGCTTTATCACTTGAGAATCATGTTCTTGGTCTATAATTATCCCATTACAGGTCGCCCTCAACATTCGCGAGGGTTAGAGGATCAAGAGCCTCACGAATGTTAAAAAATCGCGAATGTTTGGTGCCCCAATATATTGTAGGGAAATATAATGCAATACTGCTTCCTTAACCTATTGAACCATGAACAATCATAAAACACATGAAAACATTGTAAAATAATGTACTATATACATGTTATTTTGACATGAGCTGGCTGTGGAGGGAGGCCTGTAATAGTATAATTATACAATACGTATTTTATAGTGTTGTGACGTGACATGGGGAATCAAGAGTTACTAACACACTGCTTCTTCTCCCTCTGCTGTAGCTCTGCCCACTTTGTAATGATGCCAAATGTTGAATTAAATATGTATACATTAGAAAAAAAATGAAACTCCAACTTGATAACTTTATTTTAATTTGCATAACTCATATATTACAGATAACAATAAAAAAGTAAAATACAGTGGTCCCTCGGTTTTCGCCGAAAATTCGTTCCAGAATGCTGCTTAAGTACTATTACCGAACGAATTTACTTCCTTAAGAAATAATGTCACGTAGGTTAGTCTATTTCAGACTCCCAAAAATACACTTGCAACAGCACTTACGAAAATACACTTACATAAATGTTCGAGATTGTAGATGTACGAAAACCGAGGGACCACTGTACACATACAACGAGTTAAGCTTACAGAAAAATACATTAAATTCACCATCTAACATCGTTACGAAGTGGGAGGAGCTATTAGAGGGAGGGAGAGGCGAGCAGTGTCTGGTGAGTCGCCTTAGCGCTAATAAAATGTTGTGTAATTACACTAATATTAGTAATAAAGGTTATCTATCTATTACATTTATTCCAAATTGATATCAGAAACACGATAAATACCCTAGAACTGTAATAAAGACTCTGAAATGAATAATATATGCCATATTATATGAGGGGTAAGAGAAGCAGGCAGGCCGCCACTCAGAGTTGTTTACATCAGGGTAAACATGCCTAAATCACTCTTGTCATAAGAACAAATGCAAAAAATAGCATTTACTATTTTTAGAATAATAATAATTTATAATAATTGATCTGGAGCACTTTAACCCTTTGACTGTCGCAACCCTCAATCCTGAGTGCTCTCCTGTTGTCACAAAATTTAAAAAAAAAAAAATTATTTTTTCTTATGAAATGATAGAGAATCGTTTCCCGATGGTAAAGACACCAAAAGTTTGAAATTTGATGGAAAACTCATGGAATTACGCTCTCGCGAAGTTAGTGATCTCAGCAATATATACGCATCGGCAATTTCGCCAAATTTGAGCCCTAATTTCGGTAAAATCCATTGTTCCAGTTGACCAAACTCATAGATATTTCTTTAGAACTCCATTTATTCTATCGATTGAGTACAAGAAACCACCAATTTATCGATTTCAACTACCCAATAGAGTGATCAGAAATTGGCAATTTGGCCTATTTCATGCAAAATAAAAAAGTTGTCAATTTCAAAATAGGGCCCAGAATAAACAATGCAGACATTTCTGGCACTAAAATAAGATGTTATCTGTTCATTAGACACGTTTTTAGGCCCCTCTTATATTACTTTTGGTTTCTATTTCGATTTTTTATTCACATAAAAAAATAGAAGATTTACCGTTATGAAGACTATTGCATTATTGTAAAAATGGTATAAATAATATCAGTGCACTTGTGAAATAATATTAGACTCACCAATTGATGCGTATTGGACGCGTGGCATGATTTGTTTACTCTTGAAGATTTGCAAAAATCGAACATTTCTGCTACTTTGAGCTCAATTTCAAGGTCGTTTTCATCATAAAACTAATCACAATCATCTATATTTCTGTAGTATGTTGTCCATTCTATCAAATGAGACCATAAAAAAGAGAATACAACCATAAATACTATAAGAAAATACACCTCAAAGTCAGTGTTTTAATCCAAAAAAATGGTCGGAATTTTTTTTCTCTCATTATGTACTGCGTGCTGCAGGATTTTTTTTATACTGCGCACACTGACCACACAGACCCATTCTCTCATATGTGGGCCTACCAGCTTTCTCCCGTTTGATTTGAAGCCGCTAGAATTTAGGCGTATTGATACGTCCGAAACAGTGGCTTGTAAGACTTTTATGTAAGTTTAATATTGTAAGTGCTTGTGGAAGTGTATTTTTCGGGGTCTGAAATAGACTAACCTAAATGACATTTTTTCTTAAGGAAGTAAATTCGTTCAGTAATGGCACTTGAGCAGGCGTCTGCAATGAATTTTTTCGTTAACCGGGGTTCCACTGTATGATTTGGTGGCTGGGAATTTGGCGGCCGGGAATTTGCGAATGTGTGAAGCCCGCGAAAGTGGAAAACGTGAATGTTGAGGGAGACCTGTATTTCATTTATCAATATATTACTCTAAACCGTAGTAGTATTTGTAGTCTTTATTTATCCCACATAGTGTGAGTATTCATACATTTTTGCTGCAGTGTTAATGTTTGATTATGGGGTGCTGCCCTAGACCTCACTTCATTCTGAAATTCGAAACACTACTGGCCCCAAGGGTTTCAGATAAAGGAATGTGTATCTGTACTAAGTGCGACAGCTTTATTATGCACTCCGTACTCATTCCGTGGTAGTCTGAAGATTACAAAGACTTGATGAATTCTGGGACTGAGCCCTTGTAGTATCTTAAAATGTGATTTGTTTCAATATGTGGAGTCCTCACATCCAGACCAGTATCATTGATGTCAAAATCAAACTAATATTCAAAAGGCAAGTCGTATGAAGACAGTAGGCTGGAAGACAGCAACCACCAAGGAAGGTACTACTGTCCTGCCAAGTGAGTGTGAAATGGAAACCAGTAATTGTTTTACATTATTGTAGGATTGCTGGTGTCTTTTTTGTCTCAAACATGCAGGATAACAGCTATATCATGCTGCTACTACTTACACTTAGGTCACACTACACGTGCATGTACACACCCATCTTGAGTTTTCTTGTATTTTCCTAATAGTTCTCATTCTTCATTTCCCCTTATCTCCATGGGGAAGTGAAAAAGAATTCTTCCTCTGTAAGCCATGTATGTCATAAAAGGCAATTAAAATGCCAGGAGCAAGGGGCCAGTAACCCCTCCTGCACAAATTACTAAATTGAAGGAGACAAACTTTCATTTTTCTTTTTAGGTCACCTTGCATTGGTGGGATACAGCCGGTGTGTTGGAGAAACAAAAAATTAAAAACTTATAAAACAGATTGTTGGTTAACACATTTTTGCCTTAACATGGTTGAAAAACTGCAGTATAATTTTGGTGAACACACAATATCAGTTGGTTTACATGGCAGAGTACATGTTGGGGAAAATGTGGCAAGCACCAGGTTCTTTTCCCTCCATCTTGGAGTGAGCCTTAGGGCGAGTCAATTGTCTTATAAGGGAAGCCTATATAATGTGCACAACTCCCCTCAACTCAGTGCTCCATTCATATGCACCCAATACTGTGGAGAAAAATTTCCAGTTTAACCCTTTCAGGGTCCGTGCCGTAGTTCTACGGCTTTGAGTTCTGGGTCCAAACCGTAGTTCTACGTCATGAGCTCAGCTCACTCAGATAAGCTTTGAGCGGTAAATTTGGGCCTAGATATGAGAGAATACACCTATGTGGTAAGTGTGCACCACATAAAACAAATCCTGCAGCACACAGTGCATAATGAGAGAAAAAACTGAAACCGTAATTTTCAATTAATACAACGACTTTGCAGTGTTTTTTGTATACAGTGGACTGGCTCGGCAGGCGTGGAGAGCCAGTCCCGCGTTGTTTACACTCGAGAGAACAATAGCCTGCACGCTTCTCCAGACATTTCACACTTAATTATAATTTTTTGGAGTTTGTTCATTAAGTGCGACTGTGAAATAAGCTACCATGGGTCCCAAGAAAGTTCCTAGTGGTACCCCTGGGCTGATAAAAGTGAGAAACACCGTAGAAATGAAGAAGGAAATAATACAAAAATACGAGAGTGGTGTGCGATTGTGTGATCTTGCCAGGATATATGGCAAAAACAGGTCAACTATCGCTTCTATCCTGCTTAACAAGGAAGAAATTAAGCAAGCTGATGTTGCAAAAGGTGTTACTGTGCGAGCCAAAAATAGACCACAAATAATCGAAGAGATTGAGAAGTTGTTGCTGGTGTGGATCAAGGATAAAGAGTTAGCGGGTGATAGTGTGTCGGAGTCAATTATTTGTGAAAAGGCAAGGAACTTGCATGCCGATCTTGTAAAGAAAATGCCTGCAACCAGTGCTGATTGTAATGGTAGTGAATTTAAAGCCAGCAAAGGCTGGTTTGAGAGATTTAAAAATCGTAGTGGCATACATAATGTGGTAAGGCATGGTGAGGCTGCCAGTTCAGACAAACATGCAGCTGAAAAATTCATAAACTAGTTTCAGGACTACATAAAGACTGAAAAATTGAAACCTGAACAAGTGTTCAATTGTGACGAAACAGGCCTGTTTTGGAAGAAAACGCCCAACAGGACCTACATTACTCAGGAAGAAAAGGCACTGCCAGGAAACAAGCCTATGAAAGACAGGCTAACTCTCATGATGTGTAGTAATGCTAGTGGGGATTTTAAATTAAAGCCTTTACTAGTGTATCACTCAAAATCCCAGTGTGTTCAAGAGAGACAATGTCGTCAAAAGTAGATTGTGTCTTGTGGAGAGCTAGTCAGAATGCATGGGTCACAAAGCACCTTTTCAGTGACTGGATCCATGAAGTGTTTGGCCCCAGTGTGAGAAAATACCTACAGGAAAAGGGTTTGGACAAAAAAGTGCCTCCTGTTACTGGACAATGCTCCTTCACATCCTCAAAACATGGAAGACCTACTGTGTGAAGACTTCAAATTTATAAAACTGAAGTTCTTGCCTCCTAACACCACTCCTCTCCTCCAGCCCATGGACCAGCAGGTCATCTGTAACTTCAAAAAACTATACACAAAAGCAGTGTTTGAAAAGTGCTTTGAAATGACCTCGGACAGTGAATTGACCCTTAGAGAGTTCTGGAAGAATCACTTCAATATCTACAGCTGCATAGGCCTTATAGGCAAGGCTTGGGAGGGAGTGACTTCAAGGACTTTGAACTGCTTGGAGACCATTGTGGCCAGGTTGTATCCAACAGAGGGATTTTGAAGGGTTTGAGGCTGACCCTGACCCTGCCGACCCTGTGCCTGTTGTGGACTCTATTGTGGAATTGGGCAAGTCCCTGGGGTTGGAGGTGAGTGGCGAAGATGTGAAGAGTTAGTGCAGGGCCACAGGGTAGAGCTAACAACTCAAGAGCTGCAACAGCTGGAAATGGAAGAGCATCAGACCAGATTTGAGGCTATTGATTCACGGGAGAAGGAGGAGGAAGAGGGGGCTGAAGAAGGTGCCTTCTTCAGAGATTAAGGAGATGTGTACAATGTGGAATAGATTGCAAAGTTTTGTTGAAAAATACCACCCTGAACAAGCTCAAACAAGCCATAACAGCAGCATGTTCAGTGACCAAACAATGTCCTTCTTCAGGAACATGTTGAAAAGGCACCAGAAACAGAGGACTGTGGACAGTTATTTTGTTAAAGTGTCCAGTGACTCCCAAGCTGGTCCTAGTGGGATTAAAAGACAAAGAAAAGAAGTAACCCCAGATAGGGCTTTGATACCTGAAGTCCTTCTGGAAGGGGATTCCCCTTCCAAACACTAACCCCTCCCTCCCTCACTCCTCCTCCCTCTCTTCCATATGCCATCAACAATCTTCAATAATGGTAAGTAAAAAGACTTGCATTTATTTACTAATACAGTGGTACCTCGAGTTACGATGGTCCCCAAAATCGCCCTTTTATGTAAGTTTATTTTTTTAAATGCTTTTGTAAGTATATTTTTGGGGGTGTAAAAGGACTAGTCTATTTTACATTATTCCTTATGGGGATAAATTCGTTTGGTAATGGCACTTGAACAGCATTCTCGAACGAAAAAATATCGTAACTCGAGGTACCACTGTACATTTAGTAGTACAGCACTGTACTATTTAATGTTTTTGTCTATGTAGAAGCTTAATTTTATTAAAATATATTATTTTTTAATATTTTTGGATTTCTGGAACGGATTAATTGTATTTCCATTATTTCTTATGGGAAAAATTAAATCACCTTTCGAACATTTCACGTTAAGAAGCTCCTAGAACGGATTAAATTCGAATGGCGAGGGTCCACTGTACTTTTTATAGTTATATTTGTGATTTCTTGGTCTCATTTGATAGAATGAAAGATATATTACAGATATAGAGATGATTTTGATTGGTTTTAGTACTGGAAATGGCTTGAAACTGAGCTCAAAGTAGCGGAAATGTTACATTTTTGCAGATGTTCAAGAGTAAACAAATGACCTCACACTTCTAATATACGTTCACAAATGTGGTGATATTATTTGTACAATTATTATAATATTGCATAACAGTAAATCTTCCATTTTTTGGTTTGAATAAAAATTCATTATGTGAATAAAAAATCAAAATGGAATTAAATTGTAATGACTGAAAACGTAACTAATGAACAGAGGAAATGTTAGTTTAGTGCCAGGAATGCCTGCATTGTTTATTCTGCACCCTATTTTGAAATTGGAATATTTTGAACTTTGAGTTAAATTGGCTAAATTACCAATTTCCAAACACTTTATTTTGTAGTTGAAACAGTTGACTGGGCGATTTCTTGTGCTCAATCGATAGAATAGAAGTAATACTAGTGAAATTGCTAAGAATTTGGTCGACTGGAATAATGAAATTGGCCTAAAATGGGAGTCAAAGTCAGCAAAATCGCCGATGCGTAAATATCGCTGACACATCAAAATTCGCGAGAGCATAATTTCGTCAATTTTCAATCAAATTTCGTACTTTTTGTTTTATTACCTTCAGAAAAAGATTCTCTACCATTTCAGAAGAAAAAATAAATTTTTTTTTTTTAAATTCTTGGACACTGGCACACCCCTTCCAAAAATGGCCTTGGACCCTGAAAGGGTTAAAGAGCCAATATCCCACCTCTTGAAAGGGGGTAATGACCCTCTCCAAAGAGGGTAGCCCTCTCAGAAAGGGTTGTGAACAGTGCATTTCGCTAATGCAGCAGTGTGTTAGTTTGTCCTAGGCACATAGCGATTAAACACTAGACCTGTTGTATGTGTGTGTGTGTGTAAGGAAACACTTCGAAATGTTTCTGCCCCGCCGGGAATGTGTGCATGTGTGTGCGAGTGTACTCACCTAGTTGTGGTTGCAGGGGTCAAGTCATAGCTCCTGGCCCCCCGCCTCTTCACTGGCCGCTACGCGGTCACTCTACCCGCTCCATGAGCTTTATCATACCTCTCCTTAAAGCTATGTATGGATCCTGCCTCCACTACATCACTTCCCAGACTATTCCACTTCCTGACAACTCTAACTGAAGAAATACTTTCTAACATCCCTGTGGTTCATCTGAGTCTTCAACTTCCAACTGTGACCCCTTGTTGCTGTGTCCCACCTCTGGAACATTCTGTCTCTGTCCACCTTGTCGATTCCTCTCAGTATTTTATGTCGTTATCATATCCCCTCTATCTCTCCTGTCTTCCAGTGTCGTCAGGTCGATTTCTCATAACCTCTCCTCGTAGGACATACCCCTTAGCTCCGGGACTAGTTTTGTTGCAAACCTTTGCCTTTTCTCTAGTTTCCTTACATGCTTGGCTAGGTGAGGGTTCCAAACTGGTGCTGCATACTCCAGTATGGGCCTAATGTACATGTTGGAATGCTGTTCTTAGGTTTGCTAGGCATCCGTATGCTGCAGCAGTTATTTGGTTGATGTGCACCTCAGGAGATGTGCCCAGTGTTATACTCGCCCCAAGATCCTTTTCCTTGAGTGAGGTTTGTAGGCTCTGGCCCCCTAAACTATACTCTGTATGTGGTCTTCTTTGCCCTTCCCCAACCTTCATGACTTTGCACTTGGTGGGGTTGAATTCCAGGAGCCAGTTTCTGGACCAGGCCTGCAGCCTGTCCAGATCCCTCTGTAGTTCTGCCTGGTCCTCTTCCGATTGAATTCTTCTCATCAACTTCACATCATCTGCAAACAGGGACACTTTGGAGTCTATTCCCTCTGTCATGTCGTTCACATATACCAGAAACAGCACTGGTCCTAGGACTGACCCCTGTGGCACCCCGCTCATTACAGGCGCCCATTCTGACACCTCGCCATGTACCATGACTCGCTGTTGTCTTCCTGACAGGTATTCCCTGATCCATTGTAGTGCCTTACCTGTTATCCTTGCCTGGTCCTCCAGCTTTTGCACTAATCTCTTGTGTGGAACTGTGTCAAACGCCTTCTTACAGTGTGCGCACGAGTGTGTATACACACACACTCGCCTATTTGTGGTTGCAGGGGTCGAGACAGCTCCTGACCCCGCCTCTTCACTGATTGCTAATAGGTCCTACCTCTCCCTGCTCCATGAGCTTTATCATACCTCATTTTAAAACAATGTATGGTTCCTGCCTCCACTATGTCACTTGCCAGACTATTCCACTTCCTGACAACTCTATGACTAAAGAAATACTTTGACTCATCCGAGTCTTCAACTTCCAATAGTGACCCCTTGTTAATGTGTCCCATCTCTGGAATATCCTGTCTCTGTCCACCTTGTCAATTCCTCGTAATATTTTGTATGTCGTTATCATGTCTTCCCTAACCCTTCTGTCCTCCAGTGTCGTCAGGCCGATTTCTCTTAACCTTTTTTCGTAGGACACTTCCCTTGGCTCTGGAACTAGCCTTGTTGCAAACCTTTGCACCTTTAATTTCTTGATGTGCTTGACCAGGTGTAAGTTCCAAACTGGTACTGCATACTCCAGTATGGGCCTGACGTACACGGTGTACAGAGTCCTCACTGAGGTATCGGAACTCTATTCCCAGGTTTGCCAGACGCCCATATGCTGCAGCAGTTATCTGGTTGTGTGCGCACACGTGTGGTGGTGGTGGTGGGTTGCTTAAATAGCAACGCTCTTCTTGCCGAATAATGCAAGCAAAAATGTGTAAGCATTAATTTTGCAAAAACTATTCTGAGCCTAACAAAAAAAATATATTTTATTGCGTTTGTTTATTAAATTATTGTAAACCTATCTAAAATATATTTAGTTGGATTATGTTAAATTAAATTGTGTTTGTTATAATAAGGTTAGGCAAGTTTTCTAAGGTTCTTTTGGTACAAAATTATTAATTTTTCCATTAACATATAAGAAATTTTTAGAAAGGACTTAATTTTAAACGAGTTCTTTACAACTGACCAGTGATACATGTACAGTGGACCCCAGAGTTTCAACCATAATTCGTTCCAGAAGGCTGTTCAAGTGCCATTACCGAACGAATTTGCTCCCTTAAGGAATAACGTAAAGTAGGTTAGACCATTTCAGACCCCCCAAAAATACACTTACAATAATACACTAACATAATTGTTCGAGTTTTGAGGTGATCGAAACTCGGGGGTCAACTGTACATACATTATATACGATTTGCGATGGGTTTGTAAGAACGTAACCCCATCGTAAGTCAAGGAGCACCTACAGTTGCTGTACCCCTGCTTTTAATTACGAGCATCTGGCACTGCCTGCCAAGCCTCTTATTTTCATATGTGTGTGTTCAGATTTGAGACTAATTCCTCTAGAAATTTCTAGGTGTAGATCATAATGCATCTTTCTCGCCTACATTTCAAATATTATAGATCGAGACTTCAAGGGCTCCCAATATTTTAGGTGTTTGAAAAGAGTGTATGTGAGCAGTGAAAGTTCTCTACACACACTCCAGGTCTGCAATTTCACCAGCCTTAAATGGATGTACGTATTAGAGTACAGAAACATTCTAGTCTAGAGAGAACACATGACTTGAAAGATAATCATCGCTGACTTTGCATCTCATTTTGAAGGTTCTAGTTATCTAGCCTATCATTTTCACTGCAGCTGTGAAAATGATATTTGCTGTCACTGAAGGAGAGATCTCACAATTACTCTCGAGTCTTTCACATTACCCTTACACTTTTACCTGGTAAGGTATAGGTTATTATTGAAAGAATTAAGGGTAAGACGGAGAGCAGGATGGCAGATGAACAAGGAAGCTTTAGGAAGGGTAGTGATGTGTAGACCAAGTGTTTACAGTGAGGCATATAAGTGAACAGTATTTAGACAAGAGTAGAGATTTTCGTTGCATTTATGGATATAGTAAAGGCAAATGATAGGGTGGATACGGAAACAATGTGTCAGATGTTACAAGTGTATGGAATAGGTTGTGGGTTACTGAAAGCAGTTTTCATGAGGATAGTGAGGCTCATGTAGGAGAGGGGGAGATTATTTCCCAGTAAAAGCAAGCCTCAGACTTGGATGCATGATGTCACCATGGTTGTTCAATGTATTTATAGATGAGGTTGTAAGAGAAATGAATGCTCAGGTGTTGGGAAGGTGTGTGGGATTAAAAGACAAAGACGCTAACACAAAGTAGGAGTTGTCACAGTTGCGTTTTTGCTGATGATACTGTGTTTTGGGAGAGTCTGAAGAAAAGTTGCTATTGTTAGTGGACAAATTTGGGAGGGAATGTAAAAAGAAGGGAATTAAAAGTGAACATAGGAAAGAGAAAGGTGATGAGGATAACAAAAAATATAAAAAATGAAAGACTGGAGGGAGTATGGAGGAAGTGAATGTTTCAGATATTTGGAAGTGGGTCTATGAAAGATGAGGTGAAGCACAGAGTTGACCAGGGCAAAAAGACAAGTGGTGCACTGATTAGTCTGTGGAGACAAAAAACATTATCCATGGAAGCAAAGAGGAATATGTATGTGAGTATCATGGTACCAATGTTCTTATATGGGTGTGAAGAAAGGGTGGTGAATGTTGCAACAAGGAGAAGGCCGGAGGCAGTGGAGATGTCGTGTCTGAGAGCAATGTGTGGTGTGAATATTATGCTGAAAATCTGTAGCTTGTAGATTAGAATGAGGTGGGGGGTTACTAAAAGTATTATTCAGAGAGCCAAAGAGAGGTTATTGAGGTGGTTCAGACATTTAGAGGATGGAATTTTTTTTCTTTGAATAAAATTTAAGTGCTAAACCCAAGTGGGTCATTCAGCACAAAACATGGGAGTTTTGATTCTTTGTCTGTTGAGGATGGAACAAAATAGATGATTTAGAGGACATATAAATCTGTAGTGGAAGGAAGGCTGGGTAGGGGTCATCCTAGGTAGGTGTTTGGACTTCCAGCCAGCATTTGTGAATGTGTTAGACAGGATTGAAGGCAAATGGTTATGACGATGTACTGTTGGAGTGTAAGCAAAGTAATGTTTATAATGGGATTCATGTCGTGTCAGTATCATATATACACTTGTGTAGTGTATCAGCATTCATCCCACTTATACAGCTGGTCCCTTTGCGTGTGACGTCACGATACCCGCTGACGTCAGAGGCTCAGCGCATGTGCATAGCCTCACATAGGCGTACACTCTCACTAGCGACAGACCTATAACTGGACAGACGTGGCTGGACTCTCTCCTACTCATACCGTAAATATACCGTAACCATCCTACAAGGAGTGTCTATGTCTACCTAAATATCTCTCCCAAGACCCACACGACATTCATTTAAACTGGATAACCAGACTTGAGTCATGGAGGTGGGAAGTATAGTGACTGCACTGTGAAGGAGAGGTGGAGATATGTTGCAGTTTTTTTTAACTAACATTGGAATGCCTCTGGCAAGACCGTGATGGAGTGAGTGATGATGAAAGTTTCTTTTCTTTTTCGGGTCACCCTACTCAGGTGGGAAATGGCCAATGTGTTAAAAAAAAAAAAGTACACATCTTAAGTAACATTTAAGCATTAGGATTAGTTTACCAAAATGTATTACATAATTAGTCATTGTTTTTGTGTGAGTGGGTGCGGGAGGGAACAAGAGCAATTGGTGGAATGATGATGTAAAGAGAGTAGTAAGGGAGAAAAAGTTAGCATATGAGAGGTTTTTACAAAGTAGAAGTGATGCAAGGAGGGAAGAGTATATGGAGAGAAAAAGAGAGGTGAAGCAATGTAAAAAGAGAGCAAATGAGAGAGTGGGTGAGATGTTATCAACAAATTTTGTTGAAAATAAGAAAAAGTTTTGGAGTGAGATTAATAAGTTGAGGAAGCCTAGGGAACAAATGGATTTGACAGTTAAAAATAGGAGAGGAGAGTTATTAAATAGAGAGTTAGAGGTATCGGGAAGATGGAGGGAATATTTTGAGGAGTTGTTAAATGTTTATGAAGACAGGGAAGCTGTGATTTCGTGTATAGGGCAAGGAGGAATAACATCTTGTAGGAGTGTGGAAGAGCCAGTTGTGAGTGTGGGGGAAGTTCGTGAGGCAGTGAGTAGAATGAAAGGGGGTAAGGCAGCTGGGATTGATGGGATAAAGATAGAAATGTTAAGGGATCAGTGTGGCAATTTCAGTTAGGATTTTTATTTATCGTCCAATTTTTTATATTTTTGGTGTACGTTTAGAACCATATATGTAACATAATATGACAAAGTTTCAATAAGATTGGCCAACAAACTGAGAAATTTTTTTTTACTGATTTTGACAAATGGCAGCACTTAGTGCACAAATTGGCACTATGAGTGGCACTTCGACAATCCCCACTGTTAGAATATATCTAACACGAATTTTTTTCAAAGTCAATTAATCTAATATACCTTATCTTCGTGCTGAAAAAAAATACATTTGGTACGCTTTTTGGCATTCACCAAAATATGTGCCTTTAACCCCCCCCCCCCCACAAAATAAAAAATATTTGAGATATTCAAAAAAAAAAATTGAATAAAAGTCAAGCACACTTTGTTTTATATTGTCTGTGAAATTCATTTCAATCCAATCATTATTAATTGTACATACAAAAAGCAATAGGCCTAAATCTTGCTTTCGAGATATTCGGCTGAACGCGCGGCCTAGCTAATTACGCCAGAAAAGTACAAAAAATTTCACGAAAATCGCGCTATTTTGGGCATTTCTATGCAATATAAGTAATTTCTTATTGTTTCCCATGTATGAAACACCGTTTTCTTTAGTTCTACCAGAGGTAACAGAGAAAACCTGTCTCTTATAGTCGGTAACATTTCTTCAAGGCCACCACCACCCTCCAGTATAAACTATAAAAATATTATTATTTTGGCCTTCTTATTTATCTTATGCATAATATCATTAATGAATAAATGATATAAGCAGAAAAAGGATATTAGCAATAATAGCGTCAGTATAAGACATCTTGTGAGCGGCACTCAGACTGCCGACATCTATAAAATCGATTACTGGTTGTTGCATCATCATGCAAGCTCCTCCCACCTCTGATATAAGCTCCTCCCACACTGTAATGATAAGTGGTAAATTTATTGTATTAGGAAGAAAAATAGACAAAATTAAAAAACAAACAAAAAAATATAAATTCACCTAACGCTTATGCATATACAGTGGTACCTCGACTTACGATATTTTTTCATTCCAGAATGCTGTTCAAGTGTCATTACCAAACGAATTTATCTCCTTAAGAAATGTTGTAAAATAGACTAGTCCTTTTAGACCCCCAAAATTACACTTACAAAAGCATTTAAAAAAATAAACTTACATACAAGGGTGAGTTTGGGGACCATCGTAAGTCGAGGTACCACTGTATTTACCTGGCGGGTCGCCACCAGACATGTTTCAAGTAGCTATAATTTGCTTTAGAAACATCGTATTATGATGTGGTTTTCACCAAAATGTTGCCAAATACTTACACTATTTTTCTGTAAACAAAACCCATACTCATATTTTTTTGCATAATTCTCATGACCGCGCGAGAAATTGCCGCACCGGCTCCTTAAAAGCAGGTGGGGATATAGTTTTGGAGTGGTTGGTGTTATTATTTAATAAATGTATAGAAGAGGGTAAGGTACCTAGGGATTGGCAGAGAGCATGTATTGTTCCTTTGTATAGAGGCAAAGGGGGACAAAAGAGAGTGCAAAAATTATATGAGAATAAGTCTGAATTGGTAGTAGGTTGGTAGACAGCAACCACCCAGGGAGGTACTACCATCCTGCCAGGTGACTGTGAAACAGAAACCTGAAACTGTTTTACATGATGGTAGGATTGCTGGTGTCTTTTTTCTGTCTCATAAACATGCAAGATTTCAGGTACCTCTTGCTACTTCTACTTACACTTAGGTCATGCTACGCAAACATGTACACGTTTATGTATACACACTCACCTGAGTTTTCTTTGATTTTTATCTTAATAGTTCTTGTTGCTTTTCCTTTCATATCCATGGGGAAGTGGAATAAGAATTCTTTCCTCAGTAAGCCATGCGTGTTGTAAAAGTCAACTAAAATGCCGGGAACAATGGGCTAGTAACCCCTTTTCCTGTATAGCTTACTAAAAAGAAAAGAAGAAAACCATCAAAGTGGGATGTTTGAATGTGCGTGGATGTTGTGCGAATGATAAGAAAGAGATGATTGTAGATGTTATGAATGAAAAGAAGCTGGATGTCCTGGCTTTAAGTGAGACAAAGCTGAAGGGGGTAGGAGAGTTTCAGTGGGGAGAAATAAATGAGATTAGGTCAGGGGTTTCAAATAGAGTTAGAGCTAAAGAAGGAGTGGCAATAATGTTGAATAATCAGTTATGGCAGGTAAAGAAGGAATATAAATGTATAAATTCAAGGATTATGTGGAGTAAAATAAAGGTTGGATGTGAAAAGTGGGTTATAATAAGTGTTTATGCACCTGGAGAAGAGAGAAGTGTAGAGGAGAGAGATAGATTTTGGGAAATGTTGAGTGAGTGTGTGGGGAGTTTTGAACCAAGTGAGAGAGTAATTGTGGATGGGGATCTTAATGCTAAAGTGGGTAAAAATGTTGTGGAGGGAGTAGTAGGTAAATTTGGGGTGCCAGGGGTAAATGTAAATGGGGAACCATTAATTGAGCTATGTGTAGAAAGAGGTTTCGTAATAAGTAATACATATTTTATGAAAAAGAGCATAAATAAATATACAAGGTATGATATAGCACGTAAGGAAAGTAGTTTGTTGGATTATGTATTGGTGGATAAAAGATTGATGGGTAGGCTTCAGGATGTACATGTTTATAGAGGGGCAACGGATATATCAGATCATTATTTGGTTGTAGCTACAGTTAGAGTAAAAGGTAGATGGGACAAAAAGACAATGGCAACAGCAAGTAAGAGAGAGGTAAAAGTGTATAAACTAAGGGAGGAGGAAGTTAGGGTGAAATATAAGCAACTATTGGCAGAAAGGTGGGCTAGTGCAAGTATGAGTAGTGGGGGGGTTGAAGAGAGTTGGGATAGTTTTAAAAATGCAGTATTAGAATGTGGGGCAGAAGTTTGTGGCTATAGGAGGGTGGGTGCAGGAGGAAAGAGGAGTGAGTGGTGGAAAGAAGAAGTAAAGGGTGTGATAAGAAAGAAAAAGGTAGCTTATGAGAGGTTTTTACTAAACAGAAGTGTTAATAGAAGAGCAGAGTATATGGAGAGTAAAAGAAAGGTGAAGAGAGTGGTGAGAGAGTGCAAAAGAAGAGCGGATGAAAGAATGAGAGAGGCTCTTTAAAGAAATTTTGCTGAAAACAAGAAAAAATTTTGGAGTGAGATAAACAAGGTAAGAAAGCCTAGGGAACGAATGGATTTGTCAGTTAAAAACCGAGTAGGGGAGTTAGTAGATGGGGAGCTGGAGGTATTGGGTAGATGGCGGGAATATTTTGAGGAACTTTTAAATATCGATGAAAAAAGGGAGGCGGTAATTTCATGTACTGGCCAGGGAGGTACAACATCGTTTAGGAGTGAAGAAGAGCAGGACGTGAGTGTGAGGGAGGTGCGTGAGGCATTACATAGAATGAAAGGGGGTAAAGCAGCTGGAATTGACAGAATCATGACAGAAATGTTAAAAGCAGGGGGGGATATAGTGCGGGAGTGGTTGGTATTTTTGTTTAATAAATGTATGAAAGAGGGAAGGTACCTAGGATTGGCAGAGAGCATGTATAGTTCCTTTATATAAAGGAAGGGGATAAAAGAGTGTGTAAAAATTATAGGGGAATAAGTTTACTGAGTATACCAGGTAAAGTGTATGGCAGGGTTATTATTGAAAGAATTAGAGGTAAGACAGAGTAGGATTGCAGATGAGCAAGGAGGCTTTAGAGTGGGTAGGGGATGTGTAGATCAAGTGTTTACAGTGAAGCATATATGTGAACAGTATTTAGATAAAGGTAGAGAAGTTTTTATTGCATTTATGGATTTAGAAAAGGCATATGATAGAGTGGATAGGGGAGCAATGTGGCAAATGTTGCAAGTGTATGAAATAGGTAGTAAGTTACTGAAGGTTGTAAAGAGTTTTTATGAGGATAGTGAAGCTCAGGTTAGGGTGTGTAGGAGAGAGGGAGATTACTTCCCGGTAAAAGTAGGTCTTAGACAGGGATGTGTAATGTCACCATGGTTGTTTAATATATTTATAGATGGGGTTGTAAAAGAAGTAAATGCTAGGGTGTTGGGGAGAGGGATGGGATTAAATTATGGAGAATTCAAGGCAAAATGGGAGTTGACACAGTTACTTTTTGCTGATGATACTGTGCTTATGGGAGATTCTAAAGAAAAGTTGCAAAGGTTAGTGGACGAGTTTGGGAGTGTGTGTAAAGGTAGAAAGTTAAAAGTGAACATAGATAAGAGTAAGGTGATGAGGGTATCAAACGATTTAAATAAAGAAAAATTGGATATCACATTGGAGAGAGGGATTATGGAAGTAAATGTTTTCAGATATTTGGGAGTTGACGTGTCAGCGGATGGGTTTATGAAGGATGAGGTTAACCATAGAATTGATGAAGGAAAAAGGGTGAGTGGTGCGTTGAGGTATCTGTGGAGACAAAAAACGTTATCCATGTAGGCAAAGAAGGGAATGTACGAAAGTATAGTGGTACCAACACTCTTATATGGGTGTGAAGCATGGGTTGCAAATGCTGCAGCGAGGAGGAGGCTGGAGGCAGTGGAGATGTCCTGTCTAAGGGCAATGTGTGGTGTAAATATTATGCAGAAAATTCGGAATGTGGAAATTAGGAGAAGGTGTGGAGTTACTAAAAGTATTTGTCAGAGGGGTTGTTGAGGTGGTTTGGTCATTTAGAGAGAATGGATCAAAGTAGAATGACTTGGAGAGCGTATAAATCTGTAGGGGAAGGAAGGCGGGGTAGGGGTCATCCTAGAAAAGGTTGGAGGGTAGGGATAAAGGAGGTATTGTGGGCAAGGGGCTTGGACTTCCAGCAAGCATGTGTGAGCGTGTTAGATAGGAGTGAATGGAGACGAATGGTTTTTGGGACCTGACGATCTGTTGGAGTGTGAGCAGGGTAACATTTTGTGAAGGGATTCAGGGAAACCAGTTAATTGATTTAGTTGGACTTGAGTCCTGGAAATGGGAAGTACAATGCCTGCACTTTAAAGGAGGGGTCTGGGATAGTGACAGCTGGGAGGGACAGTTCTCAGCTGTCGTATCTGAGCTCCTCTGCAAAGACAGTGATTATGTATGAGTGTGGTGAAAGTGTTGAATGATTATGAAAGTACTTTCTTTTTGGGGATTTTCTTTCTTTTTGGGTCACCCTGCCTCGGTGGGAGACGGCCGACTCTTTGAAAAAAAAAAAAAAAGTCTGTTGAGTGTACCTGGTAAAGTGTATGGTAGAGTTATTATTGAAAGAATTAAGAGTAAGACAGAAAGCAGGATAGCAGATGAACAAGGGGGCTTTAGGAAAGGTAGGGGGTGTGTAGACCAAGTGTTTACAGTGAAACATAGGTGAACAATATTTGGATAAGGGTAGAGGTTTTTGTGGCCTTTATGGATTTGGAAAAGGTGTATGATAGGCTGGATAGGGGGGCAATGTGGCAGATGTTGCAGGTGTATGGAATAGGAGGTAGGTTACTGAAAGCAGTGAAGAGTTTTTATGAGGATAGTGAGGCTCAGGTTAGAGTGTGTAGGAGGGAGGGGGACTATTTCCCAGTAAAAGTAGGCCTTAGACAAGGATGTGTGATGTCACCGTGGTTGTTCAATATATTTATAGATGGGGTTGTAAGAGAAGTCTTGGCAAGAGGTGTGGAGTTAAAAGATAAAGAATCAAATACAAAGTGGGAGATGTCACAGTTGCGTTTTGCTGATGACACTGTGCTTTTGGGAGATTCTGAAGAGAAGTTGCAGAGGTTTGTGGATGAATTTGGTAGGGTGTGTAAAAGAAGAAAATTGAAAGTGAATATATAGGAAAGAGTAAGGTGATGAGGATAAAAAGATTAGGTGACGAAAGATTGGATATCAGATTGGAGGGAGAGAGTATGGAGGAGGTGAATGTATTCAGATATTTGGGAGTGGACATGTCAGCAGATGGGTCTATGAAGGATGAGGTGAATCATAGAATTTATGAGGGGAAAAGGGTGAGTGGAGCACTTCAGAGTCTGTGGAGACAAAGAACTTTGTCCATGGAAGTAAAGAGGGGAATGTATGAGAGTATAGTTATACCAACACTCTTATATGGGTGTGAAGCATGGGTGATGAATGTTGCAATGAGGAGAAGGCTGTAGGCAGTGGAGATGTCATGTCTGAGGTCAATGTGTGGTGTGAATATAATGCAGAGAATTCGGAGTTTGGAAATTAGGAGGAGGTGCGGGATTACCAAAACTATTATCCAGAGAGCTGAGGGGTTGTTGAGGTGGTTCGGACATGTAGAGAGAATGGAACGAGACAGAATGACTTCGAGGAGTGTATAAATCTGTAGTGGAGGGAAGGCGGGGTAGGGGTCAGCCTAGGAAAGGTTGGAGGGAGGGGGTAAAGGCAGTTTTGTGTGCAAAGGGCTTGGACTTCCAGCAAGCATGTGCGAGCGTATTTGATAGGAGTGAATGGAGACAAATGGTTTTTAATACTTGACGTGCTGTTGGAGTGTGAGCAAAGTAACATTTATGAAGGGATTCAGGGAAACCGGCAGACCGGACTTGAGTCCTGGAGATGGGAAGTACAGTGTCTGCACTCTGAAGGAGGGTGTTAATGTTGCAGTTTTATAACTGTAGTGTAAAGCACCCCTCTGGCAAGACAGTGATGGAATGAATGATGATGAAAGTTTTTCTTTTTCGGGCCACCCTGCCTTGGTGGGAATCGGCCGATGTGTAAAAAAAAAAAAAAAAAATTTGTGCCTACCAATGTTTTATTACATGCAAACTACATTTCTTTGCACTGCATAAAGAAATAAAAATTATATTGTAGTGCTCACCTTCTAACAGTGAGGCAAGGCATAAAAAGCCCCTTACCTCCACACACTTCTAACACATTCACATACACCTGGTGGATGTCCAAACCTCTCGCATACAAAACATCTTTTACCCCCTCCCTCCAACCTTTCTTAGGACAACCCCTACCCATCCTTTCCCCAACTACAGCTTTATACACCCTAAAATTCATCCTATTTTGCTCCATCCTCTCAATAACCCCTCAGCCTTCTGGCTAATATTTTTTGTTACCCCACACCTCCTTTTCCTTTGTTCATTCATCATGTTTTCAGGCTTCTCCTATACATTTGCCCACTACTTTCAAAATCACACAAAAATTTGGTCTAATCCTATTTCTCGGCTAATAAAATAAAACATGATTGGTCATGGTTTAGGCCATTCAAAAAAACCCATAAACCAAAATGGAAAAAGGCCCTAACCTTCCAGAGAAGAATAGCCTATATGAGGCCCTTCAGGTCTGAAACCGACCAAAGTTATCTCTATTTCACTAAGATGTCTTACATTACAAATTTACACCAAGACTAATACCATAAAAAACAACCTTTAAAATGCCTTAAAATCGCTACTGAAACTGAAGCACATGGTCAGTTTCACTGTTCCCACCATGTACTCCATGAGGCAGGATTTTTTTTATACTGTGGACATCCACCAGACACATCCATGTCTAGTCTCCAACACTTGTCTCAATGACATAAAATTACACAAATATTTTACAAGAGGTTAAAGAAGACAAGCATTAATGAGTACCATTTTTTATTTGTTTACATTTTTTCTCCTCAACGGCTATCTCCTGCCAGGGCAGGGTGAAAAAAAAAGCATACATCATTCATTCAATCACTGTCTTGCAAGAAGTGCACTAACATCATAATTAAGATTACCTTCAACTGCAACAAACCCACCCCTCCTTCAAATTGCAGGCACTGCCCTTCTCACCTATAGGACTCAAGTCTGGTTAACATTTTTTGTTCATTTTCTTTCAGCACTAAACCCACTAGGGTCATGCAGTGCTGCAGGGCAGGGGGTGTTGGTGGAGAAGAGTAGCAAGGGTAGAGAGGATAACAGAGGTAGGGTCAGAAAGGGCTGTGAGGAGTGCTAAAGGAAGTATTATTGAAGTTTGTGTAATAAATTGGTTGCCGTCAAAAAGTTGAAGAGGGAGTTTGAGTCAAAGGTGGAGCCATTAACAAGGAGTGAAGATAAAGTAAGGGTGTTAAAGTGGTGATGACGTTGAAGGAAAAATTTTTGTGCTCGTTGAAAGACAGGACAGTCCAAAAGAATATGCAAACTAAAATTGGAACCTGACAATTCTCACAGAGTGGAACAGGGTGCCTCTCCATGAGTTACCCGTGAGTAGACCGGTGTGCCAGATGCAATGACAGGAGAGTGTAGTCTCCCACCCTCAGCATCGATAAGGAAGCCTGAAACCTAAACTTAGTTTGTTACGAGTCACATCAGACTAATGGTGTTGCCAAGGGTTGTGAAATTGGTTAGCGAGATTACAGTCTGAGAATGGTATACCTCTATATGAAACTGGGAGGTCATGTATCATTGACCGTGCAGCAGTCTGCCTACTCATTGTCCTTAACGTGAACATGACCAGGGACCCAGCAGAAATCGATTTCTTTGTTTTTGCTAGAAATGCGGTGCAACCAAAGTTGTATATGAAGAACTAGGGGATGAGGCGAATCAAATTTTTTAATAGCTTGCAAAGCACTGAAGGAGTCTGAGACTATTAAAAACGTTGAGAGGGGCATAGATGAAACACGAATAACTGCAATGAGAATCACATACAATTCAGCTGTAAAAATGCTAGCGGAGTCTAATAAATGCCCTCGCACGATGCTGTCTGGTAACACTGCTGCAAACCCGACACCAGCAGAGGATTTAGAATGATTGGTGTACACTGCAATGGTATGAGAATGAGACCGAAACTGCCGTGAGCTTTCGCACACAGCAGTGAGGAAGAACAGACATGAACCTTCCGGGAGGGGGGAGTTAAATGCTAGATCAGAGGTGGGCAAACTGCAGCCCTCCAAAGGTTTTCATGTGGCCCGCCAAGATCAAGTCATATACAGTCAACCCTCCGTTTTCGTGTATCTCCGTTATTGGTGATTTCAGTTTTCGGGCACTTTTTTCGTGGAAATATTGCCTCCGTTTTCGGTGATTGGCTCCGTTTTCGTTCATGGTACGGAACCTGTCCAGTGCCCAGTGCACATACAAAGCCCACAAGCCCGCCTCCCACGCACATTCTCAGGCAGTGTAGCATTGTTTCTGCTTGAGTGAACATTATCCTGTGAGTTCATACAAAACATTTCTTAACAATCCATTGTTTTTGGCCCATGATTATTGTGTGTGACTGCTAAATAAGCCACCATGGGCCCAAAGAAAGCTCCTAGTGTCAGTCCATTGGTAAAGAAAGTGAGGAACACCATAGAATTAAAGAAAGAAATCATAGCAAAGTATCAAAGTGGAGTCGATAAAGGCTATAGCACCAGCCAGCGATAAAGTATAGTATTAACAGTGTAGCAAGTAAGTTAAGCAAATAAGCAATAGAAAAATGACACAAAACTTAACTCATCCAATGTTGTTTGAGGAATATAGGGGCACTGAGAACAGAGCCGTCCTCTGCCACCATCTCCTCCAAGATAAGTGTTTTTTTTTATTAACACATCGACCGATTCCCACCAAGGCAGGGTGGCCCGAAAAAGAAAAACTTTCATCATCATTCACTCCATCACTGTCTTGCCAGAGAGGTGCTTTACACTACAGTTATAAAACTGCAACATTAACACCCCTCCTTCAGAGTGCAGACACTGTACTTCCTATCTCCAGGACTCAAGTCCGGCCTACCGGTTTCCCTGAATCCCTTCATGAATGTTACTTTGCTCACACTCCAACAGCACGTCAAGTATTAAAAACCATTTGTCTCTTTTCACTCCTATCAAATACGCTCACACATGCTTGCTGGAAGTCCAAGCCCCTCGCACACAAGACCTCCTTTACCCCCTCCCTCCAACCTTTCCTAGGCCAACCCCTACCCCGCCTTCTGTTTCGTTCCATTCTCTCTACATGTCCGAACCACCTCAACAACCCCTCCTCAGCTCTCTGGATAGTAGTTTTGGTAATCCCGCACCTCCTCCTAATTTCCAAACTCCGAATTCTCTGCATTATATTCACACCACACATTGTAAGTGTAAATATTTCTTATTTATAAATTAAAGTGTAAATATTTCTTATTTATAAATTATGTACATTGTTTGTGTGAATAGTGGTGGTGGCTTTGCTGGAAGGCCCACCACCACCACTATATGTACTGCTTATGGTCAGTGGCCCTTATAACCCAACAACAATAACACTATCGCCAGTCCTCTCATACATAATGACATTTTATTTATTCTAGAGTACGTATATATCATGTGTATATGTTATTAATATTGTTTATTATGTCATATTAGATGAATTTTGATAGATAAGTTAGCCGTAGAGCTGATATTAGTGTCACAATGAAGCATTTTGTCCTGCCTCCCAACAATAAACTCGCCTCCCCCTTCCTCTCCATCTTCCATACACCAACAAGAGTCGCCAATAAAGGTAAGTGTGATGTTAAATGTTCATTTATACATGTTATTAGTGCTTTATATTTATTTGTCATTCTTCTCTGTATGTAAATCTATATTTAATCTCTAAAAAATAATTTTTTTTTAATACTCCTGGGGGTCTGAAACGGATTAATTGAATTTACATTATTTCTTATGGGAAAAATGGCTTCAGTTTTCGTTGATTTCAGTTTTAGTCGATCCCACTGGAACGGATTAAACACAAAAACGAAGAGATGATTGTACTCACATATATGCAGCCGAATGAGCAAAACTTTGTTCAGTTTCCTGTGTTGAAAACACGAGCTGTTACACAAGCATTATCAGACAAGTACAGTTCCCAGTTGATGGCTTTAAAAGTTTGCCCACTCCTGTGCTAGATGAACATATAAAGGGGGCAACTAAAGAGAAGTCAAGAGCGAGTGAAGATGAAGATAAAAAGGGGTGGAGTAAACAGGGGCAGTGAACAAATAATGGGCCTCGACTAACGTCCGTTACTATCTTACATATACCTTTGATGAGTTTCGAGAGTCTTCTTACTCCTGGAACCCAGCCATGCACCAGGCTTTTCTGGTGCTAGCCTGGTCAATCAGGCTGCGCTAGTCTGGTAGCCTGTAGAAGGAGCGTGAAGTTCATGAGCAGACAAAATAACAAGAGGCAATGGGCATCACGGCGATCATTCAAGGATGGATCATTCGCTTCTGCATATAGGCTCTCGACGTGAGAGGAATGAAAAGCACCTAGACTTAAATGTAATCCCTGACTGAAATAAATGGTATAAAATACCGACACAATGGAAAAATAAACACATAAGCAGTATAATGTGATCCTTTATTGACAACGTTTCGCCCACACAGTGGGCTTTATCGAGTCACAGACAGATCTACCTGGAAAATGAGCAACATGGAGATATATATAGGGTACAGTCAGGTGGAGAATGCTGGGTCAGGTGGAGAAAGCTGCATGTGAGTCTTAAAAGTAGTGTGATAGTTAAAAACATAGTGTGACTTAAAGGACCTGCAGTGTACCATTCTTGAGTTCTAGGTGGGATAGCGTTGAAGAAGTTTCTTGGCAATAGGTTCAGCTATGTTGTAGAAGCCGTTGTTCTGGTTAAAGTTGTTGCAGCTTTCTCCACCTGACCCAGCATTCTCCACCTGACTGTACCCTATTTATATCTCCATGTTGCTCATTTTCCAGGTAGATCTGTCTGTGACTCGATAAAGCCCACTGCGTGGGCGAAACGTTGTCAATAAAGGATCACATTATACTGCTTATGTGTTTATTTTTCCGTAATCCCTGATAATGGATGGGATCCAGTTTAGAAAGAGTTGCTGGAGAGGCTGCAGAATATATCTGGTCGCCATAATTTAGTGTCGATAAAATTAGGGCTGAATGCCCCCACAAAAGATGAGCGAGGGTTTTGAGGTTCAGTCGGCTATGACAAGTTGCTTTCAGGGAGGTAATGTGAGGTTTCCAAGACAGCTGGTGATCAAACAGGAGGCTGAGAAATGTGCCCATATCACTTTCAGGTATACGAGAGCCATACAGGTACAATAGAGTATCAAAGACAACAGAACATCTGATGAAAGTAAACTGGTGTATTTTAGCACCAGAAAATTTAAACCCATGTGTAGTGGCCCAATGAGAAACATGGTTGACAGCATTCTAGAGTGAGGCTGTTACTAGGCGACAGTCAGCGCTTGCATAGGATATAGCAAAGTCATCGACAAAGTGATGACTAAATACTATTAGATGGGAGAACCGAGGCCAGATCATTTATAGCTAGTAGAAAAAGAGTGGTGCTAAATACACATCCCTGAGGGACACCTTCAGCTTGGACAAAGTCTGGGGAAAGCAAATTATTAACCCGAACACAGAAACCTCTTTTAGAGAAGAGGTTTCTAAGGAAAAGTGGTAGATTGCCTCGAAGGCCTAAGGAACGAATTTGGGCCAAGATGTTATATTTAGTAATATATACAGGAGAAGGGGTTACTAGCCCCTTGCACCCGGCATTTTAGTCGCCTCTTACGACACGCATGGCTTACGGAGGAAGAATTCTGTTCCACTTCCCCATGGAGATAAGAGGAAATAAGAACAAGAACTAGTAAGAAAATAGAAGAAAACCCAGAGGGGTGTGTGTATATACATATGCTTGTACATGAATGTGTAGTGTGACCTAAGTGTAAGTAGAAGTAACAAGACATACCTGAAATCTTGCATGTTTATGAGACAGAAAAAAGACACCAGCAATCCTACCATCATGTAAAACAAATACAGGCTTTCGTTTTACACTCACTTGGCAGGACGGTAGTACCTCCCTGGGCGGTTGCTGTCTACCAACCTACTACCTAGAAAACTATAGTTATTCTTTAAAAAAAATAATTTTTTGTGAATATTTTTGGGTTTCTGGAACGGATAAATTGTATTTACTGTACATTATTTCTTATGGGAAATAATGGTTCGTCTTTCGGCCAGTTCGAGTTAAGGCCTAGCTCCTGGAACGGATTATGGTCGATACTCGGGGGGAAGAGGGTAAGGTACCTAAGGATTGGCAGAGAGCATGTATTGTTCCTTTGTATAAAGGCAAAGGGGACAAAAGAGAGTGCAAAAATTATAGGGGAATAAGTCTGTTGAGTGTACCTGGTAAAGTGTATGGTAGAGTAGTTATTATTGAAAGAATTAAGAGTAAGACAGAAAGCAGGATAGCAGATGAACAAGGGGGCTTTAGGAAAGGTAGGGGGTGTGTAGACCAAGTGTTTACAGTCAAAGATATAGGTGAACAGTATTTGGATAAGGGTAAAGAGGTTTTTGTGGCATTTATGGATTTGGAAAAGTCGTATGATAGGGTGGATAGGGGGGCAATGTGGCAGATGTTGCAGGTGTATGGAATAGGAGGTAGGTTACTGAAAGCAGTGAAGAGGTTTTATGAGGATAGTGAGGCTCAGGTTAGAGTGTGTAGGAGGGAGGGGGACTATTTCCCAGTAAAAGTGGGCCTTAGACAAGGATGTGTGATGTCACCATGGTTGTTCAATATATTTATAGATGGGGTTGTAAGAGAAGTGAATGCGAGGGTCTTGGCAAGAGGTGTGGGGTTAAAAGATAAAGAATCAAATACAAAGTAGGAGTTGTCACAGTTGCAATTTGCTGATGACACTGTGCTTTTGGGAGATTCTGAAGAGAAGTTGCAGAGGTTGGTGGATGAATTTGGTAGGATGTGTAAAAGAAGAAAATTGAACGTGAATATAGGAAAGAGTAAGGTGATGAGGATAACAAAAAGATTAGGTGATGAAAGATTTGATATCAGATTGGAGGGAGAGAGTATGGAGGAGGTGAATGTATTCAGATATTTGGGAGTGGACATGTCAGCAGATGGGTCTATGAAGGATGAGGTGAATCATAGAATTGATGAGGGGAAAACCCCTCCTTTAAAGTGCAGGCATTGTACTTCCCCATTGTACTTTCCCCATTGGGGGAAAAGTGCTGTCATGGATCGAGTCATGGATCAACAATAGGAAGCAGAGTGTGTGCATAAATGGGGTTAAATCCGAATGGGGACTTGTAACAAGTGGTGTTCCACAGGGATCAGTCTTATGCCCGTTGTTATTTATAATATATATCAATGACCTTGATGAGGGAATTACTAGTGATATGAGCAAATTCGCCGACGACACGAAGATAGGTAGGATAATTGATTCAAACATAGATGTCATAGAACTTCAGGAAGATTTAGACAAACTTAATTCGTGGTCAGAAAAGTGGCAGATGCAGTTCAATGTAGATAAATGCAAGGTTCTGAAGCTCGGGAGTGTCCATAACCCAAGCACTTTTAAGTTAAATAACGTAGAACTTAGCCATACAGATTGCGAGTAGGACTTGGGGGTGATGGTAAGCAGCAACCTTAAACCAAGACAGCAATGCCTAAGCGTACGTAAAAAGGCAAATAGATTACTGGGATTTATATCAAGAAGTGTAAGCAACAGAAGTCCAGAGGGTATATTACAGCTTTATACAGTGGACCCTTGGTTAACGAATACCCCGGAAATCATGCAATTATGTAAGTATAATTTTGTAAGTTCTTGTGGAAGTGTATTTTTGGGGGGTCTGAAATAGACTAACCTACGTGAAATTTTTCCTTAAGGGAGTAAATTCGTTCGGTAATGGCACTTGAGCAGACTTCAGGAGTGAAGTTTTTACGAAACTCGGGGTCCACTGTACATCGTTAGTAAGGCCTCACCTTGATTACGCAGTTCAGTTCTGGTCTCCATATTACAGAATGGACATAAATTCGTTAGAAAACATTCAGCGTAGAATGACTAAATTAATACATAGCATTAGAAATCTTCCTTACGAAGAAAGATTGAAGACCCTTAAATTACATTCACTTGTAAGACGTAGAATGAGGGGAGACATGATCGAGGTATACAAGTGGAAAATGGGTATTAACAAAGGGGATATAAATAAGGTCTTGAGGATATCTCTCCAAGAGAGAACCCGCAATAATGGATTCAAGTTAGATAAGTTTAGATTTAGAAAGGATATAGGAAAGTATTGGTTTGGAAATAGGGTAGTTGATGAGTGGAACAGTCTGCCTAGTGGGGTTATTGAAGCTGGGACCTTGGTTGGTTTCGAATTTAGGTTGGATAGATTCATGGGTGAGAGGGGTTGGATTTGGGTGGGAGTTGCACATGAGTGAATAGAATTATCAAAGCTTATTTCTTGGGTAGCATTTAAGATTGGGTTGAACAAATATCTTGTTAGTGGGATGGAATGTGAAGGACCTGCCTAGTATGGGCCAACTGGCCTGCTGCAGTGTTCCTCCTTTCTTATGTTCTTATCTCCAAGTGGAGTCATATGCCTTTTCAAGATCAAAAAAGACTTGATAACCGAGTGCTTACTAGCAAAGGCATTACGAACATAGGTATCTAAGCGGTGTAAGGGGTCAATAGTGGAGAGGCCCTTATGAAAGCCAAATTGACTAGTGGAGACTAGTGTGTCTATATATTACACCAAATGTCTATTTACTTAGACCTTCCATCAACTTCCAAACTGCACTGGTAAGACCAATGGGATGATAGTGAGAGGCATCATAGCTTGAAGTACCTGGTTTACGAAAAGGCAGAACAGCGGCAGTTTTCCACAGCTGGGGAAGAACACCTTATGACCAAATAAGATTAAGAGAGAGACAAAAGGACTGCAAGGGCTGACAGATGTAAATGCTGAAGCATACGAATACGAATGCCATCAGGCTCAGCTGCCAACGATCAGTAAGTGGAAAGTGTTGACTCCATTTCGAAAAGCATAAAAGGCACATTATAAGACTCAACTCTTGTTAGAAGAAAAGTCTAAAGGCAGTAAATCTTTGGCAGACTTGAAGGAAAGAAACTAGGGGCATAGATGGAGCTCCTGAGAGATAGGGACAAGATTTCCAATGTCCGTGGCAACTTCAAGAGATCTTGCAATGCTTTCACCGGTAACCCAAAGAACAGTAGCCGCAGTTAAAAATCAAGGTAAAAAATATTTGTAATAGCTCATCAGTGGAGGACTAAAAACAGTTTAACGCGAGTAAAGGTCCCAATTCGCCCATTCAAATTGCCAACATGGGCTTTGAGGGTGAGAATACAAATGGGGAGTAAGGAGGATAGGAAAATGATTGCTATCATGTAAGTCCGGGAGTACAGACCAGGTAAAGTCAAGTGCAGTTGATGAGGAGCAAACAGATCAATGTGAGAGAGTGCGAGGGGTCAAAAAAAGTGGGAGTACCTATATTTACAACATGAAGGGGAAGAGAAGTGAGAAGATCCTCTAACTGATTGCCAGGAGTCACAGTGAGACTGCCCAGAGGAAGTGAGCATTGAAAAATCACCTAATAAGAAAAGAGATGGCAGTAAGGAAGAAACCAGAAATGCAAATTATGGAATAGATAATGCTCGAGAAGGAGAAAGATACAAATAACAGACTGTATACTACTTGTTCAAGTTGATGTGGGCTGCACTGTATGCAACGAAGTACGAATAAAATTTGATGGTGTGGTATACCAGTGTGTACAAGAAGTGCACTTTCATTAAAAGTTCCATTGGGAAATGGATTCAATGAATGGAATAAAATATAGCCCAAGACAGGATGGATAACAGTGGAGTGCAATTTAGATTCTTGTAAACATACACAAACAGGGAAAAACTGGGAGAGCAACACCTGAAGCTCACCCTGATTACCCCTGAGACCTCAAATATTCCATTGTAAACAAGTCATGATTTGTAAAGAGAAATATACTGGTAACATGAAGCATTAGGTGTCTATGGACTAGGAGGGTTAGTAAAGTCTACATATGGAGGTAGCAGAAAAGGAGTAAAAAGCTAAAGATTAGAACATTGCAAAGAAGGGAGTTTTGTAGATACTACTAGTTTGGAAAAGTGAGGAAGAGGAGGAGTGATCAGTTTGTCTTCTCAATATATCTGGAGATAGCTTCAAGCATTTCAAAGGACAAGGAAGTTGCAGGTAGTACGACATCAGAGGTAGAAGGGGAAGGGTGAGTCAAGATCAGAGAGACGATGAAAGTTACCAAAGATGCCCCGTGGCCTGATGGCTAAAGCTCTCACTTCACACGGTGAGGGTATGGGTTCAATTCCCAGCAAGGGTAGAAACACTGGGTGTATTTCTTTATACTGGTTGTCTATGTTTGCCCGAAATGCTCTGCATAACAAGGGGCTTTCTATATAATAGTATGTCATTGATGTCAGCTAGGCCTGTATACCTTGTACATGTACTTGTAGTAAATAATAATTATTATTATTTTTTCAACAAGTCGGCCGTCTCCCACCGACGAAGGGTGACCCAAAAGGAAAGAAAATCCCCAAAAAGAAAATACTTTCATCATCATTCAACACTTTCACCATACTCATACATAATATCACTGTCTTTGCAGAGGCACTCAGATACGACAGCTGAGAATAGTCCCTCCCAGCTGTCACTATCCCAGACCCCTCCTTTAAAGTGCAGGCATTGTACTTACCATTTCCAGGACTCAAGTCCAACTAAATCAATTAAGTGGTTTCCCTGAATCCCTTCACAAAATGTTACCCTGGAGCACACTCCAACAGATCGTCATGTCCCAAAAACCATTCGTCTCCATTCACTCCTATCTAACACGCTCACACATGCTTGCTGGAAGTCCAAGCCCCTCCCCCACAAAACCACCTTTACCCCTTCCCTCCAACCTTTTCTAGGACGACCCCTACCCCGCCTTCCTTCCCCTACAGATTTATACGCTCTCCAAGTCATTCTACTTTGATCCATTCTCTCTAAATGACCAAACCACCTCAACAACCCCTCTGACAAATACTTTTAGTAACTCCACACCTTCTCCTAATTTCCACATTTCGAATTTTCTGCATAATATTTACACCACACATTGCCCTTAGACAGGACATCTCCACTGCCTCCAGCCTCCTCCTCGCTGCAGCATTTGCAACCCATGCTTCACACCCATATAAGAGTGTTGGTACCACTATACTTTCGTACATTCCCTTCTTTGCCTCCATGGATAACGTTTTAGTCTCCACAGATACCTCAACGCACCACTCACCTTTTTCCTTCATCAATTCTATGGTTAACCTCATCCTTCATAAACCCATCCGCTGACACGTCAACTCCCAAATATCTGAAAACATTTACCTCTTCCATAATCCCTCTCTCCAATGTGATATCCAATTTTTCTTTATTTAAATCGTTTGATACCCTCATCACCTTACTCTTATCTATGTTCCCTTTCAACTTTCTACCTTTACACACTATTATTATTATTATTATTAAAAAAGGGTGATGAGAGGTTAGAGTTAACTTGGGAAGAAACTTGGGAGGGATAGGAGAGGAGGGGACTACTTCCGTCAGCGTC